>JAHNEJ010002449.1:0-153621 GCA_022559845.1 Amorphophallus konjac
CTCTCCCCTCAACGGAAAACACATTAAGCTGTATCATGCGGCGCAACCAACACACCCCGAGTGATCGGCCGGAACATACCCTTTACTTGGTTAGCGGCATTCCGCCCTAATCGAGCTACCTTTTTCTCGGTTAGTGGCATTCCGCCCTAATCGAGCTACTTTTTCCTTGGTTAGGGGCACTCCGCCCTAATCAAGCTACTTTTCCTTGGTTAGTGGCACTCCGCCCTAATCAAGCTACTTTTCCTTGGTTAGTAGCACTCCACCCTAACCGAGCTACCCTTTCCTTGGTTAATAGCATTCCGCCTTAACCGAGCTACTCTTCCTTGGTTTAGTGGCACTCCGCCCTAACCGAGCTACCCTTCTCCTTGGTTAGTGGCATTCCGCCCTAACCGAGCTACCCTTCCCCTTGGTTAGCGGCATTCCGCCCTAATCAAACTATTTTTCTCGGTTAGCGGCATTCCGCCCTAATCGAACTACTTTTTCTTGGTTAGCGGCATTCCGTCCTAATCGAGCTACTTCCCTTGGTTAGCGGCATCCCGCCCTAATCGAACTACCTTTCCTTGGTTAGCGGCATTCCGCCCTGATCGAACTACTTTTCCTTGGTTAGCGGCATTCCGCCCTAATCGAACTACTTTTCCTTGGTTAGCGGCATTCCGTCCTAATCGAGCTACTTCCCTTGGTTAGCGGCATCCCGCCCTAATCGAACTACCTTTCCTTGGTTAGCGGCATTCCGCCCTAATCTAACTACTTTTCCTTGGTTAGCGGCATTTCGCCCTAATCGAGCTACTTCCCTTGGTATAGCGGCATCCCGCCCTAATCGAACTACTTTTCCTTGGTTAGCGGCATTCCGCCCTAATCGAGCTACTTTCCCTGGATTAGGCGGTTTTCCACCCTAATCAAGCTACTTCTCCTTGGTTAGTGGCATCTCGCCCTGATCAAGCTACCCTCTTTCGGATCGCATTCCAAATAAAAAAAAAAAGAGAAAAAAAAAGGGGGTTAAAAATAGAGATACCCCGCCAGACTTGTTCCTATAGCAGAACAAGTGCAAAAATGGCTATAACCCGGCTGTGGCGAAAACCCGAAAGGGCGTCGCAGGCAAAATTGGGTACCCCGCCGCGTGAAAACCCGAAAGGGCGCGCGGGCAAAAGCAAGAGGGGGCTGGCTTCGGCGAAAACCCGAAAGGGCGCTTGAGTCGGTAAAGTGGTAATTTCCCAAATGCCTCTCCTATTCTCCACCCAATAAAACTCCGAAGGGGACAATCATCAAAGTCCCACCGGGAATACTTAAAAAAACCCTTTTTGACCCTCGTCATCATCGACGAGATCGGTCGATCTCTGTCCATGACTTGGACCTTACTTCCTTGTTAATAACCTCATCTTTGCTTCGGCATGTAACCCATGTCGATGAACAAACCCTTTTTCGACCCTCGTCATCATCAGCGAGATCGGTCGATCTCTACCCCCAACATTGGACCTTACGTCCCTGTTGACAACCCCATCCTTGTTTCGGCAGTGACATATGCCGACGAACAAATCCTCTTCGACCCTCGTCGTCATCGGCGAGATCGGTCGATCTCTACCCTCAACTTGGACCTTACGTCCCTGTTGACAACCCCATTCTTGTTTCGGCAGTGACATATGCCGACGTATAAACCCTCTTCGACTCTCGCCATCATCGGCAAGATCGGTCGATCTCTACTCTTGAACTTGGATCCTACATCATTGTTAATAAACCACTTCCTTGCTTCGACATTTAACCAGTGTCGACGAAATAAACTTAAGACCAACCCTTGTCCTCATCGACAAGGACGGTCGGCGTTCCCGCGGTCCAGTTCTTCTGAATCTCGAATTCAAAAACAAAGAAAAAAGAAAGGGAAAAGAAATTGGGGTTAAAAATAGAGATACCCCGCCAGACTTGTTCCTATAGCAGAACAAGTGCAAAAATGGCTATAACCCGACTGTGGCGAAAACCCGAAAGGGCGTCGCAGGCAAAATTGGGTACCCCGCCACGTGAAAACCCGAAAGGGCGCGCGGGCAAAAGCAAGAGGGGGCTGGCTTCGGCGAAAACCCGAAAGGGCGCTTGAGTCGGTAAAGTGGTAATTTTTCAAATGCCTCTCCTATTCTCCACCCAATAAAACTCCGAAGGGGACAATCATCAAGTCCCACCGGGAATACTTTAAAAAACCCTTTTTGACCCTCGTCATCATCGACGAGATCGGTCGATCTCTGTCCATGACTTGGACCTTACGTCCTTGTTAATAACCTCATCTTTGCTTCGGCATGTAACCCATGTCGATGAACAAACCCTTTTTCGACCCTTGTCACCATCGGCAAGATCGGTCGTTACCTATCGGGTTTTTGTCACCATCGGCAAGACCGTCTACCCCTTTCGACCCTTGTCACCATCGGCAAGATCGGTCGCTACCTATCCGGTTTTTGTCATCATCGGCAAGACCGTCTACCCCTTTCGACCCTTGTCACCATCGGCAAGATCGGTCGTTACCTATCCGGTTTTTGTCACTATCGGCAAGACCGTCTACCCCTTTCGACCCTTGTCACCATCGGCAAGATCGGTTGCTACCTATCCGGTTTTTGTCATCATCGGCAAGGCCATCTACCTTTTCGACCCTTGTCACCATCGGCAAGATCGGTCGCTACCCTATCCGGTTTTTGTCACTATCGGAAAGACCGTCTACCCCTTTCGACCCTTGTCACCATCGGCAGGATCGGTCGCTACCCTATCTGGTTTCTGTCATCACCGGCAATACCGTCTACCCCTTTCGACCCTTGTCACCATCGGCAAGATCGGTCACTACCTATCCGGTTCTTGTCACCATCGGCAAGACCGTCTACCCCTTTCGACCCTTGTCACCATCGAAAAGATCGGTCGCTACCCATCCGATTTTTGCCACCATCGACAATACCGTCTACCTTTTCGACCCTTGTCACCATCGGCAAGATCGGTCGCTACCTATCCGGTTCTTGTCACCATCGGCAAGACCGTCTACCCCTTTTCGACCCTTGTCACCATCGACAAGATCGGTTGACTACTCTCTAACCTGGGCCCTCCGCCCTCGCTGACCAACAAAACATCATGGCATCAACATTTGACCCGTGTCAAGGGTCATAACACACCTCTCATCACCAGCGGCAAGATTCGCTAGGTGCATCTGCCTACGCTACCTATGCCCCACATTGGCAAAGGCCCCGTTCCGGGAACGGCTACATCACGGTGGAGCGAACACCTCACCCCTTCCTTGAAGGCGTGAGCGCTCTCCTGCGCCATCAGCAAGTATCCCTAGGTTCGGGTGACCATCCAGAATAAAGAAAAGAAAGAAGGAAAAGAAGTCGCGATTGATGGCGACGAAAAGAAATACTTCCATTTAATGAGAATGGGTGGAACACATTTTTTTGCCCGGGGCATCCCCCGGGGGTACATGAGCTCCGAAGACAAAAAGGAGCATTACAAAAAAAAGAAAGAAAATAAAAGGGCAAGGTCACGGCAGAGGGCTCCGGAAGATATCTGCCAAGTCTAAAAGGCCCAGCGAAGGATATCGTGTCAACTCTTGCAAACGGGTCTCGGTGACTGTCAGCTGGGATAACCTCTCGTCTAGTGAGGCAAGTTGTCCTTCAGCCAGGTCAGCCTCTTCCGTTGTCTGGATCTCTAGGCGCTCGCCCTCTTGCAGCTCGGCTTCGACCTTAGCAAGTTCTGAGCGCAACTCGTCCAACCGTGCCGCGAGGAGCATCCGACGTTCCGAGATATTGCTGGCAACATTTCTCAGCTGCCCCACGGTCGTCCTCAATGAACTAACGGCGGTGCGGCAATCTGCCTTCTCCAGCTTCGCGGCAGTCAGCTGATCAGAAACCTCTCGATTGAGGAACTCCCGCCTGTTGGCATGTTTTAACAACATCACAACCCGCGGGGTCCAATCATCCATTGGACAGCCAAATGCTAAAAGCGATCGGGAGAGATGATCTATCAAGCTTCTCAGCTGCAGATAAGTCAGGTTCGGAGAAGCTAGCATGGCCCGCTGGAGGTTATCCAGAGACTGCCACACCATGTCTCCAGAAAATTGTAGACCCAGTGGCGAAGTCTCGGGGAGCTGAAAGTCTACCCTGCTATCTACCTCGGCCCAGATATCATCGGCTACCCCGAGGGACGTCGACGGCATAGTCTGTACGACGCCCACATCCGGCCCGACTATTGCTGCTACATCAACTGAAGGAACCTCCACGATGGCAACTTCCTTGCCCGCCCGTTGCGGTGAGGCTACAACAACCGTGTCGGCGATGGAAGGCGCTGGCTCTTCCTGAGCAGTCTCACCGGTCGCTGAGGCAGGAGAGCCCTCTATGATCGACAGAGCTTTATGATATCGGCCTCGCCCGCAATAATTTCCCCTGCCTCTATTTCCGGGGGATCACTCGGCTTCAGCAATGACTCGTCACCAGCAACCAGGGCTTGAGCCCCTGCAACCTCGGGCGGGCCACTGACCTCGGCAGTCGCACCTGGTTCCTCCGAGGCCGCTGCAGCAGCATAGGTCCGTGGAAGCCGCAGGGCAATAGGCCTCACAACTGGTGGGAAGGCCGACTGACCCATATCCACATCTGGAAGGGGTATGCGGATCATTATAGCCGACGGTACCACCTCAGCCTGCATTCCATATATGTACATCAGCCAGCTGGCTTGAAAATTAAAAGAAGTGCTGCAAGTGGGAATCGGAATACTTCCTACCTCAACCGGCACTATATTTAGGCCTCCCAAAGTGGCCTCTGAAGATTCTGGCCCTTCTCCTGTAGCCGGGTATGATGGCCCGTGCTCGGCTCCCAATAGCCTCGGAGGGCTAAACGTTGGCAGGTCACTCTCATAAGCTGATGAAGCCCCGGCGTCCTCAGCCTCGGTGTCCGCCATTGGGAACCCCTCATCATCGCCGGAGCCGCCGCCGTAATCAACCTGTTCAGAAGAGGATGACTCTTCTGCTTGTCCTCTGATCTCCAGGACCTGAGCATGAACCGGGCCGCTGAGAGGAGGCCCTCTATCCAGAACCTCCTCGGCGATCGCCATCTCGGGAACATCTATCAGCGAAGTATCCAGGGGCTGGTCCCTTGGAAGCCCTTGCTCTCCGATGACAACCCCTGCCGAGGCACCAACCTCAGGGAGCAGTGTGGGCCGAATGTCGACTGGAGTCAAAGGACAATAAACAATCAGGACTTGACTGAAATTACAACATGCCACTGAGCTCTACGGGCAAGCTGCAAATTACCTTCTGTTTCTCGATGGGGTGTCGGTGAAGGCAAGTCACCCTCAACAGAGGTCAAGGGGACTTCCCTCTCTCTCTCTCCAGCGGCAGCTCCGGTTGCCGCCTCCAACCCGACAACGGCAGGGATAGTGCCGGCAGCTACTGAAAAGAAAGATGGTCAGCCCAGGCAGCCGAAACAAGCAAATAAGCCATGCAAGAATAAGAAGTCACCTTCGCCTTCAGGCCCTTGTGTCCGGGCGGCCTCAAATTCAAAAAATGACGGAACTCGAGGAAGGGGAACCGTAGACTCCTCTTCAGCAGCCTTCCTCCGACTTGCCCGAGTAGCACGGGATTCTGCCCTCTTGGCTTTCTTAGCCCTGCTGATGGCCTCCCTGACCTGAGACCTGGTCCGCTTCCGCGAGTCCCCAGGGGGTAATGGTGTCGTGGTCGGAGCCGGCTCTGGAGTATTGAAATATGAAGGCTTCTCCGCCTTAGATATCAGCTCCCTACAGTGTCGAGTCGCTCCCGTAGAAAGACGGGCTGCGAAAACACATGAGTAAGAAGATGCACCCTGAATATAGGGGAAGCAGCTCCAGGGCTGAAGAAGAAAACATGCATTACCTGGCATCCCCGTATATCGAGGACTGAGTGGCCAGTAAAGCAATACTGGCACCTTGTCCCGGAAGCCGCCTCGCGGATCAGCCAGCATACATCACCAATTGTTTCACTTTTCTCCGTCAGTTGGGCCAAATCTTCATGGCCGCAGGAGGACAAGTGATGATATAAGCTCAAGTGGTCGAATCCCCAGCCGTCGACATACTTGAAGGATATTTGAAGCTGATGGTTCCGAATGGCTTCTAACGGACTGTCAACTGAAAGCCCATGAGAATGAAGTAGGGCGAATATCCAGGGGGTGGTGGTGTACAAGTCAGCCCGCCTGTTTTCCCTCCCGATGAAGGTCCGATAAGGATGAAAATGGTCGACTTCCGGGCGCCAGCTCGCCATACTAGGAAGGGGTTCTTCCACCGGAAGGGGGATCGTCTGGAGAGCAACCCTCTCACTACTAACCCGGCACAGCCCCCAGAGAGTCTTAATATAATCATCCCTCTGGATCTCTGGCATCTTCGGGTCGGCTCGGGACGACTTGCCCTTCGCAACTTTCCTGGCTTCTACATATGCCGCCACCTCAGTATTGGACCAAGATTTCAGCCTCTTCAAGTAGGCTGGATCAACATCCAGAATGGGCTCCCGCTGGGAGTCTAAAAAACGGCGTTCGGCAGCATGCCAGCAATCCTTCCGGAAATTCTGATAAAAGCCCGTTCGTGCATTCCACCACCTGATGAAGTTTGGAGTCACTCGGGGCAGGCGAGCTGGGGTTGGCACCCTGAATGATACATCCTCTCGGCGATGGAAGTAGTCCCACCATCCACGGGCTTCATCAGTAGCCGTCTGACCAGCCCGGTGTCTATTCGGCAGATTGAACCGGGCTGAAGAAGAAGGAATTTGCTGGTCATACCCAAAATTCTGGCTGAAACGGAAAGGATAATACGGCTCCAGCCACAGTAAGTCGCTTTTCCTGAAGACTAGAACACTGGGGCGAATAGACAACGCCCATTCCACCAGTTCCAGCTCCAAGATTGGCCTTGCGCTCTTCGACCCGGTCAGCTGATGAATAAATTCCTCTGTCTCAAATAATCGACATTGCCGCATCCTGTTGACAAGAGGGCTGGAGCTGGCAGCCAAACTCCAGAAATGCAGAACGCCAGGGGAATCTGTTGGAACTGTCGTCAACTTCCCCCGAATGGCGAAAAGCTGGTCCGCCAGTGAAGACGATTTAGCACTGGCAAATTCGATCATCCGCGGCAAAGGACGATCTGACTGCATTGACCGGGGAGCTGCTTCCGGAAATAGGGTGCAGACCCAGGCATTAAAAAAGTGGAGGGGACCAACTGTCCGCGCATTCCTGGGGATGCGCGACTTGTGCAAATCCCCCAACATTTTGTATATAAGGCATAAAGCCACAGGGCACAGGGATAGCTTCGTCCCCCAAGCCATCAAACAGGCAGGGTAAATCACCTCCGGCCTGATCACCGTCTCATCTCCTTGGGGAAGGGCGAATGAACAAAGCCAATATGTCAAGTACGCAGCACAGTGTGTAACTGCGTCAACTCCCGTGGGATTCGGGCCGGCCTGCCGCCCACTCCCTGAGACAGCAGGATATGTTGCTTGGCGCCGAGCCCTCTTCTTCCGCGCCACCGCTGTCGGAACCACTGTGGGGAAGTCCTCATAGTGCTGTTCCCCACCAAAGAAATATTGAAGCCACGTGCCCATCCGCACGTGCCTCTTCTCACCAGGCTTTCGCGCTTCCCGTGAGTCAAGTGTCAGGCGCAGCAGGGTGCGATACACCTTCATCAGATAACGATAGGCGAAGCCCGTGAAGTAGTTGCCTTCACCATCTGTCTGGTCCTTCAGCCAGTCTGCGAAGCAAACTTCTTCATACGGCTCTCCATCTATCGGCAGGCCGCTCAGCTGAGAAAGGCTCCATAAATCCAATGAAGTTTCACCTTCTGCAGTGTAGAAAGTATTGTACTCTGGGCAGAAGACTTCAATCATCCCGCAACATAGGCCTCGGGAGATCGGGTATCTATACCGGGAAGCGTATACGCTCTGATAAATTCCGGCGTGCACCAAGATGGGGGCGTATTGCCGCAGCACGAAGTCTGTAAATTCAACCACTCCCGGTCTGAAGGCGTGAGCATCGGTGGCTTTGAGCTCTCCAAACCACCCCACTGAAATTTGATGTTTGAACCGGACCGCCAAGCAATCCAAAAGAAAAGGCTCGTCCCGGTATCCCCAATGGAGCGGTGCGAGGAACAGACCATATATGGGCTTCTCCCTATCAACGCGGCCGGCGGTTTCATTCCAGCGAGCTGGTGTGTATTGCGGCGCTCTCGTCAGCATCCCGGCCTCGGGGGATAATTCCTGTACTCTGAGCACGACCCCCCATTTCCTGGGTTCCCCGGGGATGTACATGGGCATACCATAGGTGACTGACTCAGTCAGGCTGTCCCGCTCCTTCAGCTCTGCGGACCAGAATTAAATCACGCTTCCCACCAAGGTTGAAGCGCTCGAGGAACGCCATCAGGTGCTTGTCTTTGGGGTGGTCCCGTCTGATGTCGTCCCCTCGGTCATACCTGAATTGGTTGCCGTCGAGGATCAACAAATGGCCGGTGTCGACGGTGTCGGTTTCTGAGTCCGAAGACTCAGCCACCACGGCTACACGTCGGAGCCCCCGATCAAGGGAATGGACGTTCCCCCATGTCACGGCGACCCGAGATACGGAGGAAGAAGAGCCGGAAGCCATGTTATCTGCAAAACAGCACCCGGAAAAGAACAAACGAGAGTCAGAAATTAGTGGATCAAAACAATATTTCTGACAAAATTTCGGCAGCATCTCCTCAGCTCGAGGGTTTGCCAAAAAGAAAGCGGAAGCCGTCCACAAAGAGAGCGGCCCCTAAATGCAGCCATAGGCATTAAGCCAGGGCCAAATGGAACACCCGAGGGATCTAGCTCCGAGGACAAGTCCTACGAGAAGCCTCCCGAGGCCCGAAGAATGGGTTCAAAACCCAAAGAACAGCAACACCCAACTCACCCACTCACAGGCGAAACCGCCCGAGCCCAAGAGCTACTCGGCGCCGCGGGAAGTGGAGAAAGGAATGAAGAGAGAGAAAAATCTGTTGCAAATGAGCAGTGAAGAAGAAAAAACGAAGAAGAAATCCTTATATAGGGGGAGGCTCCACCCCTGTTAAAACGGCGCGCCCCGGGGCGCGCCGTTTTAATCAATTGGCGCGCCGGGGAGGGCGCGCCGTTTTAACCTCCAAAAAAGGGCCAGGGCACGCCGGGAAGGCGGCGCCGTTTTAACCCCGAAGGCCCAGGACACGCCGTAAAGGCCGCGCCATTTTAACTCTCGAAGCAAAGATCGCACCGTTTTAAGCAACGCCGCCAGGCTTCCTGCCTCACCGGATCAACATCCGACGCCAGAATTAAGTGCCGGTCGAGCCTCCGTCAGCCAAACGAAGCTCATCTGCAGGCCTTGCCGCATTCCTGCCTCACTTGCACCGCCTACGTCTGGGGGGCATTTGTTGGCACTCAAAATATGATCCTTTGGCAACCAAACAGCAGAGATGAATGATATGGCCCACTAAAGCACAGAAGCCGATAAAGATCAACTTATCAAGGGGACCCCTCAAGCTGACAAAGCCCTGAGCCACCCCGATGGGTACGTCGGGGACTTTACCTCAGGAGAGTCGAAGTGAACCCGCAACCAACCGGCAGCGCGATCAAGCCTGCCCAATGATCCGGCATCGACTTCGTCGTGCCGCTACCCCACATCCGTCGCCCGACCAAGGACGACGGTCTACCCAATGACTCTCCTAAGGAGGAAGAATGTCCTCGGCCATCCGTAACAAGGGGCCGAAGGTTCTGTCAGCAGAAGACCCCGATTATCCGGCACGGATTCGGCTTCTTGCCATAGGGGGCCCATTAGTGGCCGATTGATCACCAATTCAAGGTGGAATTGTCCGGGATGTAACATCATCCTGCAAGGAAGCTTCGAGCACGAGTCCGTCTCAGCCAGAAGCACAAATCACAATGCCGAAGACTGAGTCAGTAGGACACCCGTGTGCTCGGACCAGACACACACGAAGTCTTGTTTAAGGCCATTCATCCTATCAAGAGCTTCGTGAACACCCCATTAAGGTCCTTCGATGGCCAGGGTGAGAGGAACAGTCGACGGGAGCTCCCGGAATCATCTCCGGGTCCACCAGACTACACGCCAAGTGAACAGGTTAAAACGGCGCCGTCAAACCGGCGCGCCAAGAACAAATGGGGGTGTTCCCCGGCGCCGTCAATCCGGCGCGCAGAAGCCAATGGGGGGTGTTCCCCGGCGCCGTTGAACCGGCGCGCAAAAGCCCAATGGGGGTGTTCCCCGGCGCCGTCGAACCGGCGCGCAAAAGCCCAACGGGGCCTTCCCCGGCGCCGTCAACCCGGCGCGCCTCTTCCTGGGGCGCCGAATTAACCCCAAGGCTATATATAGCCTGCCTTCGATAGAAAGAAGAAGAGGATATCAAGGGGGATCCGATAAAAAAAAAGAGGGCCAATCGTCCGAGAGCGATAAGTCTTGGGGGAGAAGAAAGGGTTTCCACCGAGGGCGATTGCGATCCTCCTCTGTCCGTTCGCTCGAAGCCCTCCGTAGTCGGAGAAGAGGAGTTAGTTCCGATACTCTGCTTTGGAGAAGAAGTTTAGGTGGGTCTCGTGATTTGCTTCCGATGATTCTCTCCATTTTTTCTTTCTTCTGATGCAATGTAAATGAAGCGGGCAGGGCGATGATACGAGCCCTTTCCTCCTTCATCATCTCTTTCTCCCCCCCTTTTCTCGGAAAACCCCTGCGCGGGTATGACGCTGTAGCATCCTGGGCGATGATATGAGCCCACGATGCCCTGTTTCTTCTAACTTTATTTATCCGTCTTATTTCCGGCTTGAATGCCGAGTGTGAGATGCGGAGCATTTGTAATGAACCCTCTGGGCATTTGCCCTTTCTATATCTGAATAAAAATCACCAATGCCTATCTGCATATTCGAGGAGTCGTTGCCATATATCGGATCGAGGTCTCTTTCCGCGGTTTCTCCGATGTATACGCCCTAATGATTTCAAGGGCAACAATGATATCACCCTCTCCCCAGGGTTTTATTCTCGCATCAGTTTCTGTTCCGTGGAGGGCCATTGGCCAGAGGAAGGCACCTCGATGCTCCCCCGGTCAGAGCCCCTGGGACCTTCTCCCATCGCCCTCCTTCTGTTCCCAGTCATGAATGGAGGAGGATGGGGGTATCCCCACAATCAAAACGCATCATCCGTGGGTATTAATGTCTCTCCGTTCATTATGTTGATTGTCCAGTGGTTTGCCCCCCCCCCCCCCTCGGGTGTGGAAAGCTATAAGCTAACGAGCTACTCTCTATGCTAACAGGCTCACTCCAATATCAAAATAATCCCCCTTGCTGACTAGTCAACCGGCTGGTTTATTATGTGCATAGGCCAATTAACTCCCTTCTATCGAATGCATCATGTCCTGTCCTGCTCATGATGATTTTTTTCAAAGAGTTTGTCCGACGGGGAGAGGGGACATTCCCCCATGAATCACCAGTGGATCACGGGGTCATACCCCTTCGTGGTATGTATCCTCATGAGCTGTTCGGTGAATATAAACAGGGCTTTGGCCAAACATCAAATCCACTATCCTCAAGGATATCGTGGTGGCCACGGGTTGGAAACCTCTCACAGGCTAGTCCTCGAGGGCTTCTCCTCCCTATTGGCTGTCCCTTTCGATCATGATTTGGCTATGAGTCGAGTGCCCCTCGTAGGCTAGCCCTCGGGGTTTACCTTCTCTTATTGGTCATTTCGTCTGATCACCTTTCAACCCACGGAATGATGGTGCCCCTCGTAGGCTAGCCCTCGGGATTTCCTATCCGTTTAGGTCTGCCGGCCGCCGTTGCGCCACCCGGCTTTTAGGGGTTTACTCCGCCACGTGAGTACTCCCTGCGTCTCCCCGACAATCCTTTGGGATGGGGAGATGCTGCCGAAATTTCGGCTCGAACGAGTTTAAACTCGGAACAATCGCTGCGCTCGAGTCCGGACCTCGCGCGAGCCCGTGAATCGACCCTTGAATGACTCGGCACCGATTCTAAGAATAATCAACTCAATAAATTCTCAAAATCCTCCAAAACCTTTTAATAAATTCATGAATAAACTAACGAAGCTCCTGTTTCCTTGAGATCGGGTTAATTCGGCGCGTTCATGCGCGATAACGCCTTAAAACGGCGCGCTCTTCCCGACGCGCCCTTCCCGGCGCGCTCTTCCCGGCGCGCCCTTCCCGGCGCGCCCCAGCTCCCCACGCCGTTTTAACAGGCTGCCCCTTTTACCTACGGTTCTGGCACCGTTTTAAACCTTTTACCCACGTTTCTGAGCGCCGTTTCAAGTGTTTTAGCCCCTGTCTTCGCGAGCACTGCACCAGTTTCGTTCCGAATCGTGTCGTCGCATCATTATAATCCCTTTCCCACTCATGGGACGATTTCTTATGCTAATCACAGAAGGGTGCCAGTTCCTCAACCAATAAACTGAACAAATTAGCATGTTCAAGCTTGAATCAAGGCGCCTCGAATCCTTCCGTTACGCCTTGGTCTACGCACTCATATCGCATTAGCGCATGCCCGAATGTGTGCATCCTTGGTATATCAAACAACATTGCCAGAAGGTCAGGTTACACCTGATTGGAGGCTTCGTTACGCGTGAAGGTGGCCTTCGAGCCTAAGTCCTCCGCCGTGTACAAGGGTCCACCCTAATAAATCGTGTGTAGTCAGTCGTATCATCCTGCATGACCGCTTGCCTGCTCTGTACCCTTTATCCCGGCTTCGACAGCCCGATATCTCGGCAATTAATCAAAGGTGTTCCCTCCTCGTGGGGGATGTAATTAACGCCATAACCTTTATGGTATGGCGGACTGCTGGTCCCGACCGAACCTTACATTCGCCCGACACGGGTCAGAATGAGCGCACAATAAAATCGTCACTCATGTGGCTGGCACGCCCGCGTCGTTAATTGATCATTTGACTACCAGTTAGTCAGTTGGCCGATCGACCCGCGAAGGAAAGGAAAAAAAGGTCGCGAACAGTAGGGTAGCGACCGATCTTGCCGATGATGACAAGGGTCGAAAAGGTAGACGGTCTTGCCGATGATGACAAAAACCGGATAGGGTAGCGACCGATCTTGCCGATGATGACAAGTGTCGAAAAGGTAGACGGTCTTGTCGATGGTGATAAAAACCGGAAAGGGTAGCGACCGATCTTGCCGATGATGACAAGGGTCGAAAAGGTAGACGGTCTTGCCGATGATGACAAAAACCGGGTAGGGTAGCAACCGATCTTGCCGATGATGACAAGGGTCGAAAAAGGTTAGCGGTCTTGTCGATGGTGACAAAAACCGGATGGGGTAGCGACTGATCTTGCCGATGATGACAAGGGTCGAAAAGGTAGACACAAGACGTGTATAAGTGGGATATCGGATGGAGACCCTCGCCCCGACCTCGTAAATGGCCTTCAGGACGGAGGATGGCTCATCACTATTCATCATTCATTTTTTATTCACATTACTGACCTAAGCGCCCTTTCGGGTTTTCACCGAGGCCAGCCCCCTCTTGCTTTTGCCCGCGCGCCCTTTCGGGTTTTCACGCGGCGGGGTACCCGTTTTTGCCCGCAGCGCCCTTCCGGGTTTTCGCCACAGCTGGGTTATAGCCATTTTTGCACTTGACCTGATATAGGAGCAAGTCTGACGGGGTATCTCTATTTTTAACCCCATTTTTCCTTTTTCCTTCTTTCTTTTCTTTTTATTCGGAATGCGAGCCGAGGGAGGGTAGCTTGATCAGGGCGAAATGCCGCTAACCAAGGAGAGGTAGCTTGATTAGGGCGGAATGCCGCTAGCCAAGGAGAGGGTAGTTCGGTTAGGGCGGAATGCCGCTGACCAAGGAGAAGCTAGCTCGGTTAGGACGGAATGCCGCTGACCAAGGAAAGATTGCTCGGTTAGGGCGGAATGTCGCTAACCAAGGAGAAGGTAGCTCGGTTAGGACAGAATGCCGCTGACCAAGGAAAGGTAGCTCGGTTAGGGCGGAATGCCGCTAACCAAGGAAAAGGTAGCTTGATTAGGGCGGAGTGCCGCTAACCACGGGAAGGTAGCTTGATTAGGGCAGAGTGCCGTTAACCAAGAAAGGTAGCTCAATTAGGGCGGAATGCCGCTAACCAAGGAAAAGGTAGCTTGATTAGGGCGGAGTGCCGCTAACCAAGGAAAAGGTAGCTTGATTAGGGCGGAATGCCGCTAACCAAGGAGACGGTAGCTTGATTAGGGTGGAATGCCGGGAAAGGTGGCTTGATTAGGGCGAAATGCTGCTAACCAAGGAAAGGTAGCTCGATTAGGGCGGAATGCCGCTAACCAAGGAGACGGTAGCTTGATTAGGGCGGAATGCCGCTAACCAAGGAAAGGTGGCTTGATTAGGGCGGATTGCTGCTAACCAAGGAAAGGTAGCTTGATTAGGGCGGAATGCCGCTAACCAAGGAAAGGTGGCTTGATTAGGGCGGAATGCCGCTAACCAAGGAGACGGTAGCTTGATTAGGGAGGAATGCCGCTAACCAAGGAAAGGTGGCTTGATTAGGGCGGAATGCCGCTAACTAAGGAAAAGTAGTTTGATTAGGGCGGAATGCCGCTAACCAAGGAAAAGGTAGCTTGATTAGGGCGGAATGCCGCTAACCAAAGGGAAAGGTGACTTGATTAGGGTGGAATGCTGCTAACCAAGGAAATGTAGCTCGATTAGGGCGGAATGCCGCTAACCAAGGAGACGGTAGCTTGATTAGGGTGGAATGCTGCTAACCAAGGAAAGGTGGCTTGATTAGGGCGGAATGCTGCTAACCAAGGAAAGGTAGCTTGATTAGGGCGGAATGCCGCTACCCAAGGAAAGGTGGCTTGATTAGGGCGGAATGCTGCTAACCAAGGAAAGGTAGCTCGATTAGGGCGGAATGCCGCTAACCAAGGAGACGATAGCTTGATTAGGGCGGAATGCTGCTAACCAAGGAAAGGTAGCTTGATTAGGGTGGAATGCCGCTAACGAAGGAAAGGTGGCTTGATTAGGGCGGAATGCCGCTAACCAAGGAGACGGTAGCTTGATTAGGGCGGAATGCCGCTAACCAAGGAAAAGTAGCTTGATTAGGGCGGAATGCCGCTAACCAAGGAAAGGTGGCTTGATTAGGGCGGAATGCCGCTAACCAAGGAAAGTATCCCGACCGATCACTCGGGGATTATTGGTTGTGCTGCATGATACAGCTTCATATGTTTTCCGTTGAGGGGGGAGAACTGGATAACCCCTCTGTGGTCTACCAGGACGTAGGCACCCCCTTCATATACTCGGCGGACAATATACGGCCCGACCCAATTTTCGACCAGCTTCCCTTTGGGGTTGGAGGCCATCACTTCTTTTCTTTTGACCATTACCAGGTCTCCTTTCTTGAATTCTCGACCCTTGACTAGCTTGTCAAAAGCACGGGCCATGCGAGCTTGGTAGAGCTGGATGTTTTGCTGCGCCCGGAGGTGTTTTCCTTCGAGCTCAATGAGCTCTTCCAATCTTCTTTTTGCATTGGTCTGCTCACCATTGACTAGTCCGTGCTGGATGGCAACTCACAATGAAGGAACCTCAAGCTCGATTGGCACCACAGCTTCTGACCCGTAGACAAGGGAGAAGGGGGAACAGCCAGTTGGGGTCTTGTAGATAGTACGATAGGCCCAAAGTGCTTCGTACATCCTTTCCTCCCAATCTTTTTTATTAGACTTGACAGTCTTTGCCAGCAACGTGCACAGTGTCTTGTTAAAGGCTTCTGCGAGTCCGTTGGCCTGAGGGTTGTAGGGGGAAGATGTCCTCCAGTCGATTTTGTATTTGTCGGCCAGCCGATAAATCTTCTGATTTCTAAAATGGCTGCCATTGTCAGAGATGATTCGGCTGGGGATCCCGAACCGAAATATTACATTCTGCCGGAAGAATCTTGTAACTAGTTCTCCCATCACATCTCTTAGTGCTACTGCTTCTGCCCATCTGGAGAAGTAGTCTGTAGCCTCTAAGATGTATTTGCACCCTGATGAAGATGCTGGCAGTGGCCCTACCACGTCCGTGCCCCACTGAGCAAATGGCCAGCTCGGCAGGGTGGGATGCAGTGGCACTGGAGGTCTCCTTGCCACATTAGCATGTTCTTGACATTTCTGACAAGCTTTGGCAAACTTGCAGCAATCATCAAATATAGTGGGCCAAAAGTAACCCAGCTTCTTTATCTCAATTTTCATTTTCGGGCCAGCCTGGTGTGCTCCAGCTGATCCTGCATGGACTTCCTGCATCACTTGTTCTGCTTCTGCTGAAGACAAGCAACGGAGTAGGACTTTTCTTCGGGCATCTGCCATAATTCGGAACAAGGTCCCGCTTCTCATCTCGTAGGAATCCTTGATCCTCAGAAGCTTCATTCTCTGTTCCTTTTCTTTTGGAAGTTGCTGGTGTTGAAACCAGCGTAGGAGATGCTCTCGCCAATCGGGCTGCTGAACCCCTTCGACGACTGCTACTTCCATCTCTTGTTCGTCGGTCAGGACCTCTGTTACGCTGGGGACCTATCGGCGGTTGATCACTGTTATATTCAGGCTTGTGTCTGGCGGGACCGCCAATGAACTAGCCAGCTTAGCGAGGGCATCCGCCTGAGCATTCCGGCCTCGGTTGATGTGCTTGATGCTGTTGAAGTAAAATCTTGACATCAGGCGAGTTGCCAACTGGTGATAGGGGAGGAGCTCTTGCTTTCGCACCTCAAACTCTCCTTCCAGCTGTTTTATAACTAGCATGGAGTCTCCGAATGCTTCCAGCATCTGAATTCCCATGGACAGAGCAACTTGCAACCCGATTATCAGGGCTTCATATTCTGCTTCATTGTTTGTGCATTGCTTGTTTATGGAACAGGATGTATATACCACTTCTCCTTCTGGGGGATTTCAGGACTACGCCCGCTCCTGCTCTGACCCTGGCTGACCCGGTGGCAGAGGTGTTAATTCTGGAAGTGCCATCAAAGTATAGTTGCCATAAGGAGGGCTATACTTGTACGGCTTCTAAAGTTTCATCTTCAGGAAGCTCCGGCTCCAACGGGCAATCCCCAGGCAATGGGTGCTCAGCGAAGAAGTCTGCAATAGCTTGGCCCTTGACGGCCTTGCGCGGCACGTAGGAGATATCAAACTCCATAAGGATTACCGCCCATTTGCCCAGGCGGCCTTTGAGGGCCGGTTGAGACATAATGTACTTCAGGGGATCCTCTTTGGATACCAAGCTGATTTCATGCGACAACATATAGTGTCGGAGCTTTTAACTGCGAAGACCAGCGCCAGACAGATCTTCTCAATATAAGTATATTTCTCTTCAGTTCTGACCAGTCTCCGACTGAGGTAATAGAGGGCTTGTTCTTTCCCTTCTTCATTATTCTGGGCCAGCATTGCCCCCAGAGAATTATGTGTAGCTGCTATATACAGTATCAATGGTCGTCCTTTCACCGGTGCGCCCAACACTGGAGGAGTTTTCAGGTAGTCTTTTAGCTTGTCGAAGGCTGCCTGGCAATCTTCATCCCAATAAAAGGGGACATCTTTCATCATCAACTTGTGAAAAGGTTGGCATCGCCCTGACAAATTGGAAATAAAACGTCGGATATAAGCCAAACGGCCCTGTAGTGATCTCAGCTCGGAGATGTTCCTTGGCGGAGGTAACCCCTGAATCGCCTTGATCTTTGCGGGGTCTATCTCGATTCCCCGATATCGGACGATGAAGCCCAAGAATTTTCCGCTCGACACTCCGAACGCACATTTCATAGGGTTCATTTTTAGCTCATGCTGCCTCAGCCTCTGAAAAACAATCCGGAGGTCTTGCAGATGATATTCTTTTCTTCTGGTTTTGACCACCAGGTCATCTATGTAGCACTTGACCTTGTGGTAGAGCAGTTCATCAAAAATTTTGGTCATTGTGCGCTGATAGGTTGCGCCAGCATTCTTTAGTCCGAATGGCATTCTCTTGTAATGATAAATACCTTTAGGAGTTCGGAAAGCAGTATGGACTCGGTCACGCTCCGCAATCCAAATCTGATTGTAGCCGGAAGACCCATCCATGAATGATAGGGCTTCATGGCCGGTTGTAGCATCAATCATGACCTCGGTTATTGGCACCGGGAAGTCATCTTTGGGGCAGGCTTTATTTAGATCTCGAAAGTCGACACATATCCGGAACTGTCCATTCTTCTTTTTCACGGGAACGATATTCGCCAGCCATGTGGTGTACTGGTTTTCTTCAACAAATCCCACGTCAATGAGCTTGTCGACTTCAGCACAAATTTGGGTGATGAGCTCTGGCCTCATGCGCCGCGGTGGTTGCTTCACCGGCTCGGCTTCAGGGTTGATTGCCAGCTCATGTTGTGAGACAGCGGGGCTTAGACCTGGCATCTCTTTATAAGTCCAGGCGAAGCAATCCCGGTATTCTAGCAGTAGTTGAATGTACAGCTCCCGTTCTTCTGGGGACAGTTGGGCACTGAGGAAGGTAGGCCTAGGGTCCTTCTCATTTCCCAGGTTGACTTCTATCAGTTCATCGACTGTGGCTTGGCCTCCGTCTTCTATCTCCGGAGGTGCCGGTTGGAGGTCAACGAAGTCTGGAATACCATCTTGAGGGTCGAGTACTTCGACTTCCTCGTCAGACACCGCCAGAGCTTCCTGAGGTTTCTTGATCTCTTGTGCTAGCGGCTGGGTGGATTGTTCTATTAGCAGATCCATTGCCGTTGCAGCTTCCAAGGATGAAAGAGCAGCCTTGGTGTTTGCAGATGAGATTACAGCCATGACAGGCTGGTAACCGTTCACTGCCAGGCCCAGACAGCATGCTGATTTTGCAGCAGAAGTTGAGGAAGTTTCGCCTTCTGGGATAGTTGTATCTTCCGCAGAAGTGGCTTTTTCTTCTCTGGTAGCTGGCTCCCCTTGATTGGAGTTGACCAAGGCCTCCCTGATTGGCAGAAAGGGTGTTGAAGTTGTCATTAGTAGGACCCCTGTAGAGGGAGAGACTCCTACTTCTTGAATGTCTTCGGCTTCGCTGCTGCTAGCCGTATCAAATTCGGCTTGAAAGGCCGCTTCTTCAGGATGAACTTGCTCCCAGCATCGGCAAGGGGCCGAGGTTTCTGCTTCTTGATTTCGGGTTTGAGCAAGTTCAAGATATTTGGCTTCCGCCGGATACTCATCAAAGGTTGCCCTCAGAGGGCTATCTTCAGTAGGATAGAAAGCGGAGATAGTATCCACCTCGTACCGCCCACTGTAATAATATTCTTCCAGGGTGAAGCCCAACCCTGGATGTTGAGAGACACGTCTCATTTCCTTATCCAGATTTGCAGGATACCACATCTTCTGGAAAGCTTCCTTGCATTTTTGAGACTGGTCGGGAGGGATGTGTTGCTTTTGAAACATCCTGGCCGTTCGATCAGTTGTAAATGCCAGGCCCTGAACAGGAACCCACGGGTTGGCTAGATCCTCAGGGAGGCTGCAGTCTGTGTCTTCCTGAGTGGGATGCTCCTCAGCTGTATAGAACAAGCTGCTGGACCCATCTTCCTGTGTCACCTCCCAGGCTTTGAAAGGTTCGACAGTGGGATCATTGAGGCCGGAGACTGGCTTGGTGAGGCCGACCGGGACTCCGATGCGGTTGTGCTGACGATCGACCTGTACTTCCTTAGCTTTGGGGTATAATGCTGGGGGTGTCACCCTGCCAACATTTCCAGAAGCCGTGATGTGGGAGACCACCTTCGGCTTGAGATATCCGCGCGGCGGTGGTGGATACCAACCGTCACCCGATCTATTCTTCGACGCCCCTACGGGGGCTTCAGGTTCAGAAACCTTCTGGGGAGACCCCGTATATAGGTTGGCGTCCGCCAAGTGACATTCAAACACCTCGAATGGGTAGATATCAGCACATATCCTCTCCTCCTTCCCCTGGAGGCTGTATTTGATGCACTGGTGGAGCGTGGAGGGCACCACCATATTTTCATGCAGCCATGGGCGGCCGAGCAGTGCTTTGTAGGAGGTGCGAGAGTCAATGACATGAAACTGCACCGTTGTAGTGAAATCTGCCAGGGTCAGTGTGAACTCTGCCACTCCCATAGATACTTCACATTTTTGGTTGAAGCCAGCGATACGCATATCCCCGACTTTCTCGAGATGCACATTAAAGTGGTACCTCTCGTATATTCTATATGGCAGGATGTTGACTGCTGCACCAGGATCGACCAGAATCCGGTTCAGTTCTCTTCCGTTCAGGTGCCCTTTCATATATAGCGGCCTGTTGTGGCTGGCAGTAGGTAGCAGCATGTCTTCTGGAGAGAAGGTCATACTGGCTTCTGGTATAGCCTCAGCTATGCAGGCTTCAAAATGAGCAGGCGTCTGCAGAGCAGTGATGATCGCCTGTCGAGTTCTTCACTCAAAGAGAGAATTTCCCAGATCGTAAATCGAGCGGGGAGCTTCTTGAGCAACTTCATTATTCGGCTCCCAGCCCGGACATTGGAGAGCTTCATCTCTTCAGCCCATCTGGGCTTGGGGAGGTTTTGATTTGTGGGTCCAGACGGGCCTGCTTCATCTTCCTCGGACTCGGCACCCTCTTGACTGGCACCGGCTGTCGGGTCTTCTTTATTAGCTGCTGTAGGGCAAGCTCCATCTGCATTCGCATCCTCAGTAGATTGTGCTGGCTGCGGGTGAACGGCCCCGGGTGTAGGGTTAGCATCTTGGCAGGGCTGCTTCCCTTTTGACATCTTCATAAATTCAAGGAATGAAGGGACTGCCTTGCCCCCACTCTTGTCATATAGGCCCGACGGAGGAGGGATTTGGACCCCCTTAACCTCCGGCGGAGGCGTCTTGTAGGGTTGCTCCCCTCTGAACATAATGTTGTGATTGGGTGGTGGCTGGCGCCCCCATTTTCGGCCTGACCGAGTGGCATGCGCAGCAGTTGCGGCCTCGGCCTTGCCTCCCCCAGCATGGGGTGTGAAGCAAATTTCTTCTTCTTCCTCTTCTCCGGGTAGGTTGAAGAGTGCTGACAGGGTATTGCAGGAGACGACCTGTGTTTTATGGGCCCCAGCGGCCTTTCTTTTCTTCTTCTTTTGCTTTTTCTTCTTTTTGGTTTCTGCAGGTGCTTGCCCCCAGAACAGGTTGCTCTCTTGAGGTGGTGCTGCTTCAGCTTCCTCCCCTTGCTTGAGTGAGAGTTGCTCCAGCTCTTGCCATGGGACGTGGTCCCGTACCAGCAGAGGTTTCAGTTCGGGCTGCACATATTCATCTAGCCCTTCAATTAAGTGTTGCAGTCGAAGGACTCCAGGATTGGTTTCCTTGATTATTGGCAGCGGAGTTTGTCTCCTCCTGTTAGGTGTATGTATTCTGACAGCTGTAGGTGGAGTGACCCATACGGGTGCTACCACCGGCGGAGCAGGCCGGGGTGTAATGCCACGGATATGTGCCCCCTCTTTCCGGCGGGGTGCCCTCTTCTTCTTGTGCTTCACAGGGATCCGCTGCCACCCCTGTTGTTCTTTCACGGGCTCCAGGAAATGGATTTCGTAGGTGCTCTGTGTGCTTGCTTCAGAGATCTCCTCAGGCAGTGCCTGGTAGAGGGAGACCATGTTGACTGCTGCCTCTCTGAAGGGGCTTCATGTGGCTGAGGAGGGTCTACTTTGTACTCTCCCAGCTCTATCTCATTCTTCTTCACCATCCCTTCGATGACGTCTTTGAAAACATAGCAGTCTTCGATTGGATGTCCCAACATCTGGTGGTAGGGGTAGAATCTTGGACTGTCTTTTCTTTTCAGGTCCTCCTGCCTCCTTGGCTCGGGCAGAGTGACCATGTTGTATTCTGTTACCCAGTCGAACAGGACTCGGATCTTGTCTTTTGGAAAGGAATAAGCTTTCTTCATTTTGTCCCTCAGCGAAGGACCTTCTTTATCATCTGGAGCTTTCGCAGGTTGCGGGGGAGCCGCTTTCTTGCCTTTCTCCTTTTGTTGTTCGAACGCCTTGATATCAAGCGCATTCGCTTCTTTAGGTGTGGGGCGCCGTTCCGCGGCCTTGCCTTTCTGGGCTGTGCTGGCGGCGGACGCCGGGACAGGCTTGGCTAGAAAAGCCTCCACCTCAGCCACCACATTATTCAGCCGGTCGAACGACCGAATTTCCATACCAATCATCTTTTCCAGGACCTCCCTCTGAGGTTTTGTTTACATATTTGCACAGCGTCCTCCTGATGCGGGGGCCGCTTGCACCTCATTCCGAGGTTCCTCCACCTCTTGATGTAATCAAGGGCTGTCTCATCCGCCCTTTGTTTTGTTGAGTAGAGTTCGGCCACTGTGACCTCCCTCTCTGTGACATGGAATCTTTCTCTGAATTTTCTCTGCATATCCGACCAATCATTAATTGACCCGGCCGAGAGGCTAGAGTACCACTCGAATGCGAGCCCCGTCAGCGAGGACCCGAAGAACTTCAGCAGATATGACTCGTCGGTGGCCAGATCACCCATAACGGTCATATAATATGCAATATGCTCTTTAGGGGACCCCTTCCCGTTGAATTTGTCGAATTTGGGCGGCTTGTTGACCCCTGGGGGAAGCCGTTTAGCCGCATGGTGTTGTGGGTAGGGCACCCGATAGGCATCAAATGCGACGTAGTCGCCTTCACTCTTCTCTGCAAGCTTCAGCTCGATCATCCTTTCCACCATCATCCGGTTCACGACCGTGGGGTCGACTGGCTCCGGATAGAAGTGCGCTGGCTGAAGGTATGGGGTGACCAGGGTGGTCGCCTGTGGAGGATGCAGCAGCGGGGGTGTCGGATGCGCCTGGGGGAGCACCGGAGGTAGCAACGGCTGAGGCTGTGGCGGCCGCTGTTGCGCTGTCGCCATGCTTGGCTCTGATGGCTGGGACAGTGTATAGAGCGGTGGAGGGTCGTCACGACGAACCGCTCCCCGGGATGATTCACCCTGGACTTCGGGTGGTTTAGAAGCTGATGAATGCTCAGTCTTTTCTATCAGCTGTTTCTTCAGAGAATCTATCTCCCGTTGATATTTTTGCAGCAGCATCAGAACTGATGGATCTATAGTGGTGGGGATACCCTCTGTCGTTTCCCCGGACGTACCCTCAGGCAGGATGTCGAGGAGGACGTCGTCTTCTTCTTCCGTCGTCACCACATTAGCGGTCAAGACGGGGGCCTTATCATCCCAGCGGGGATAGACCTGGGGTTGTTTCCCTCTCATGGTCGCCAGAAGCTCTCTTGCCGCTTCTGTTCTGCGGGTAGCTGGCCCGGGCCGTACGGCCAATTGAGCCAGTTCTTGGGAGTCTTCAGGAAGCTCCCCATATCGACTGGATATACCAGCTATGTTGCAAGTAAAGACCTGCATCCTTCTTCTCTGTCGATGGACCCTCCGTCTGGCTTGTTACGGAAAGGTCAGCCTCTCGAACACAGAAACTCTTCTTTCTTCTTCCCGCTCGGGGAAGGCTTCATCGGCTTCGATCTCGAAACCGTCGTTGTACCCATTGTCGTCGACTGACGACACCATCATTCTATCTTCCATATCTTCTTCATCCGCCACTGACGGGAAGTAGTCTTCGTCAGCGGCGACTGTCTGCATTAGTCGCTGCTGACCCAGCGAGGGGTTGCCCAGCCCTCGAAAGTAGTTCCTGATCAGACAGGTTACCTCCTCTTGACCCCGCTCCTGATAGAGTACGGGGGATAGTTGTCGACCTCCAGCAGGAGGGATATAGGCCAGCCGAGCTCTGTCGGCCGGATGTTGGAATCTTCGTCCCGTGATTGGGACGTTGGCTTGGCGGGCAGCAGCCCGAAAACTTCTGCTGCGCGGGGGATCCGCAACCACTTCTTCTTCATTCTTCGGGGACAAGCCCCTTTCTCTTCTCACTCTCGCCTCGTCGTTCATAGGACGGCGGCGGATGGGTGTTAGATGGTAGGCAGGTCGGGTCCTCTTGGGAACCCACACCCGTTTGAACTTTTTCGGCTTGAGTGCCGAGCTTCCTTGGCCATAGGGGCCGGCTTCTTCTCTTTCCGCCCTCCTTCCAGCGAGGGCTTGATAGGTATTGCGGACAGGGATGTTGGGGATGACTCGGTCTGGGGTCACCCGGGCCGTGCGTCCGTCAAGGAAGACGCGCATGCCTCCAACAAGCATAGATTTCCCAGACTGCGATAGGGTTCCGGTGATTGCAGCAGCATTCTGGCGGACCTGGCGACGCTGGCGTCCTCCAGGGTGCTTGTTGATGACACTGGGGTGGGTCCCACGTATGACGTGGTGCACCAAGCAGCTAGCGGCCGGGGCCGGGCTTTCAGGCAAGTCTTTGCAGCAAGGAACCTTCAGAGGATCCATCTTCTCTGCGACCTCTTTGGCAGGTTCTGGGGCTTCGACCTCCAGGATATCGACGAAGGCTAACCCCAAAAAGTTGGGGAAGCCTACAGCAGCAGGGAAGCTGCCGAATTCCATGGGTACCGCCAGGTACCCTTGCGCGTGTCCAGCAACGATCGAATGATCGAAATCGACGCCAGTTATCCCGAAGATCGTCATCGATTTGCCTGCGAAGACAAACAGGGAAATAATCAGTAGCCTTTGAGAGGGCTTCAAAGCCCGAATATCTCGGCAAAGAGATGAAAGGTGACACTAGTCCCACCGGGCGTGCCAGACTTGTTTGCGACGTTTTTTTTTCTATCCGACCGTCTTGTCGTTCTTACCTTATTTCGTGTATATATGTGTATATGTACATATATACGCGTCTTATTTCACGTATCGATCAGCCATTTGACTAACTGGTAGTCAACTGACCGATTGACGACGCGGGCGTGCCAGTCACATGAGTGACGATTTTATTGTGCGCTCATTCTGACCCATGTCGGGCGAATGTGAGGTTCGGTCGGGACCAGCAGTCCGCCATACCATAAAGGTTATGGCGTTAATTACATCCCCCACGAGGAGGGAACACCTTTGATTAATTGCCGAGATAGCGGGCTGTCAAAGCCAGAATAAAGGATACAGAGCATGCGAGTGATCATGCAAGATGCTACGATTGACTACACACGATTTATTAGGGTGGACCCTGGTACATGGCGGAGGACTTAGGCTCGAAGGCCACCTTCACGCGTAACAAGGCTTCCAATCAGGCGTAACCTGACCTTCTGGCAATATTATTTGATATACCAAGGATGCACATATTTAGGCATACATTAATGCGATATGAATGCTTGGACTAAGGCATGACGGCAAGGATTCGAGACATATCGATTCAAGCTTGAACATGCTAATTTTATTCAGTTTATTTGGTCGAGGAGCTTGTGTCCTTCTATGGTTAGCATAAGAAATCATCCCATGAGTGGGAAAAGGGTTGGAATGACGCGACGACACGATTCGGAACGAAACTGGTGCAGTGCATGCGAAGAAAGGGGCTAAAACGCTTGAAACGGCGCCCTGAAGACGTAGGTAAAAGGCTTAAAACGACGCCAGAACCGTAGGTAAATGGGAAATAGCCTGTTAAAACGGCGCGGCCTGATTAAGGCGCGCCGGGAAGGGCGCGCCGGAAAGGGCGCGCCGGGAAGGGCCGCCTTTTAAGGCGTTATCGTGTACGAACTGCGCCGATTTAGCCCGATTTCGCGGAAACGGGAGTTTCGTTGGTTTATTTATGGATATATTAAAAATGTTTTGGAAGATTTTGAGAATTTATTGAGTTTATCATTCATCGAATCGGTCCCAAGCCATCCAACGGTCGAATCACGGGCTCGCGCGAGGTCCAGACTCGAGCGCGGCGATTGTTCCGAGTTTAAACTCGTTCGAGCCGGAATTTCGGCAGCATCTCCCCATCCCAAAGGATTATCGGGGAGAAGCGGGGAGTACTCACGTGGCGGAGTAAACCCTTAAGGGTCGGGTGGCACAACGGCGGCCGGCAGGGACCCGAACGGAAAGGAAAACCCCGAGGCCTAGCCTGCTAGGGGCACCGAGTCCGTGGGTGATGGTGAATGACAGAGGTGACTTGATGTGGGAGCGAAGACCCCGAGGACTAGCCTACGAGGGGCACGCAACCCAAGTTACCCCCGCACTTGAATCGGGACGACCGATGTAGAGAAGGAATCCCCGAGGGCTAGCCTACCAGGGGAACACAACCCACGGCCACCACAAAGTCCATTAAGGACTGTGGATTTTGAGCTGTAGGGCTTAGCCCCATTGCTGTACACCCGACAGTCAGCAGGGACATTCATCATCGATGGACGAGTCCTCTGTCGGCCAAAAGATTGGTGGAGAAGATTTGGGGGGAATGTCCCCCTCCCCGGGCACTGGAGTGATGCTACAGAGCATACCCCTGTTAAGATGCGAGCGGAGCAGAGAGAGAGTAACGCGAGACGGTGAAACCCGTGGGCTATGTGAGTTGATACTTATGCATTATCTGGTTAGCACAGAGACCTGGGGGAAGGGATGTACATACTATGCTCACAAAACGGCCAACAGGGGCTCGGCACAGAGACGGTCCTCCCCTTCCCTCTGGCCTGTGAGGAAGGCATGGGGAAGGCAGAAGATTTAATCCCTAGACGGGAGTGGGCAGAGATACACACACGAGTGTGTCCCTGATCGCGAGGCTCGTAACACGCATAATGCAGAACTCGATCATCGCATCGGAATAATAAAAGAAGAAACCCCGGGGAGGGGGGAAGCAATTCGTATAGCCCAAGGGCATATCCCTGGCCGAGAGGCAAAATCCGGTAAACACAGACGGAGAGAGAGAAGAATGGAGGCAGACGGGAGGGACGATCACGGCGCCGTGCACACTCCTTCCCCCTCGTTCTGCACACAAATTATTGGAGAGGCATGCTCATAATAACATCACCCTCCACGGCGCCGGCGTTGTCACACGGTGCCATTTCACCGACTGTGAGGGAGCATAAGATGAAATAAACGATACCTTCATTCAATCCGTGAACGGAGGAAACAGACGATGCATACATCCATTCAACATATGAACACAAGAAAGGGAGGCACGCAACTGTCATTCCGGTGCCGGCGTTGTCACGCGGCCACCGTTTCCATTGATGATGGAAAGGGAAAATTACAGAGTGCGATATAGGGGATCACAGAAACGGTGAGAAGGAGGGGGAAAACCAGGCTCATATCATCGCCCCTCCCCTCCCTCACTTACATTGTATCAGGGGAAGAAAATCAAAGAAGAATAGGGGGCTCAACCGGAAGAAACCACGGAGACCCACCTAGGTAGACAAGAGACAAATGCTCTCCTTCTCCGATTCTGGGAGGCTCGGATGGAGCAGAGCGGCGGCCGCCGAGAGACTCGAACGGAGGTTTCTTCAGATTGAAGAACCCTCGACCCTTCTCCTTGGACCTCTCCCCTTTCTTTCTAATTCTCTTTTTTTTCTTTCAATTCCGCTCTCCCTTCTTTTTCTCTCTGATCTCTCCTCTTTCTCTGGCCGAAGGCAGACATATATAGAGCATTTTGTAATCCGGCGCCCCGGAGGGGGGCGCGCCAGATTTGGTGGCGCCGGAAAAGGTCCCGGTTGGCTTTTTGCGCACCGGTTCGACGGCGCCGGGGAATGATTCCCCCATTGTGATTGGCGCGTCGGTTAGACGGCGCCGGTTTAACGGCACCGTTTTAACTTGTTTACTCGGCGCCGCCGGTCCAGTGGGTCCGGAGATGATTCCGGAAGCTCCCGTTGAATATTCCTCTCGCCTTGGTCCTTGAAAAACCTTGATGTGGAGTCGAGGAAACTCTCGACACGACGAACGGCCTTGATCAGACTTCCTCGTGTGTCTGATCCGAGCACACGGAAGTCCTGGTGGTACGGCCTTCGGCACTGCGATTTGTGCTCCTGGTTGAGACAGATTCGTGCTCGAAGCTTCTTTGCAGGATGGTGTTGCGTCCCGGACAATTCCACCTTGAACGGTGATCAATCGGCCACTAACGGGCCCACTATGGCGAGAAGCCGAACCCGTGTCAGGTAATCGGGGTCTTCTACTGACAGAACCTCCGGCCCCTTGTTGCGGATGGCCGAGGACATTCTTCCTCCTTAAGAGATCCGTAAGGTAGACCGTCGTCCTTGGTCGGGCGACGGATGTGGGGTAGCGGCATGACGAAGTCGATGCCGGATCATTGGGCAGGCTTGATCGCGTTGCCGGTCGGTTGCGGGTTCACTTCGACTCTCCTGAGGTAAAGTCCCCGGTGTTCCCTTCAAGGTGGCTCGGGGCTCCGTCAGTTTGAGGGGTTCTTTGATAAGTTGATCTTCATCGGCTTCTGTGCTTCAGTGGGCCGTATTATTCATCTTTGCGACTTGGTTGCCAAGGGATTATATTTTGAGTGCCAACATCTTCACCCTCTCATGCTCCATGATGTGAGGTGCATACCGACCCAGCTCGACAATCGGGCCCTATACTACAACACGGACATGTCGCCCTGCACCAGCTCCAGAAACTCTCGCATCCGCTACGTAGCAACAAAATCTGGACAGTACGTACGCTCGAAAGCACTGACGAAGTCATCCCACTCGACCTGCTCAAGTGGACGAAGCTGAAAGGACGTCTTCCACTCGGAAGACCACCACTTCCGAGCCGTACCCTGCAACTGGTTGTAGGCCAACACCACTCTGTCCTCGGCAGCACTCTTCGCAGAACTGAACACCCGCTCCATCTCATCAAGCCAATCACGAGCCGCATCAGGGTCTGCCTGGCCGCTGAAGTAAGGTGGATGGAACTGCAGAAAGTCCCTCACTGCTCGGCCTTGCCCACCCCTAGCTGACGAGCCCTCACCAGCCTCTCCACCGAACTGCTGAGACATAAGCTGGTACATGCCACAGAAGAAATCATCGGCCCCCGAAACCCTCGCAGTAGCCGTGGCCTCGGTAGCTCCTAGTGGCGCTCTGCTATGCTCCTCCTGGTCCCCCTGGACCCCCTGCTGGATCTTCTGACCTCCAACCGACTGCCCCTGCTGAGAGCGAGTGCTCCGCCTCGGCGCCATACTCGCTCCTGAAGCAAAAGACATAAAAGACGAAAACGGCATGGTCAAGAAAAACACACGATGCCCGATGCCAGTGTCAACTGTACATCATTGTTGTGGACAAGTGGACCACTACACTTACCTATGATTCTCATGTAATTCCACAACCGTGCTCTGATACCAGCTGTAACGACCTGAGAATCCGATTACCGGAAAGGCCCGATAACCCGAGACTTGCACCGCCACCCACGAGTCCGAAGACTCGGAAGGGTTAGAAGGATGGTGTGGAAACTACACAAGTATCACAAATAATTGCAGAAATTAAACAGTTATATTATTAAGCAGGAAATAAATTAGCAATTTACATGGTCCACAATTAAAAATGAATAACAATAACAGTAGTCCACAACTAGTACAGAGACAAGAAAGAAAAGTACAGCTACACGGGACATACCCCGGCTCTGACCTCTGGCACTACCTCGGGACACCCGCACCACGCTGCACCCCAGACGCACTCCCCTGGGGCGGCGCCTCACCTGAAACACAAGACTCAGTAGGGATCACTCGAACCTTACCTCGTAAAACGGGAAACCACTACGCTAGCGGTAGGAGAGTACCTCGGAAAGGAAAGCCATGTACTCTACACAACAAAGACCATACGGCACGTAAACCGGCACACGTGCCACGGTGAGACAACCGAAGCTCAACGGTCGACCCGGCAAAACCCAAAGGTCAAAGCCACGAAACTGACAGTCTGACACTCCGTACTCGACATGAGTACCTCCCACTAGAAGCACAATCGGTAGCGTCCCCTGACGTCTTACACCGCACCGCAGGTGAACTGCCTGACGTGGTAGCGCCTACCCAAGGCACGAACACCGAACAAGTAACCACAAACAAGTGACTAGCTGGGGTCACGTCCGTCGACGTGGGTCCAACCGCCCCCAACCACGTGTGCACACACAGACCGCGCGTCCCTGGTCTGGTCCTCTGACCGGTTTTCCCCTCAGCCGGACTCTGGCTGCAAGACGTGGGGACCGACGGCAACCGGTCCACAAACCGCCTCTAAGGGTAAGCCCGTACACCACTCTCTGGTGCGACCGGTACCGCGTACTGGTAGGCTACGACTAGTGGAGGGTCACTGAAGGAGTAGACTCTCAAGTCACGGAAAACGACGCCCGCATCCGACGACGCACGGGGACCACCCCACGCATCGGCCCCGTCGCACGGTGGCCACAGTCGGACTAAAAATGGGGTTGCAGCCCTCTCGGGGCAACCAGGCGCCTAACGGTCCACCCCGGGACCGTCACAAGGCTGTAACGGTCTAAGCAAGACCGTTACACACACACTTGCGGTCTAACGCAGGCCGTTACATGGCCTGAGGAACGCAAGATGTAACGCGCCTGCCCCAGCGCGTTACACAAATGTAACGCGCCTGGCCCAGCGCGTTACGCGCCCCTCACACCTGGGGTAACCCAGGGAGTAACGCGCTCGCCCCAGCGCGTCACACGGATGTAACGCGCTCGCCCAGGCGCGTTACTCACGCAGACCCCCAACGGTCAAAAACCAACGGTCGGAAAGCCCCTGACGTCCCAGCCCAGGCGTGTCACATACAAGTGGCGATCAATCGTGGGACCGTCATAGTCTATGACCCCCGAAGGCTAACCAAAGGGCATGTGACGGCCCCCCCGAGGCACGTCACATCATGTGACGGTCTCTGGAAGGACCCTCACACGCACCCGACGGTGAAAACGGCGGGAAAGCCCAAAAACTTCAACCACGCCCCCATGCCTCCACTGGAGAGGGGGAAATCAAAGGGGAAGACCCCTGGGGACCACTAGCATGATTCTAGGCCATCAAAATGCGAAATCATACATCAAATCCATAGATCGGGCGAGCTCTCCCTAAATCATGGAAAAACCCCAACACGCTCAATCACACCCCTCTCGGCCTCCCCTCGGCCTATAAACCACGAAAATGAACGGCGGGGAGCTAGGGAACGTCACCATACCTCAATGGAGCGAATGCTCTGCCGGATCATCCGCGAACGCAAGAAATCACTTTGGAACAGCCTCGTTCTTCAAGCTTCCCACGAGCACCGCACGTCCCCACGATCGCCTCGCCGCCGCCCACGTCGCCGCGCCGTCGCCCCGCCGCTGTCTGTAGCCGGAGAGGAGCTCGCCGCGGTCGAATGGGAGGAAGAGAGGGAGAGGTCACGGTGGGGGGAAACGGAGGAGGAAGAAGAAGAGGAAAGAGAAAGGGGAAAAGAAAAAGAAAAGAAATGGGAATATATAGAAAATCCAATTTTTCAGAAAAATACCAAAAATTAGAAAAATATGTTTCCGGAATCCTCGGAATGCACTGATCGCAACGGTACCACTCGTGCCCAGGTGAACGGTCCGGTTCACCCGCAGCGAGGTTCCTAAGGAATTATCGAAACACACACCGAAAATCGGAAAACATGCGCGGAAAAGCCGCGAAACGTCTCCGGGCCTCCGAAACAACTCCGGATCGCGCTGATCCGAACACGAAGAATGACCGAAACGAAATTTCGGACACAACGGAGCCGGATGCTCCGAGAAACCAGATCCGAGACCCACGAAGAAGGATCCGAAAGGTCCGGGATATTACAGGGGAGCCGGCCCGATAGGGTCGGCCCCATCTTGCCCCTGAGAGGGGAGCGCCGCCGAGCTAGAGTCACCCCCGGCAGTGGCGAGAAGGCCGGCCTTCCTGGCCCGCTTCTTGGCCTTCGCGGCTTCCCGCAACCTTCCCTCCATGGGATCCTTGCGCTTTGCACCGCCCGGTCGTGAAGTTCCCTCAGATGCCGCCCCCTTGCCCTTATCTCGGGGTTGGGAGCGACCCACAAGAGCGTCAGGCTCATCGGCCGCCGAGTCATCTCCAAGATCGACGACCTCAGCAGCCTCCTCCAGAGACTCCCGCCTGATGTCTACAATAGAGAAGAAGGCATGGTCAGGAAAAGAGAGATGATTCCCACCCCTGAAGAAAAATCCGAGTGGTGGTACCTGACAGTTTCAGCCGCGTAAGGAGGCACCATTCGACATTCTCCAGCGTCACCAATTCCTCGGTCGCCTGGCGATTCTTCAGCAGACGAGCGGTATTTTTATCCACGTGAGGAGGGAACTCCTTCTGCCGGGGAGGAATGTTCGGATGAAAGTTGGGCATCACCTGGCACCTCCAGTTTTCGCCCACCGCCTCCGCCTTCACCCAGAAGAATTGGGTCTTCCACCCTTTGTGCGAGGAATCCTTCGTCGCCAGCGGAATACAGCTCATGTTCCTCCGCGCCTGAATGAAGTAAAAGCCCTTCCCCGCCAACGGATGCGCTTTCAACTCAAAGAAATAATGAAAGAGGTCCAAGGAAGGAAAAATCCCATGCTGGCGGCAGAGGATTCGAAAAGCGGAAAGAAGAAGGTATGAGTTGGCGACCAACTGAATAGGCTCCAACTGGAAAAAATTGAGGAGCTGAAGGACGAAAGGCTCGAAGGGGAGGCGAAACCCGCTCTTCCAAGCCAGAAGAAAAGTGCAGATATGACCCGTGCGATCGTCTAGGCTCGTTGTGGAAGCCGAGGAGGGATCCACTTAAAAGAGGAGAAAATGAAAACTCGCTGTGACTAAAGGCTAATAAGGGGCATGGAACGTGCCAATAGAGAAAAGAGCATACGTAGGATGCTAAAGGGATGTGATCGCCAGAGGGGTTACCTCTATGAAAAGAAATGATCGCGTGTACCTTGTACGAGGCACGGAGACCGTGAATCGTCGAGAGCGGGAAATGGCGGGTTGCTACTTCCTCCCCCTTCGGCCGGCCGACGGAGAGGGCTTTCTTTAATTACCCTTGCAAAACAACGACAAACAAGTAACGAGTGGATCAGAAAGATGAAGGTGCAGTATTCAATTCTAACGATGCATGTAATGAAATGATGGCAGGACACACACCTGGTTGGTGTTGTCTTTTAAAACCCCTCTCGGACACGAGTAAGAGGAAAATGCTTATGATGAATTGCGATTATGCCAACGTAAGAACGGGAAGAGACTCCCTCATAAGAAAGGGGGGGGGGGGTGGAAGATATGATATGATGAATGCAAGATAACTAGGAAAGAAGAGAGGAGAATGGCTTATTGGATGGTCGATGGCGAGGCCCGGCGGAGCTTCGGCAGCGCAAGGACGACGCGGGAGCACGATGGGCGAAGGCGGCCTTTCTCCCGCGAGCACGGGCACCCAGGAATCCGGCAGAACTTCCCCCCCTTGTACGAGGCACGGAGACCGTGAATCATCGAGAGCGGGAAATTGCGGGTTGCTTCTTCCTCCCCCTTCGGCCGTCCGACGGAGAGGGCTTTCTTTAATTACCCTTGCAAAATAACGACAAACAAGTAACGAGTGGATCAGAAAGATGAAGGTGCAGTATTCAATTCTAACGATGCAAGTAATGAAATGATGGCAGGACACACACCTGGTTGGTGTTGTCTTTTAAAACCCCTCTCGGACACGAGTAGGAGGAAAATGCTTATGATGAATTGTGATTATGCCAACGTAAGAACGGGAAGAGACTCCCTCATAAGAAAGCGCGCGGGGGGGGGGGGGGGGTGGAAGATATGATATGATGAATGCAAGATAACTAGGAAAGAAGAGAGAAGAATGGCTTATTGGATGGTCGATGGCGAGGCCCAGCGGAGCTTCGGCAGCGCAAGGACGACGTGGGAGCATGATGGGCGAAGGCGGCCTTTCTCCCGCGAGCACGGGCACCCAGGAATCCGGCAGAACTTCCCCCCTACAAAACACCCGCGGGTTAGAAATAGAATTCGGCAGCCTATCGGCTCTCTTTTTTCGACCCCCTAAACTGAGGGGGTAGGCCTCTATTTATAGAGTTCCGGAGGATGGAGGCGTCCAGGTGCCTGGACGCCTCCATCACTTGGATCTTTTTTAAACGATAATCTGACATGCTGACGGGTAGTCAGTGGCCAGGGGCACCCGTGACCTGGATGATGGAGGCGTCCAGGGGCCTGGACGCCTCCATGACATTGTATTCCTTTCAAACTACAAGCCAGCCAACGGATAGTCGGGGAGGGGTGCCCGTGAGCTGAACGATGGAGGCGTCCAGGGGCCTGGACGCCTCCATAATTTGGATTCTTTTCAAACGACAGGGTGAGCAACGGTCAGGCAGTGGTCAGGGATGCCCGTGAGCTAATTGATGGAGGCGTCCAGGGGCCTGGACGCCTCCATAACTTGGATTTTCTTCAAACGACAGACTGAGCAACGGTCAGTCGATGGCCGGGGGTCGCCCGTGAGCAGGTTGATGGAGGCGTCCAGCGGCCTGGACGCCTCCATAATTTGGATTCTTTTCAAACGACAACTCGACCAACGGTCGGGGGTACCCGTGAGTCAAATCATGGAGGCATCCAGTCTCCTGGACGCCTTCAAGAATATATATTTTTTATTTATTATGTTATTATTTTTTTCATTTTTTTGTCATTTGATGGAGGCGTCCAGTGGAGTGGACGCCTCCATGATTTTTTTGATTTTTTTATTATGATTTTTCAATTTTTCTATTATTTTTATTATTTTTTATATATGTGAATTTATGGAGGCGTCCAGTCTCCTGGACACCTCCAAGATTTTTCACGGAAAAATTCAGAAAAATGTAAAAAAAAAAATTTAGAAAAATAAGAAATCACCAGAGTAATTAAAAAAGTGAAGGCCGCCTTGGGGTATCATAGTGTAATATGAGATTTACTCACTGTAATGTCAAGAACGGCGTGTCTACACTCGTCTCGTACGGGGCAGCGGCGGCAAAGCTGTATCTGAGAGGCAAGCGAAACCGGTGCTCCAGCTTCTTCACCTCGGCTTCCCCCAGCTCGCTGCGATTCGAGACCGGCGCCCTTACCTCCAACTCCTCGAACGCTGGCTCGCCATGGAACTCAAGGAGGAACTGAAAGCAGAGCTCTCGAGAGAACCCGAAGACTCCGGGGGAGAAGGAAGCTGCCGGACCGCCTCTGCGGTTATGCGCGCCAACTCCTCAAACGCCGCCACGAGGATATGCTCCTCCGTCGTGACTTCACGGCGCATCAAGGAGCCCCAAAAGCAGAAGAATGAAGAAAAGTCAAAAACCCTAGAGAGTCTGGGATGACAAACAGCGCCCAACGCCTATAAACCCTCACGGGAGGCGGTCCTTCGTTCCGACCTCCGAGAAAAAGGGGGCCCCTTCACTTCAAATCCATCAGGATCACTCTAATTACGGGCCCAGGTGACCACGGCACGTGGCTACTTAACACCGTCAGATCTCCACCCACCTGAGCCACGCTGGTCCGACGCCCTCATAAACTACTCAACTAAGCCTCCTTTGGCTCGGGAGTAGGAGGGGGACAAGTGGAGAGAGAGATTTCTGCAGCCCATTCAAAGAGCAGCCCAACTAGGCCCGGCAGGGCCCAATGAGGCCAAGCTCACCCAAGTGACAGCCCACAGGGCCCACTTAGGGAAGAAAGCCCAATAAACAGCGCTCGAGGAAACAACCCTCCTAGGCGGCCTCAAGGCTCGGAGGGCCCGAGCATCGGTCAGGTCACGAGAAAGGCCCGCGCCCGAGCCATCTCTCCGCCCGGGAGAGGGAGGCGTAGGCTAGCCTATCCGACCCATCTTTTACCGAGCTAAGCCTACCGCCCGGATAGGGTTGGCACCTCTGAGCTCGGAACGACCGACGAATGCTTATCTTTGCAGTCGTTAAGAGTCCGCAGCAGGCAGGAATTCAGGAAGGCAAGGGACTTCTTCTTCCCCACGATGATAACGCTCCCACGATAAGGCCATAAAAGCCCACGATGAGGACGTAACCCCCACTTGAAACCCCTCGGCTGGCAGGACTCCAAGAGACGGCGTACTATTTAAACCAGGGATACCCTCCGTAAAGGTAAGCCAAGGAAGGCAATCAAACGCCCAAAACTCCTGAGCAAGAACCGCTTCACCCTTCAGGTGGAGAGGGATCTCGCGCACAAACTCTCTCCTCCCTACTATTGCTCCCACCATAGCTCCCCTGACTTAAACATCGGAGGGTTTGCCCCAGGGATTCCCCCTGGGCCCTCTGATCTGTTTCCCTGTCTTGCAGTTCACGATCTGGTGATCCTCAATCCGGCGCGAGATCACGCCTCTTCAATTATTATTTCCTGCAATAGATCCTCCATATCCAAATTGCTAATGTGAGATGGAGTGGAAAACATGTTCTACGTACCAAAAAGAAAAGTGGATGTATATTTTAACTTTTTTTAAACTATGAATCTGTAACCAACTAAATAAATATTAATAAATAAATAAAAACCAAAACTGAGAGGTGATCCAAAACTGACCGCATGATCACGTCAGATGCCGAGATCCGAAATCGACCATCTCCCTCGAGCATAAAATAGGGCAGCAACAAAAAAGCACAGCGCTATTTTGGTGCGCTCTCAGGCCGGGGGATAAACTGATCCGACGGTCCAAAGCCCCTGACTGTGTAATAAGCATCGGCACTAATAGCAACGGAAACGGTGACGTTTTCATTATTATCCGCTAATTTGATTACTTTCTTAATTAAGCGCTTTTATTCCCGTATTTAACGGCGATCACACGAGAGGGCCCTCCAAGGGGAATCCGAGGCTCGGAAAAAACGCGGCGTGTTTTACGGCGATGAGGCGGGCACCGACAGTCGCAACCCTTGGACCGACACCAACCGCAAGGAAGCCACGTGGACCGCGAAGGCCCCGCGGTGACGTGTCAGAAAGCGACGGAGGTTTCTCCCGTGGGCCCCGATCAAAAGATCTCAACCGTTAGGAGCCAGCAGCAGCACGATGGGGGGACCACGGGTCTCCCTCGGTCGTGCTCTCCCCGTGGTCCCCACTGGAGTTTTGTTTGCATCAGGTGGAAGATTTCGTGTGGTCTTGGCGCGTGTTTGCATCTGGGTCGCACGATCGGTGGCTTTCCCTGAGGTCCACACAAGACGATATCCCTGCGGCCGCCGCGTGTGCCTCCTTGGACGGCCCAGATAGAACAGGCGGACACGTGAAGGTGGAACCGGATCACGTTAAATCCTATTGGGCTCACAGCTGGTTATTAGCTGAAGATTGGCTGGTTATTAGCGTTCAGAGTGGATCTTCTTACCTAACGACGACAAATTCAATTAGTAAGTGTTATGTAACACTTAGGATTTATAATTGGGATCAAACAAGAGAGGTTGAACAATAACAAGCAGAGTTCCCAACAAACTAGCCAACCGATGAGCCGAGCGACCTCAGAAAAAAATGGAGACGGGGGAGTTGAGTGGTGACACCAGGCACCGAAACTGATTGTTCTCCTGCAAGAGAAGTTCTTGACGTGAGGTGGTATGTCTCGGGAGAACTCTCTGATGTTTAAGTCAACGATAGGTGAAATAGAAAAGAATTAATAGAATAAGATGAGTAATTATTGCATATCTTGTGACCTTAACATTTTGTACCTTTTACACGTCCCAGTATCCAAAGATGCGTGATATCAGAGGTTTCGCACTGATCATGATCGTGGGTAAAATAGAACATAAATCTTGGATGGAGTCGGCTGTAGTTATAAGAACTCAAAAAATTTAAAGCGGTTACGGGAGCGAGCGAAATCTAGAGCGGGATCCTGAATAACAAATGAAGGAAAGTTGCGTCGGATTTGATCGAGAAGAGATCTTATGTTTGTTATCCAATCGGATTTGAACTTAACTTGGAAAGACGGCGAGGAACGTCCACGTCACCGAATGAACTTATCCTTGAGTAAGAAGCAAAAAATCTCCTCCCTACTTGATTTATAGAAGGTAGAAATTGAACACAAGACATCTGGTCAATTACGGGTTCTTACTTTAATGCTGTGATTACTAGTGCCCTTGCCGCCGAGTAAGAGGACAATTAGTTATTAACGGCAGATTAACCCTGGAAGAAGGGATCGAGTGACATCAGATAAGTCTCCCCAGATGCGACCCCCAGTGGCTTCGAGATCACCACCACCGCCAGGCCAGTTATACTACCCGTCTCCTGATCCGGGAGAGTGTTAATACGATTTCGATTAAACAACTTTTAATTCTCTAACTTCCCATGAACCCACCAACTAATATATTGTTTTCGTTGAATCATGTACAAGTATATGCTTCCTAGGAGTAGATGGCAGCAGTGCGGGGTTCGTTCGGCAATACGCTTATAAACAACGTATGTTTCGGGTGGAGACAGTGGACTGGTGCTAGCTTCGCCTGGTGACACTGCGCTATATATATCTTTGACTCAGATCTCTTGCCAAATGATATAATTTTTTTAAATTTTTTTTTTTTTTTTTGGGGGGGGGGGGGCAGGGAGGTGTGGTGGGAGGGATCTGTTTGAGGAGGAGAGGTGGTGGTGGTGGTGGGGGGGGGATTCGGAAGCTCCAGTAGCAGCTGATGGAGGGAAGTGACGAGGGCACGTGCATTTGCCCAAGGGGAAACATAACCACATAGCGGGGTTAATGCCCGAAAGCGAGATGCGTGATTTGAAGGTGGGGGAGCACGCGACAGTGTCGAGCAAGTTGATTTGGTGCCCACTTGAACACAGACTCTTGTCCCCCCATCCCCCACCCCCGTTCTTCCCCTAAAGCATCTGCTAACCCCGCTGTTTCTCCAATCTTCTGATTCGGTAACCTGTCATTCCTATTAAGCATTCTACCAACTCAGAACTGCAGTGGAGCCCTCGCATCCATGAGCGGGCGGACATACAGACACGGGCCCAGTTCAGCAGAGCTTTTTTACACGAGAGCTATGAAAATATCTCGAACTTGAATCTGACTTTGAGCTCGAGCTTGAATCAGATTTATTTTCATTTTTTGGTTACATGACCTAGTGGTTTGAGGCCTGGGGGATATGGACAGGAGAACATTAGAATTGGAGTTTGAAATTGGCGCTCCACATTTTTTTATAACTAAATCAAGGACGCGTAGTCCCGTTAACTAACAGTTTGGTATTCGCGAATAATCCGAAGGTAGATAATCTTACTATACACATTGAGGAGTGAAATCTAACTCACTAGCTCACCACTACAAGGGGAGGCGATTAACCACCGTGACGTATCTCCAGTTCAAGCTTGAACCAAATTCAAACCTTACCAATATGGTACTTTGGAATCGGGTCCGTTAGTTGATTCAAGTTCTATGGAATTGAGTTCAAGCTCAAGTGCGTACATTGAAACCCAACTTGTTTAGAGGTTTCATTTCCACTCACTCAGTTAAACGAGCCGAACCGAGTCAAAATAAATCGGCTCATAGACAACTTAGCTCTCGTTTGTCAGCCATGGTTTTTGCATATTAATTTGTTGCTGGCATAAGTTTCTTAAATGGGATTGGATTCGTTCTCGACGAGAGCAAGGTGGAGTGGCTAGTCGGTGATCCGAGGAACGCTGGCCAAGATGTGGCATTACCCTCTTGTGATCGCCCTCGAGAACCGTTCAACTCACCGCATACATCTTTCATTGGATATTTATTCGACAAAAGCATCATCTTTGATGGGAACATGAACATCCCAACTTCGTAGTTTACCATGCTGAGAAGTTCCAGTTAAATTATGCAGCAATATCGTACGATGAAGGTAAAATTAACCCATATCCATAGTTGCTTGGCTGGTTCCTCGTTTCATCTCATATGACCTTCTAAGCTTGGTGGGTGCACTTGGTCACCTTTCTTGGGTCCATTAACAAACACATAAATAATACCATCGCCTCAACCTTTTGCCGTCTTTCCTCTTTCATCCCTCTTGGTGTTTCTTACCAATGATTAAGCTAATTAAAGTGTTGGTAGTAACTGTTACGTAAAGCTCAAACACTTAAAGGTGAACTTTTTTCCACCACCTTTAATTCTTATACCATTTGGTAAGCTATTCCAACATGTTCTTGGGTTTGTCTCTGCCTCAGCTCCAACAGAGGGATGAGTTTTGTTTTCTTTTTTTTTCCCATTGTTTTCTTATCTCCTCTCGTTTGCTGCGTTCCCTCGTGAACATAACTTAAAGTTTGTCTCACCTTTCCCTCTCTCCTGATCTCGATTTCTTCATGTCAGATGGGAGGGGGAGCACTTCACGGACTTCTCACTGGTGAGGCAATTGCATGCAGATCGTGCCAACTATGATTCCGCAGCACATGGCGTTTGTTATCCCTCAGTACTGTTCCGAAGCTCACGATCACCTAGCAAGAAACCCGATCAGAGAATCAAAGTTGGCTTCCAGCACCACCCTGCAGACCAGTACGAAGGGCATCTCCCGCCACCCTGCAACATGCAGCGAGAAAAGCTTGTTTAGTAGTTAGCACACAGACGCCGCGCTCTGTCGTTGCCAGGGACAAATCCCATCTGTTATTCCGTTGCAACTCTCACCGAAGAGCTGTTCTTGTACTCATCGATCGGGACAGTTCACTGGAAACACCAACAGTGAAACAACGGAAGATGAAACGAAAACAAAACGAAAAAAAAAAGGGCTCAACAGGAATGATCGGTTAGCACTTAGCGGTACTTGACATTGGCTTGCCAACCTCCGCTACCAGCTTCCGAGGATGGATTAACTAAATGCTGGAATATTAATTAATAATGCACCCACATTAATTTCTTTATGGGGTGTTTGATTACCATGTCAAACCCTCAGGAGTGATGTTGATATTGCTACTGATAATAGCTGTCAATAGCCATCAATGTTGATATTATTTACATCATAGAAAAAAGATGTTATTCTTGTAACAGGTTAAATATAAGCTTGAACCTGTATTAAAAATGTTGTGATGCGGTCAAAACCTCAGGAGTGATGTTGATGTAATAGTTAGCTGTCGATCAACAGCTCTCAATGCTGATGTTATTTGTTTCTTAGAAGAAGTTATTCTTGTAAGAAGTCAAATATATACATATGAGCTTGAATCTGTATTAAAAATGTTGTGATCCTGGTTTCAAGAGAGTTTCAACATTCTCTCTCCTCTCTCTCTTTATCTCCTAGGCTCCTAGATGGCTCTTCTCTCTCCTTCTCCTTCACCTACTAATCTACATTCTTCTTCCCATATCAACTACGTACAATATTCAGTATTTATATCAAAATTGACTACCATTAATTTAACCAAATGGGGGGACGGTAGAATTAGCTTAGCACTCTCTGCCGAATGCCAACTGGTAGTCCGATTACTGTTTGACAAACAATCGGTATCAGAAATAGTACGGCCACAACCATAGATACCTCTCTCCCTGACAAAAATCGAGTCTATTTTAAACATCAGAAACTGCCATGGTGATGCCAGTAGGTCTCGCGAATGCCGGTGCTCTGCGAGCCTCTCAGAGGTGGCCCATCATGTTGAGAGTTATTCCTGGGGTGGATAAACCTTAATACAGTTGAACAGTGAGGAGGGAGGGTGGCTGGGACCATCGGCCATTGATCCCCTCTTCTTGATATCCGCAACAACACAACTTGGCTATGCCAGCACAAGTAGGTGGATTAAGGGATGGGCTGGGGCCAAGGCCAAAGATTGAGGGATGGCTACCTTGGACAGTCAAGTCAGTCCTGCACCAAACCATCAGGAAAGAGAACGCATGGTGGTCTGGTAACCAAGGAGAAGACAGTTCCATGCATCACCCACGTGGAGTAGCCCCTTCAAGTGTGGGCAGTGCATGCAGGAGAGAGAGAGAGATGATGAGGAGGAGGAGGAGATGTTGTGATGTTAGGCTCCCTTCCTCGAAGACATTTACACAATCACACCCTCGGCTCCTCCCCCGTTCTGTGCACTCGGACATTCATAGCAACAACGATGTCCTGCCCATCAGGGTAACATTCCCCGCGAAAACATTTACAGCCCCCCCTCCAACTTTTCATGGCTGTTTGTGTTCGCTGTAGGTCTGTAAATATGTGACTATTTGTATCTACTTATACTTAGATTATCTGATTCTGATCTATTATTAATTTGATAGACAATTACAATATCTATCCATATTCATTTTGAATCCGTTTTTCGAATAATCCGAATAATTCAGTCTGATATTTGTAACATTCGCAAGTAAGATTTTTGATCCAAAAATATATGTATAGGAAAAATGTTGATACAACGTATATTAATATATATATATATATATATATTTTACATATGTATTATATCTATATAAAAGATTTACGAATGGATATATTAGGAAGTGAATGAGGCAACATCGGATATATACTTATCCAAATAAAAGGATATATTTACGAAAATGATCGATCTGGATATATACTTATCCAAATAAAAGGATATCAAATTAAATATAATTAATCCGCCGTTACGGCCAACGACTGTGAACTCGTCCCCCTCCAATCTCCATGCATGCCACCCCAGCTGACAGCCTCTTTAAAACTTCCACTCGAACTAACTCTGCTCCCATCTTATCCACAAGCCAGCTCGAACCATCTTCTACAAGACTGTTCCAAAACTCTTCTCCTCTTTGCTCCTCTCAATCCTTTCACCCCTCAAGTACTTCATTTAGCATTTTCAAGTGCATATGACTGTCAACAAGCTAGGTGTTACATAGCGCACCCAGCAAGAATGGAGATTTCACAGGCCTCCAGCCTCTAATTAGGGCAACGCGGCCGCTGTCAGGATGATGGTGACAAGGTGCAAAACCGGTGAAGCAGGCCAGTGTGTGCTGCAGCGAAGCACCCCAAATCTGTGTAGCGGGTGTTCCAGCGCAGCCTTGATTTGGGAAGGATTCATTGCTTGTAAGGGGAAAGCTGGGCTAGTCTGTCATCTGGTTGCGATGCCCCACAGGGACAAGGGACCCCCACGCGTTAAGTGGAACTGCTCTTTGTCACCCACACCATCCCCACACATAGCTACACATGGAGGAAACGGGCCGCGTCCTCTAAAACAGCTCAAACAAGCTAGCTAGGGGATGGTTGTGGGCTTCGATCAACTAAGTGTTTGTAACCACGTTGCAGTGGGATGGTGTAATATTTATGGTGGTGGGGAGGTTAGCAAACCAGAAGCTGGTGCCATGACCTAGCTAGTTTAGGGTATGGACACCGTTATGTACCTTATTAGCTAGTATACTCTTTTTGAGGTGTTCCTCGTATGTTTTTGGAGAGGGATTCCATGAGACCAAGACAAAGGTCGGATAAAGAAAAGGTACACAAGGATACATCAAAGCTGTATATATAGTTCAGCCGTCTTAGCAGTAATCTAACTAAATCTCCGGATCATGCACCGAATAGAAGAATTAATTCAAAAAGTGGGGGGGGGGGAATCTCATTATTCTGATAGCGATAATGGATTGGCTACCGTGTGCATATATATATATATATATAATATATATATATATATATATATGTTACACTTCTAAAATTTACTGGTCAGCACATAATCCTTTTTCTCTTGCTAGATCATCTCTGGTAATTACCCACAAATTCATGGAGTTGAAATGTAAGAGAACCCCTGTTCAAAGAGTAAAACGTTTTTGATGCCATTATTTGGGTCGTCCAATCATGCTCCAATCCGATTTGTTGTATTTGTGCGGTCCGATCATATACCCAATCCTTATATAATCAGAGTGCCCAGTGGGGGATGCGTTGGTGCACGAACGCATCTTCGCATTTCTTCCTTCTCGATATCAGAGGCTGTTGAGAACGTGGCCATGTCTCACGGCCCGGGAATCGAATCCAGAAAGAACAAGAAAACTAAGAAGATAAAAAAATCACATAAAATAAAATAACACGAAGATTTTACGTAGTTCCAAGACGACGTGTCTTCTTACGCTCACAACAACCGCAGCGAGACTCCACTCTATATCGGAACAATATGACTACAATGAATATAAACTCCTTTTATATATCAGGAAATTAATTAGGACATCACCAATTATCAATTACAGTAATACCCTTAATAAAAATTAGAGAGATCATGCTCTACTCTCCAACCAACAAGGATTGAGTTTGCCCTTATATAGTTAGTGTCAGCAGACAAATTTAGGACATAGGATTTCATTGTGTTTCATAAAGATAATACTATCACTCAAAGAACATATATAAAATTATTACTCTTCGTAACTATATAAGTACTATATACTGCGGTCTGAAAACAACCCAAATTATCTTTTAAATAGTGAATACATTCCTATAAATTTAGGCCTGAAACAAGCCTGTTTTTGCTTTGTGTTAGATCTTAAGAAAAATAAATCTGTTTTGCATTCCCATTAAGCATTTAACGTACGTCATGTGAATAGAAAATCAGACCCAAAAACCAAACCATTTACCCAACAACTTTATTGGGGGTATGGATCTACACATTTCGGATCCGATATATATCCCTACCACACACCATTTCGTGACCAAGATAAGGAGATCTTGGTCGTTGAATACCACTCAAACATCTGATCATCCTTCGTCATAATCACATAATCCTTTACTCCCTTTGTTACCCAGTCCTTGTAGTCCTTCATCATATCGTCAGAAGGCTTAGTTTCCACCTTGATCTTCAAAAGCATCCCCAGTCAACCTCAAAATGGTCTTCACATTTAATAGAAAAAAAAATAGATTTAAGAATTGGCGCCTGCCAAGAAAAACAATGGGAGATCAAATTAACTTGAGATTCATTTGCGCTGTCCTGTACATGAGACTCCTGTGGAGTGCACTGTTTTTGTAGTTATTTGATGCATCCCTTTTACAGTTGCTATGTTAATTTAATTATTTAGTAGGAGGCCCTTTTTTCCTTTGGTAAAGAGGGCAAACAGCACAAGCCATATTAGCCTCGGGCAAAGAACAAAGACCGCGTAGTACCGAGAGCATAGAGAGCTCCACCCACAGCCATTCACTAAAACGGGAATGACCCATGCGCAACAACCGTACGACCCTCTATCCTAATCATTTGCTTCCAGGGGAACAAAAAATGGCCCAAAGCCCACGGGTAGGCAAACCCACAACCCAATATAGATATTTGGTCAAAAGAGATATATTCGTTACGTACACAAATGAGCACAGCAAGCTATAAACCCTCACTTCAGTAGTCCATCTATATGTACCGTACATGCGGAGTGCGCAGCAAATGTTTCTCATTTCCCAAACTCTTTGGCCCCGAAGGAAGAGACCGTAGAAAGACCCATTGCGGTGGGTATATGTAAGTTGCCTCGATGGCAACGAGAAAGCCAAGATTCTCGTTAGAGAATTCCTTGGGATTGCAATTGTCACTCTGCACTATCTCTTTGCCAACCTTAAAGCTCTGAAAATTTCGGAGAGTTCGGTTTGGGAATATGAAGCAGGAGTACATGTGTCCAATCCTCTAGGCGAGCATCATTGCTATGATTAAGCACATGAGACGGTGATCGACGAGTGGGTTGGGGAAGATTTGAGGACGCTGTGATAGAACATGGCTCAAGTCACAAAAGCGAGAAGACCTACTTTAGAAGACTTGAAGGGCGGGCAGAGGAAGTGCTAATGGGGAGGTAGGAGCTTATCATATGGCGAGACAAAATACAGCTAGAACAGAACAGTGGTTAGGTGATATAACTATTTGATCAGCCAGAGAGAAGTCCTTATAGTAATGGGAACCTCTTTGAGATGTTGGTTCGATTAGATTTAGATCACCTGTTTGCATTGGTTTGTCCGTGAGCAGGTCCGATTTTGTTTGCCTTGGTATCTCTATTTCAGAAATGAATCTCATCATCAGAGGAGTGCTTGTTTTGACATAAACTATGTTAACACTCTAGACGAAACAATCACTCAGGACTGGTTTGATAATAGAATAGGATAAGTCGCACTAAACCAACGAGAGAGAAATCGGCAGCTCATGTGTGACTTTTACACAGAAATGGCGCTAACCGGAGTTGTGATCCAACAACTGCACTAGCATCTAGACAGTGTGACTCTGTCGAGAAATATATAATTTAGGGATTATAGTTACACTTTTACCATCGCGCAACTTTGCCTTCCATCGATCCAGTCACAGGAAGAAGACTAGAGTTAGTGAGTTGCCGATGTGACAGCTGCACAAGGTCGCGTTTGACGGGAGGAAAAGACTCGTGCAGGAAAAAAAACATCCTATAAAGATATACTCTGTACGAATAAAATACGCCACATGAAAAGGAATGAAATATATCATATGGTAACGCAATATTTATTTATATAGAATATTCTGTTCATACGTATTCTATTTCTATACATTATATTTTACTTCTAGATAGCATTTTTTATTCCTACATTATCTCTCATTCTTATAATATGGCATATTACTCGTGTAGTTATCCCGAATTTGCGGATAAGGTTTGGATCAAAGTATTGCTCGTGTAGTTAAGAACACATCCCCAAAACTGACGTCATCATGTGGCTGTCCCAACTTGTAACACGAGCCCCCGCTCAATTGAGGGTGCCCATTAACATTGTTTGGGCCATCTTATATTTACTCTCTAAACCAGGCAACAGCATTTTTTTCGGCCCATCAATGGATGGCCCAAAAGAAGTGTGACAGAGTTTTACTCGTACGTGCTTGCAGCGCCGTCTGGACCTATCCTACAATGGGCCGTTGACTTCTGCCAATCTGGATGTGCCCCGACGCCACGTACATGTCAACGCGCATGGGACATCTAATTAGAAAAAGAAAACTACCTACCTTTTTTGTTAGAGCGCTTCTGTGGGTGCTCTGGAGGGCACCCAAAAATGCTCACAAATAGATAATTGTTTTGTAAACCACTCGCCTTGTATCCACTGATGCGCACGTGACGTCAGGGCGTATTTATTGTCGTCACGAGTCCCACGTGAAACGCGTGCAAGTGATGATGCCAAGTGACTGCGCAGTGCAGTTCGGCTGACAGTTCGATGCAGCGAACAAAACTCCATTTGACAGCCCATCAGTTGGGTGTATCTCCCCGGCACGACATGGAACAAGCCATTGATTGACATAGAATCTGGCCACACACGTCCTCACCACCGGAACACACAAGTATGGACATCAGTGAGCAGTAGATGATCCGCTACCAAATAGATGGAAACTTTAATTGCAATATTTGAATGAACTATGGAGGTGTGTACGTTTGCATTCTTAAGATTTTCCAAAAAAAAAATGAAGAATCATGAGAATATTCGGCCCAATGGTCACGGCGCATTTCACAAATGGGCTTTCCACCCTCCACACAAACACGCCACGGATCCCGTCTTCAGCTTTTTCACAATAAGCATACGGTGGTCGAAGAAGAAAAAAATGAAATGAGTGAATGAAAAGGTGATAAGTGTACGGTCTTAAGAGGATGTTTCATTTGAAAAAATGGTGTGTTGACGATGGAATGTCAACCGACATCTATCCTTTTGACGAACGCTCGAGGTTAAAGGCCCCAGTCCCTGTTGAGCAGTTAACAGAAAAAATGATGGGATTTACGAGAAGAGCAGATGAGAAGTTGGGGATATAGAGGGACACGGGACGAGTAAGGGCACATTTTGGTAATAATTTTATATCGAAATCTACGTTCTGAGACAAACCCTCACGTATTCATCTGCTTTTGTAACGATAATATATATGATTTTTCTGAAAAAAAACTACTGTTAAAATTGAAATGACAAAAAAAGTATGTCTGAAAATGTATTATTAAGAATATCCTTTTTTTTGAAATAGTGTAAAAATATTACTTACGTCGACGAGAAGATAAATATTCTCATTACTTTCACGTTGAATGATGCAAACATCCATCTCAAATCCCAGATTTTCAAAGAGATGAGAAAGAAAGAGACCTACCTAGAGAGGATAGAGAAAGAGGGAGGGAGGTGTCGAAGAGGACTTCACTCTACGACGTCAACAACCCACCCATCTAGTGGGGGGTGGATTATGCAGGGGGAGAGAGAGATGAGAGGGTGGATCTGAGTAGAGAAGGGGGATCTCTCCCTGTCACTCACACACACACACACACACACACACACACACACACACACACACACACACACACACACACAGAGAGAGAGAGAGAGAGCGCGCACCGGCATGGAGCGGCGAAGACAGGGAGGATGATGTCGCAAAGGTCTCCTCCGATGAGAGAGCACCGGCATGGAGCGGCTACGATAGGGAGGATGATGTCGCAAAGGTCTCCTCCAATGCCGCCACGGTCTCCTTCAGCTTGGCAGACACCTCCTCCTTCTTGAGCTCCTCTAACTCCTGCACCAATAGTTCGGTGAACTTATAATCATGTACGTCTCGAACCAGGGTCTGCCGAAGGTGTAGTGGATGGCCTTGGGGTATGTCTCCATGTCACCGTCGATCACTTTGTTGTGCCCGCGGTTGTAGAGCACCATGGATGACCAATTCTTGCGAAGGTACACCGTCTGGATCGCACTGTCCATCTTTCTAGTCTCCTTGGGTACGTACTCGTGGTAGCCGGCAAGATAAGAGGTGAGAAAGCGACTGAAGGAGAACTCGGTGGACTCAGTGGGGCCGCACTCTCGCCAAAAGATCCTCACGGCTTGGAGCTCCGACTGCTTGATTGAGATCACATGAAGGGGGATGGAGGCGCGCTTTTGGATGGACCACTGGCAAACATCATACACAACACGTCCTCTCGAGGCCACAGTGGTCGCCTTCCTCCATGCCTCCATCCCCACTCCCACCGGCAATCCCCTTCCCCACTCTGGTCGGAAGCTCCCTCCCCCACCCCTACAAGTCCCGCCCCTTCCCCCACCTTGTAACCCCCCTCCCCACTCTCACCGTAAGCCCCCTCCCCCACCCTTGCAACTCTCGCCCCCCCCTCTCCCAGACGCCTTCCCCCGCTACCCCTGCCACCATGATCCCACCGAGATCTCCACCTTCCTTCTTCTCACCTTTCTCCACACTGCCTAGAACCCTAGCCCTCCTCCCCCTTCGACCGTCAGCATAGCCTCGCCCTCTCTGCACACAGCCACGTCCTCCCCCTCTGGTCCCCATTCCCCCTTGCGCCACCGCGCCCCCAACAACTCGGGACCACCTTTGAGAAAGTCCCTCTCATATGCCCCCCTCCTCCCGACGATCGATGGTGCCGCATAAGTCCCTCTAATTAAAGTTAATCAGGGTTAGATTCACAGCTAATAACGGCAGGTAACAACGATGGCATTTGTGGATTATTTAAACAAAAGTAAGGATGTCCCTATTAATGTATATTTTCAGACATGACTTTTTTACAATTTCAACTATGACAATCATTTATTTGTAAAAAACCCTAATATATATAATTATAATTTTGTTTGGGATGACAAAGTGTATAAAGGTTGCACGAACGTCCCAACATATTCTTCCATCCCTTTTGCCGAGCTTGAATGTAATTTGTGGCTCTTCTTAGGGACCTTTTTAGTCTTTCACCCAAGAAATTCACGGCAATTGTTGGGAATCAGCCTCCACCCTACTCCCGATTCTGACCGACTCATTTGGTTCTCTCTCTCTCTCTCCCCAGAATTCGAGTGACGTGGAAGTCGATGCACGATTTAGTTGCACTCGGATCCAGTCAAAAATTGTCGAGAGATCCTGAATGTCAGAATCCCAACCCATCGTGACACCAAATGCGACCTCAAGAAAGCGGAAACCAACCAACTCCCTTGGAAGTCATAACAAGGTGAAGCAAGCGAGAGCGACCCGTAAGCTCATTAAGAGACGATGTGTCATCTCATGTTGAAAGAGAGGACAACACCGGTGAGCAGAATAGTTGGGAGGCAGAGGAAAAGAGATGGTAAGATATTTCTCTAGTGTAGGTAGGATTTCACATATGTAGCAATGTATTTGTAATCTAGGTGTCTTTGAGGCGAGTGGTAGTTTTGCCCACAAGTTCTTCAGCAGTAATTTATATGGTTCCTTCCTTAGCAAAAGATACTATTTCATTTGTTTTGTCAAGAAGTATTTCAGTGCATTTTTTTGCTTCATTCCACCCCCCCCCCAACCCCACTCCACCCCCAAGGTTAGTATACCTTTGTCTGTTCAATGGTAGGTGAGGATTGTCCCTTCAAGAGGGTATTCAAATGGCCCAGAAGGGTAGAACCTGGGATGGGTCGTGTGGTTGACAGGAATTGGGGGTTGTTCTGTTCTTTTCCACAGCAAGGCCATCGGAAAATGTAGAAGCGGAGAAGTAATGCTTACTGCAAGACGCAATTTTTCTCAAAAGAGGATGACGGGTGAAGATTATGTTAAAACTGTGGATGTTAATGAATTGGCCCGAGAAACGTTCTCTCTTTCCCAACCGCAGGCCCAAAGTTGGCTTGCAAAATTTCAGGCCCGACTCGGGCTCCGTCTTACCATGTTATGTATGTATATTCTGCCTCTACCCACCAATGGGCATCACTAACCATATAGTAAATTATAAAGTATGGTGTACTGTTTAAAATGTACTCTTTTAGGATGTTTGATTGTTTTTTCCTCTTCTTTCTCAAATAAAAAAAATAGAGAACAAGAAACCCACTTAGACTTGCTGGGTAAATCTTCTCCTATTGTATAGGATAGAATCTCACCCTTCAAAAGTTTCCATAAAAAAAAGCAAGTCTTGACTTTCTTTTTGAGAAATTATCTCGCAACCACTCACACACGACTCTCGTGACCTTGGCTAGGGATGTAAATGGATTCGACTCGACTCGGATAGATCAATATCATACTCTACTCGCGAAAATTTTATAAATACCATATCCATATAATATCATATTATTTTCTAGGGGATGCATACATGTATATCCGTTATGGGTATGAATATACCCTCATTAATTATATCCATATCTGCCTGAAAAATATTAATTGGAGTTTAAAGTTGAAGACCAAGCTACTACATGTAATTTTCAATTCTAAGTGCAGGCCCTCGAGTCTTTTGTGTTGGGAGACTCACTAGTCGGCTGTCCAACGTCGCCGCCCCGCAACACCCATTCGTCTCTATAATCTGCCATCCAGTGCTACTGACAGCATGATCTGCGTCTCTGGTAGGCCACTTTGAGCCATCACCACCGCGCCTGCACCTTCGACACGGTGCCTTCGGGCCCCCAACCCATTGTCACAACTCACGTTACCCCTTGGGGGGGCACCCCCAGGTGCATGCGACTGACGCCACTCTCTGCTCCCGCGGTTCGCTCATACCATGAGACATGATTCGGAAGTTCAACAAGTAGCCAACTGATGGCCTCCTCTTTTCCTTTCTCAGGCTCTGAATCCTTGTTTGCCCTGACAATTAATCTAATTCCTTCGAGTTGAATAAATAAAAGTTAAGGAACTATAGCATGTATGCCTCCTTTCTTCTCCCTGGTGTCTGGTTGTCTGGCTAGAAGCACACAATCGTTTCCCACCCCCTCTCCCCCTCATCGTCATGATCTCCCGGCCATCTCCAACGGTCCTGGGGCGGTGAGAGATCCAAGCGTCTACACCAGATAATTACTTAGCACCAAGTGGCACTTCCATTTGATCTTAGCTAGCGATGGGAATCAAGTTTCGGCTTGTTTTAGATTAGATGTCACGCAAAATTTCTAATCATGTCCATCTATTTGTCTCTCATCCAATTAAAAACCTGATACTTAAGATCAAAATATACAAGGCCGTCGGATATCGTAGAAATATTCTCCCCAAGATATATGGATAAGACTGGTTGAAATATATGTGATCATATAATTCATACTCCGATTAGCTTCCATTTCTCTCATCTTAAGGGGCCGTCTTAATTTTTGACGTTGAGTGATCTAAAATACCCTATAAAAGACTCCATTCGCGTGACACATGTATGAAATACAATATTATTTTAAATTATCTTATACAGTTTTACATCAAATCAAACGACCCTTAAAACATATAGAATATATAGAATACATATAATCAGATTGTGGTGACGTCCGAAGAAAGTTTTAGGTCCCTGTTACGTACCCAACTAAATACGTAGCTCAACTGTTATCTCACATCTTTTTCAGCAGAGAAAACTATACAGGTACAAACCAAACTCTTCGAATATGAAGGTGCAGTCTCTACCTGTACGTAGAGTCTGAACTTATTGCCCTTGTCATTAAGACCTCTCTGTTCATTAAATTAAATAGGGGGCATCGCTCTTCCAATAAGCCGCGCGCGTGGTCCTAACACAAACAACATTTACAGATGGAAGATAGAACAAGAAATGGGGGGGGGGGGGGAAGAGGCATGCATGCAGCTTTGTCTCCCTGGCCCGGTCTCCCTTGACACGATGCATGAGGAAAAGCTACAGGTCCAAATGAATGCCTTCGGAGGCAAGCTGCAGGCGTTGAAACTTCAACACACACAATTATATAACAACATTAAATGGGCGGTGTGCGTTCCTCTGCCATGCTCTCTCTGCACCGTACGATGCACCCTCCCCTCCTCGATCCTTTATCATCTTCTTCCCCTTCTTCAAGAACAAATCTCCACAGCTGTATCAGAGAGAGAGTATGTGTGTGGAAGGACAATGCTTTTCCTTGGAGGCACGTCCTACACTAGTAAAAAAACATCGAACACTGGCCCCAACGTGCCTATTTATTACAATGTTTGTGCCCGCCCAGTCTCCCCTCACCAGCCCCCCCCCCCCCCCCCCCCATCAGGAGGCCATCACCAGCAGCCTCGCTGTGTTTGAGAGCCGACTCCTATATATGGGGGCTGGGGCACCTCAATCCGTGTGCTTTGAGCTCGAGGGCGAACTAACTAACGCAGTTAAGGCATCACCCAGTTGCAAGTCCATTATATGTTTGGAAGGGCGGCTGGAGCAGAGTAATGGAGGGAACAACGGGAGTTACTAGCTAGATTACACATGATGAGCAAGCTAGCTCGCAGCAGCTGCAGCATGCATCCAGCAAGTAGCAGAAGTGAGCATATTATGCCGCGCTCTGCAGGGTGACTTCCTCCGGTTAACTGAAATCAAGTTTTAGTTGACTCTCAAAAATTGTCAAACATACTCCTGAACAGAAGATACACAAAATATGTATAGATATATATATACATATATATATATATATTCTTAAAAGATGCTATGCAAAATATTAAAAAATGTTAAAAATTAAAAAGCATCATTAAGACTCGTGATCTCACAAACATCATATATAACGGTCTCATTTACTTTTATCATTTCGACGCTTGACCTGTAGTCGGTTGGAAAATATATAAATATATATTTCTTCGTGGATGCATAATCGAGAGATTTCTATATCAAGTCGATCAACAAATAGAATATAAATTTTAAATTTAGAAAGATCAAACTCGTGTCGAAACGCAACGTCATTTTCTTTAGAGCGATTTTGCCCCTACACGGTGCAATAGGCTCCACGGTAAAATTTTCCCCAAGATACGATGACCCAAACGATGACAGTGTAAAGACACACTCTAAATTATGATGCCGAGGCAAACACTACAACTGACCACTTCGAGCTCTTGCAGAGAAAGATGACAGAGAGGAAGAAAACGAGAGGATGCACAGTTCGCGTTAGTTTAACCCTGAGAAGAATTTCTCCCCTAAATTGACTTACAACGGGAGTCTAAAATTGGTCAATCACACGAACATACACTTCCGTTTCTAAAGGGATGCGGGATACAATCCGAGGAGACGCGAATAGAAACCAAGAGACACTTGGTCAAATGGTCAAAAAAATATAATAAAAGAAAATTAAACATTGAATATCACACGCACGCACGACACGGCACCGATAAGGAAAGGCAGTACCTGTGCTGCGCGTTAAATAGAAAGTGGATTAAAGAGCCGAATAAACTCAAATAGCCCAACTATTATAGTGTCCCCAAAGGAGCGCACAAGATAGTAAAGAGTCCTAATTAAAAGTAGATGAAATTTTTTTCATCCTCTAATATAAGATAAAATCACACAAGGACTCGAACATTGAAATTTTTAAATCATCAAATCCAACATAGTCCATTTGTTTTAACCAAGTACGTAGAAGTTACGGCGAGAAAATAACTATAATTAATCGAACTTGGAAGTAGTCAGGAGTAGTTTGATAATTGTTAGAGGTTATAAGTATAGATATAAGTATGATAAACTATAAAAGATAAAAAATATATTTACAAAAATTCTAAAAAACATTTGATAGCATATGCACATGATCCCCAATCATTCCAGTAGTGAGTAATTCATAGATCAGCTGCATGATGATTATAGGAGGCAACTTAACAACGGGATTAGAGTGCATATGTGACCGAGATACATCATTAAGTCAGTCATCAATTTAGTTAATTGGTTTTATTAGTTCAATGAGACTCGCCAAAACATTCCTTTAAAACGAGGGTGGACCAGCAGTGTTGCTCTTTCTTAATGACGTGGGATCAGATCAGCATGAGTACGAAGGTCTGGGGGGGGGGGGGGGCTTGCATGTACGTAGGCGTGGCACCACGGAGACTCGGGCTCGAGGTCCCCCTTTCATGGCTCATCAAAGCAGCGCGGTCCTAGAGGCTCCGGCCTTCACCTGTTCCCTCCCGGGAAGGCCGCCACTCTCTCTCTCGATCTCTCTCGTCGTAGTCGTCCTTCATAGCCATTAATGGGGTCAGTGGAATAGAAAGGCGAATTTGATCTTTTTGTGTGGGGGAGACCTTTACACATTTAATACGGGTGGAGTAAATTCTCTGTAGGAGCTGTCACATGGCTGGGGCCTGGGGACTGTCGTACCAGAGAAGAGAAGAGAACAGGATTTCCTATCCTCTCCACTCCACGCAACATGGAACGTCTCTATTATCAGTAAACAAATATACCGAACACCCATCTCTCTCTCTCTCTCTCTACACGGACAAACATGCTAATATGGCTGCCACAGATCAACAACTAGGGAAGAACCCATAGCCTGTGATTTTTTTGTAGTAACGGACCTTGGGAACTATGTTAACATGTCCGGGCTCCTTTTGGGGAATGATCGCAGCAGATGGGATTTGCTTCTCTCTCTCTCTCTCTCTCTCCTCTGCCGACTTATATGATGGGAGGTATTAATACTCCGATGCAGCCTAGAGGTAGGTGTTATGAACGGAGGGTACTTAACGGGGCACTTTGTTTTGTATGCCGTTGGGTAACGGCGGATTGGTGCGTCGCATAATTATATATTAACCATTCTGGATCATTTGCTAGTTCATCGGGGTGAAATTTATCACTATCGTAGAGATGAAAAAAATGACCTCTCGAATTGTCGATCATATTTTTAAGATTTATTTATTGAGAAAGATCGTCTGATCATATGTGAAAGACTACAAACACCATAGAAATGACGTTAGAAGGAGTCTTGGGTGTTATACCATAAGATAATCCTCTGATGCTTAAGTCATGACCTCGTTACAAGAGAATCGAAAGGAAATGGAGTAGAGAGAGAAGGATGAGAGTCGATAGATCAAATCTGGGGTGATGGCCGGACTTCCGGAGGAGTGCTCGTCACACCCAATGAGTGCTCAGAGGGTGCTCACTAGACTAGAGGGGTGTTCGAAAGAGGGCCGGAGCTCTATTTTGTAGAAGGCGCTCTCTTGGCTTGTCAGCGTAGTGTAGCATGTGTCAGAGTCTTTGTTGCTCTATTATTCTATCTGTCCGCGTAAGAATCTGTGTGTGTCCCTCCTCTGTCCCTAATGGGAGGTCCATTTATAGGAGTTGCCCTCACGGTGGAGGCCTAACCCTTAGCAGGGAAGTGCGTGAGTCTTGGTGTAACGTCTCCCCGCGATCGTGGGGAATTTCACATTGAGAATCCGTTCCTCCGGAGTCGAGCGATTTTTAGGCGAGTCTTACGGCACCCGTAAGTCATGCTCGCCTTTACTGGAGTCGTGGCCGATGATGGCGAGAGTAACGTTCGGTCGTCGAAGGGTCATCCGGCATGCGATATGCTCGGGTCAATGTCCTTCGTGGACTGGCGAATCCGATGGTCAACCCTACTAGGTCGCATGTCGTGGGCCGTGACTGTCGGGGACCCGTCGTGCACATTACATATCTTGGGTCGACGTGGGCCTAGCATTAATGGATCGCACATGGGCCAAGCCGATTTTACCCTAATCAACCATCGGTTCTATTAACCATGGACCCTGTCGATCGAGCTAGCAAAGATTACACTAGCTGGGAGGAAGGTTTGCATGCACTTGAGCCCTGGGGTTTGATTATAACTTGGTTTCATTATTTATTAGAAACCTACAACTATTGTCATATATGCACTTTCAAAAAGTGACAAGGATTACAAAGAATCTTCTCAAAAATAAATAATACGTGAGTTAATTACAAGTGGTACTTGGAGCATCACCCTGCAATTGCTTGTCCGTCTAAAAGATCAACGTTCAAACATATCGATATCCCACATCACAAAAGTTGTACCCACGATAAATCACCCCTTGCATCTAAACTAATTATTCTTCGTCATGCATGACTGTCCAGTATCGAGGATTCTAGCTAGCCAGGCATATGTGTATCCGATATCTAATCCTCCCAAAAGACCCTGCTCGTGCTTTTTTGCTCACGTACGCTTGTCCCCGAGCACACGCATGAGAAACGCTTTTTACATGAAGGAGTATGCTTGGCATGATTCCTTAATAAAATCAGCTTGGGGATTTTTGATTCGGTTCCTTCGAGGAAGATCACGCGCATGATTCACTTCCTCGGGAGCTGAATTGGACAACCCGTACGTACAGGGCATGCAGCTCATCCTCCAAAACCCAGCCTTGCAAAACATTATATGGCATTGTTCGCTTGGGAACATGAGTAGGCATCCCGTTTATTGTTATATATTAATATATATTGTGGGGGGGGGGGTCACCCTCGAAAGGATAGCCCTGCATGCCCCCCCCCCCCAATCCTCCATCCCCGCCGTTCAAAAGATTTATTACGATCTCAAAGCTTTCTTTATTCACAGGTAAATCATGGAAAAGGGGGTTCACTCCTTCCTTTGGGTAATTATTGTTTATTCCTCCTCCTTTCCCTTTCGCAACCTCATGATACGCGGTACGCATCCACTTGGACCTCTTTAACTTTTTTCCTACACTGTTTGCCTACAAATGGCTCCTCTCTATAATGAGGCCTTCATGTATACCCGTATTCCTTCTCCACAGGTGAAGGGGGTTTTGAATCCCTTCTTTCCCTTGTAAACGTCAACCTGATCCGAGTCCTACGGATTCTATGAACAAAATCGTATGATTTGGCGGGTCCAAGGGTTCATGGTTACACCATTTTCTTGGTAGCACCATTTTGGATCGTTCGTGGGAGATTTTTTTCCGATCGCAGAGTATACTACCTACGGCATGAAATGGGAACACCGTCTAACATTTTTTGGATGGCAGATGTGAGAGGGGAGAGAATGCAGTTGGATTGCAGATGATCACTTCATTAATGGCCCTTCTTGGAGGGTCGCCAACTCGCATCATATGTGCATGGTCCCCTGTCTAGCTACATACCCCATTTAACTCCTTGGCTACCGCTAGATGTAATGATCTGATAGATAGTGATTGTGGCGAAGGGCCACATGCGCAGCGTGTACGTAGGTGGTCTGCCCAGTGGGGTTGAAAGAGTATACTCTGGCCAGTTGTCATTTGTCCATGGTTGCTGCCTTGTTCGATCGGGAGGAAGATGGAAGGCTGTACATGTCCATCCCCACGTATACATATTCAAGAGGGCATGACAGGGTTGTAGCCTGTAGGATGTGTACACCGTACATGTATCTGCAGAAGAAGTATATTTAATCGTACGCATGTATTTACACACACACACACACAGAAAAATATGCTTGATGTCCATCATTCTACGGTACATGGAAGCATGGGCGAATTATAAATAATAAGCGATGGGTCAGAGTACATATGTGGGTTAGTTGGGGATACTTTTAGTTGTTTAATGGCATGGACACAATTAAAGATGGGTGATGCCATTTTTAACTTTTAAGCATCCTTTCTGATGGAGAAGACTTCATGGATGACCGGGGCCTTTCTCATGCATTAGGGATCACAGCCATCACGCGTACGGATCTTTTATTTGACAACTTTTATTTAGGGAGGGAAAAAAAAGAAATGGAAAACCCTAACCTAACCCCGCATCTGAGAGGGACAATCTCTTGGGTTCACATTAATATAACACTTGATATATATATATATCTTTAGTGAGAAGAACAGGCCGGGGAGGAAATAAGGTAGCTGGGTCACCAATGGAGCCAGAGCTTTTCCATGGCTTTAGCTAGTGGGGTTTTCTATTGTTCGCAGGTTTTAAGGAATCGCAAGCCAAAGAAGAACTATTAATAATTAAGAGTCACCATGCATGCATGGATGCCATTAATTAATTATGCGCACAAGGCACATATATCTCGGGCTGCTGTTGTCCTTTTCGGAGTGCAATAACCCAACGTCACACAAAGCCTCCTCTTCCAGACAATCCAACCTTTACAAATTTGCGTGTCTCCCATGCACTCTCCCCTCCCCCTCCTCCAAACAATCCCACCTTTATAAATTTGCATGGCACTCTCCCTCGATCCCCCTACCTGTATGCATGGCTCCTTTTAATTCCCTGCACAGCTCTAGCTTGTAAATTAAAGGGACCGGAGGGGTTTGTCCATCTTTTGTTGGATTATAAGATTAATCCAAGTTAGTTGCCCGACTGGAGGTCTCTCAAAAGGTGATTAATTCCACAGTAAATGGGGAAGGGTGTGCCGGTATATATATATATGTGGGTGGGATGTAATTGGATTTTATCTTGATTAATTTGATCACCATACTGAATGCATGTGGTGCTTTCCTAGCTACCTTCTATTCGAGTGTACTGAGATTGTGTATGAGCCAGATAAACTCAGCAAGATCGATCGGAGTGTCTCCCACTTACTATTATTTGTGAGACAGATAACACTAAAACCAGGTGCCGGTTGATCAAGTATGAAGTGTCTGCCTTTCCCCCCTCCAGAAGTCCTGGGTAATTAAAAGAGCGCCCCATCCCCTCAACCCCCCCTCAAAACAACACCCTCCTTTAATTAATTACATCAGCACTGGCCTCCTCCTTTCAAAGTTCCTCTTGAACAGCATGATATGCACCATCTCCTGGGGAGGAGTGGTGGGAGAGAGAATAGCACCTGATCAGTTGCACCAGTGGAAAGGCTGATATGAGCTCATCCATGCCCACCCCACCTCGATCGCCCCTTCCCCCTTTGCTCTCCCAATTAAGACCCCTCCTCCTCCTCTCCTCTCATGATTCCCAATCAAATTAGCACCAGAAGAGCTCCATCGATCGAGCTGGGCTCCTGCGCATGGGGGGTCTCCAATGAGTGGCTTCTACTCCCTGGCTCCCCACCCCCCTTCCCCGGATGCTTGCCGGGCAAATAAAGGCACCCCCCTCTCCTGGCCCTCGTGGTGTGGTAGCTGGGGTGCCCCCCCTTGCATGAAAAAAGTCGCAACAAAAAGAGCCAGTTAATGCCCCCCCCCCCCCCCCCCCCCGGAGTACTCCCACCTTTTCCGTTTCAATTAGCTTCCCCCCCAACCTTCCCAATTATATCTCTACAAGTTTGAACCGGGGGTGGGGGGGGGATCAAATTAAGATGGCCACCACAACTGATGAAAGGTGGCCGCGTTAATTAGGAAGGCTTATTAATTAGGGAGTTGTGAAAAAATAAATAAAAAGTAGTGATCAGGTCAGTCGTCCCTTCCTTCCCCTCCCCTTTTTAGGAGGGGGTGATGGCTTATGGGAGTAGTACGTAATTAAAATATTATGCTTTGGATCGATGTGGTTTTGGTGGGGAGACAGAAGGGTGATAATAGCCGCAGCCGAGGGGTGAGCTTCTCTCTACTTCTCTCCCCCAAAAGTCTTCGAGTTGCTTTTTGGAAAGGTGGGAGGATGCGGTCGGACGAAGATAGAATGGACGGAGAAGACTAGAGATTCTAACGATGCACTTCACACACGCACGCGTGCCAACCCTCACGTGCGGCCTCCCCCCCATCGTAGCCACCACCACCACAACCGACCGCCCCTTTGCAACTTGTCGTGAATGAATGGACGGTGCAAGTAGCCCGCGTTTCTTTTGTGAGCCGCGGCCGACTGGTCACCGTCGTCTCCATGTCTTGTCGCTATTTTATTTTCTTCTTATATTATAGAATATTATAATTATTTCCTCTATTTATTTTTTTGATAATATTAAATTTAACATAGCTGATTTAGGACTCAATTTTGGCCATCTGATGTCTTGAATTCAATACTTGATAATATCACTTATAAGTGTATTTGCCTTTATACAATTAATGTGCCGGTAAATTACAGATTTACGGTTAGAAATTGAGAACTACACGTCAGGCAATTTTTCACTCACCCTCTGCACGTCCATTTATGTTCTCTCCTGTAATCCTCGTCGCGCGACTCGAGCAATAGATTATCCATTCTATTTTTTCAAGATCTTCTTTTTTAAAAAATATGTAAAAAATATTATTATAAATAAAATTACAGATATATCATTCTAGAAAACGTGTTAACATATGTATCACCATTGTTTCAAAAAACTTGTAAATATATCATCACCTTAACCCTCTATTGTTATCTGTCAACTTAACTATGATTAGATCTAATTAGACATGAGAAAAGATAAAAGTATCCACGATTATCTGTCTTAGGGTCTAAATTATTAACAAAAAAATCATAAATAGAATCTTAAAATATAAATAACATATCTAACAGGAGTATATAAAAAAATAATGAGTCTTTAGAGTCAAAATGTAAAGAGTGCCATCTTCTTCCTCTTTCTCCTCGATGGATTTTCGAAGCCCTAACAGATACTCGATCAGGCTCTGTCAGACAAGGAGGTGGATGGCATCGGAGGGGAGGTGGAAGAGGCCCCTTCCCCCTCTCACTGCCACCGGCTTGTGACCCCCAACCCCCTTACTACCCCTCCTCTTCACCGGCCAACCTCCACCACCTTCCCCCTCCCACGGCCGCTGGCCTGCGACCCCTGCCGCCCCCTCCCCCAGTCGCCGACCTGTGGCCCCAACCCCCCATCGCCCATCCCCCACACCACATGCGTGTAGCACCCTCCCCTTGTAGCCCCCTTCCCCCTCCCCCAGCCACTGGCATGTGGCCCCCAGCCCTATCCCCCCCGCCACCGGCCTACGGCCCCCTCCCCCGGCCACCCCCCTTCCCCCTCCCCCAGTCATCGGCCTGCAACCCCTCTCCCCTTATCACACGCTTTCCCCTCTCCCCGACACCGACTTGTAACCCTATGTTGGTCTCTCTCTCTCTCTCTCTCTCTCTCTCTCTCTCTCTCTCTCTCTCTCTCTCTACCTACCAGAATATAGAAATATTTTAAAAAAACCCCATTGACAAAAGTTAACATCGGTGACATATTTATAATTTTTTTTAAATAGTGATACTATATATTATTATATATATTTTAAAATAATATAATTATAATTTTATGTATAATAATAATTCTGTGTAAAAAATTCTTTAAAAAATAGTGACTTGAAATCTAGCAAAATTAGGAAACCCCAATATCGCATCCCTCGGGGGATGTACCTTTACATTGATGTCTTCTCGGAGTGCTTGAGCCATGCTAACTCTTTTCCCTTTATAAATTAGCGCAAATGCCCATTTCTTGGATATCTCAACATGGCATACTATTGAGGATACATATCATATGCGTAAATTGTTATATTGATTTGACACTGTCTCATCAATCTTGTTACAACTTTGTGGTTGTGTTGTTGACTTGACATACTGGCTTTTGGGAATGTTCCTTCCTGCGGGTGGCACATTGGTAAATTGTCCACCAGCGCAGTGTCATGAGGGGCATTTCGTCGTCCACGAAGCCCAACTTGCCTCGGCCAACAAAGTACGTGCATTGTGGTCTGATGGCGTCAGCTTCTGGAAAGGTTGGGCTTCAACCGGGGGTTTTCAAAATCGTCTGGCGCCGTTGACGACGCCTTGTATGCTTCGTCCGTTTGCTTATCATCATCATCCATGGACGTACGTCTCTTTGAACTCTTAACCATCTATCGTCACGGGTGAATTTAATATCGGAGTAAATTAGAGATAGATGATTTATTCGGACGATCCACTTAGACTCTTAATTTAAATTAAAATTATTTAACTTATTCCATCTATTTATTAAGAATAAATTGATCTATTTTAACCCTATCCGATCTCAATTAATAAAAAATATATGAAACAAATAATAACTCGCCCTATCCTGATTAACATATTTTACCTAAACCTAACATGTTATCAAGCATGGCCACTAGTTTAACAGTATCTCACCCAATTAAAGAAATTAGATTCTCCGTACGTAGAACAATGTGTTAGAGCTCACGCGTACATATGGCGTTAATTAAGATGGATAGGGAGTACTCCCATGGCATATCTTTCCCCGTCTACTATATAAACATCTTATCTAGCAAGGTGAGGGATGGTAGTTAATCAAAGGTATGTTAGATTCCTTTTCCTTTAATTAACTCGCTAGTTGAGTACGTACACAATTAAGGAACTTTAAAGTCTCCTTACTTGAAATCTTGGCCATCAAGCTCGTCTTTATAAAGAAAATTTGTCGCTTGTATTAATGTTCGTATGCAACTTTTTAAACGGCTTCTCTCCGGTATCGTCGCCCATTTGGAGATTTCCTCCGTTCGATGACACGTATCGAGCGAATATTAAGACTTTTCGGTGTACGTCTTTTTTTTTTCTCTCTCTCTCTCTAAATTCAAGTGCTCATTTTTAACGTTTTGTCCGCATCTATTCGTGGCGTTTTCGCGATAACCCAACTGCACTGCCAACAAAGGGCACAGGGTCGGATAGAATCCTGCTAGCAGGGCTGTTTCATTTTTCCTTTTTTTTTTGTTTTTTGCAGCTCTAATAAATGTGCGCCGAGAATCAGAAGGAAAGAAAAACAAGAAGAGGGCAAGAGAGCACATTCTCTTCTCAAAGTCTTTTCTGCACAATGAAATGGCACACAGCTAAGTTCATAGTACAAACCATGTCTTCATAAGATAGTATAGATGTTGTCATGGGCGCATGTGGGATCGTATGAAGATTAACCCCCATGGGAATGAGGTACCGGGGTCACTAAACAAATGACTGATCAAGGCATGTCCTAGTAAGGTATCGAGAGGGAAGCAAATATAAGTAGGGGGGAAATAATAATAATAAAAAGAGAGGCCAAACTGCAGGGAGCCACCAACCCATGAACAGGAAAGGAGATTTGAAATGTGCATTACACAAGGAGCACCTGCGTTGATGCCGATCTTGTATGCACGATATATATTGGCCAAAGATGTGGTCATGATCAATCACCACTCGATCACTCGCATTTTCTTCACAAGATAAAGGCTCACTCCATGTCACATCAATAAAGCCAAATTAACGCTACCAAATGAGAACCTGACGGTGAGAGATTGATGGTTAAACCAAACCACACCACTCACAAAGCCATGAAAAGTTGAATAAAAGGAGGGTAAAAGAGAGAGGGGATCCGAAATCACGAATCCCTTCGATAAAATCCAAAAGTTGCTCCCGTTTCAAGCGGCCGGCCGGGTGATTCGATCGACGCGTTAGAAAGGGCAAAGCCAGCGTGCGCAGTCTGGCGGGGGAGGAGAGAGACCCAGAGGAGAAGGGGGATATCCACGCCTATGATGGCGATTCCCCCTGTTTGGCCTCAAAAGGGCAACTTTTTTTTTTTGGAGACCCCGAGCACGGCTTGGATAATGGGGTTAACATAACTCAGAGTTCTATAATCTACTCGAATTAGTTTGCTTCTCGGCTGTTTTCCTTTTAATTAGATAAGAATAAAGTTATTCTAATGGGTTAATGTAACCCATTTCTGGAGATGGGGTCGGTTGATTGGGAGTTACTCACTTTATACGCAGGTCACGAAACTTTACCCGCCAAAGTAGTTGTAGGGTTAAAACTCTTTTCGGGGTTTTTTTAGCAATTCTTTACATAAAAAGGAGAGCGAAAGGGGAGGGGGGTGGATGACGTGAACACGGGCATGAGAAGAAAAGTGAATCCTACAACAAAAAGGCCGCCTCCCTCCTTGGGAACCCCCCCCCGGTTTTGCGTGTGAACAGTGGACACTGTTTTGCATTAGAGCGGTGCACAGTGGAAGTGCAGGGAAGAGAAAGGCTATGAAGAACTTTGGGGAGGTTAGAGCGATCCTAGTGAAAGCTGATGCGTGTGCGTAATGAATCAAGGAAGAGAGGACAGAATGCAAAGAGGAGGGGGAGGGAGAAATAAATAAAGGGGCCTCCATAGATAGACCCATCTATCTACCCCCTGGGGGGGGGGGAGGTGGATACAAATCAGAGTCTAGGCCGGAGACCTGATGTAAACAGATAGGGGGAAAGAAGATTCTATTCTCTCCATTCGCTTCTACCCTCTCTCCTCCTATCCCCCTATCCCTTCTCCCACATCTTCCCTCTTCCTTCCGTACAACTCATGTCACATCCTCTTTTTATTAGGCTTTTGAGACATTGGAGAGTAGAAAACCGTCCACAATTTATTCGTAGATATATTAATTATATGTAATATAAGTTATTTGTTATAATAATGACGTAGAGAGTAATAAAAATTTAATCATCTTTATCCCGGGCTCCAATTAACTACGAATTGCCCCGCAGGCCATGTGGTGAAACTTTTATGCGGCAGAGAGGAGGTCAGAGACACACAACAAAGTACACCCCCACCCCCAACCTCTTCTCTCATCGGTTAATGACAACGAGGTGGTGTATACCCCTTTTATCACAACAAAAAGGGCAAAGCAGGAGAAGAACAAGGCCACCACCGGCAGCCTGAACCCCCCACCCGCCGTCACAAAAACGTTTATGAGGAGGAAGAGCTGCAGAAAAAGGCAACAACTTTTTCTCCCCCTGTTCCCTTCTCCCCCTCCTTCCTCCCCTCTCTCTCTCTCTCTCTCTCTCTCTCTCACACGCACACACACACACACACCCAGTCACAAGGAGAAAGAAAAGAGAGAAACCCATCCCCCCCCCCCACCATCGCTGGGAAAGCTAGGAGGTGGCTTGAGAGCAAAGTGACGCACGGAAAGTTCATATTCTTTTCCCTTCTGGGTGCGGTGGAGGGGAGAGGAGAGGGCTGCAGAGGAGACATACCCACCCCTCGCAGAACAAGACCCTTCTTGGGGGCAGTTCTTGATCGAGTTTCATTCTTCTCTCTGCTTCTCCAGTCTACATCTGTGTTTGATTGGTGGGTTCTGTGATTATTATTATATAGTGATTGTCGCAGTTCAAGAGATACGTTCTTGGCAGGAGGAGAAGAGAGAGAGAGAGATTGGCGGTGGAGGTGTGTATGCTGGTGGGCGGTGAGGGGGGGATCGGAGAAGGATGCGAGCGGGGCTCAGCACGATCCAGCAGACGCTGACGCCGGAGGCGGCGAGCGTGCTCAACCAGTCCATCGCGGAGGCGGCGCGCCGCGGCCACAGCCAGACGACGCCGCTACACGTGGCCGCCACCCTGCTCGCCTCCCCCACCGGTCTCTTCCGCCAGGCCTGCGTGCGCTCCCACCCCAACTCCTCCCACCCTCTCCAGTGCCGTGCCCTCGAGCTCTGCTTCTCCGTCGCCCTCGACCGCCTCCCCTCGTCGGCGCCGCCGCCCAATTCCAATCCGCCCGCCTCGTCCTCCGGCCAGGGCGGCGGCGGGAATGGCCTCGAGCAGCCGCCCATCTCGAACGCGCTAATGGCGGCGCTTAAGCGGGCGCAGGCGCACCAGCGCCGGGGCTGCCCCGAGCAGCAGCAGCAACCGCTGCTGGCCGTCAAGGTCGAACTGGAGCAGCTCGTCATCTCCATCCTCGACGACCCCGGCGTCAGCCGCGTCATGCGCGAGGCGAGCTTCTCCAGCCCCGCCGTCAAGGCCGCGATCCAGCAGTCCTTCGTCGCCTCCGCCCCGTCCCCGGCCGCCACCGCCCAGACGACCTTTCCCCCGTCGTTATCATGCGCGTCCGCCGATCCTCGGCCCCTTGGCAACGGCGCCGCAGTCGGACAGCTGGGCGGGCTCCGCCCTCCCCTGACGAACCCGGGGGCTCCTCTCCTCCCCGGAAACAGGAACCTTTACCTCAACCCCAGACTGCAGCAGCAGCAACAACAGCAGCAGCAGGGGAGCACCGGTGGCGTCAGCGGCAACGGGTTTGAGCAGAAAAGAAGGGAAGAAGTGAAGAGGGTGCTCGACATACTGCTGAGGGCGAAGAAGCGAAACCCGGTGCTGGTCAGCGATTCCGAGCCGGAGGCGCTCGTGAAGGAGGTGTTCCAGATGATAGAGAAGAGAGAGGCCGGCGAGGGTCCCCTGCGCAACGTCGAGGTCATCTCCCTGGAAAAGCAATTGGCCTCCGATAGATCCCAGATACCCCTCAAGCTGCAGGAATTGGGCAACTCCATCGACCTCCGCCTCAGAAGCAGGGCCGTCGGGGACGCCGCGGGCGTGGTTCTCGATCTGGGGAACCTCAAGTGGCTCGTGGAGAGCCCCGGCGGCGGGATCGGGGACACCCCGGGCTCTGTCCCGATCCACCAGCAGCAGAAGGTCGTCCTGGAGGTGGGCCGGGCCGCCGTGGCGGAGATGGCGAAACTCCTGGGGAGGTTTGCGGATGCCGGCGGCGGTGGCCGGATCTGGCTCATCGGGACGGCGACCTGTGCGACGTATCTCAGGTGCCAGGTCTACCACCCCACTATGGAGAACGACTGGGACCTGCAGGCCGTGCCCATTGCCGCCGGGGCACCCCTCCCCGGCGGCATGCTCCCAAGGTATGCATGCCAAAGTTTGCATCTTTCCCGCTTGCAGTCTCTGTTCTTTTGCTTCTTGATTATAAACCAAACAATGGGTAGAAAGATTAAGCAAGGAATTAGAGGTTTCTTCCCTCAATTTTTATTTATTTTGAGATCTTGAAGCATTAGAATTGGATTTGATAGGTTTCATGTCTGCATAGCATCCAGTTCTTGTGTTAATTGGAGCTGAAGTAGGGAAATACGCATGCATGGACAGCAGAAAGTTCCTTCTAGACAGGATTATAAGAGTAAAATGGGTGCTTGCAGTCTGTGTCCTCCATAAAACCTGTTCTGTGCTCCTCCTTACGCGCCTGAGGTAGCATAGAGTGAATTAGGTTTTTGAAAAGTGTTTATTCTTTGGGAAAAGGGACATATTCTGTCTTTCTGGATTAAAGAATATCAAAAATTGAGGAGAGCATAAACTGTGATGTGAGGAAATGAAGGGAAGTTATGTCTTGGGACAGGAAGGGCCGGATAACTAGACACGGACAATTTTAGCGATCTTAAGCTTTGTTTTCCTCTGAAAAAAGTGGGTCTTATGAACAAACCAGTGGGGATATTTTTTGCAAGTTATCTTTCCACTAGTTTTCTAACTCTGAAATTAAGAAAAGAAAACCACAGTTTTAAACTCACCTAATCCGCTAATATTATAAAGAAATATTTTTTAAGAAAACTCTAATCTCATTCTTGCCATAGTTATTAGTGGGATCCATGTATGAGCTTAGAAGTGCACAACGCCACTCCATGGCTCTTCTTTTCTCTCTCTCTTCACCGAGATGATCCTTCGATTGGGCATTCTCCAAAGCTCGAATTTTTGATCCGTTTTTGTTCTTGTTCTCTCTCCAATTCCAGGATTGGAGGCAAAGGAATCCTGAGTAGCTCCGTGGAGTCGCTCTCCATTCAGAAGGGCTTCCCCCCGATCGGAGCCGCCACCCCCACCATCCCGGCGAGACGCCCGTCGGAGAACGTAGAACCTTCCCGGAAGACCATGTGCCCTGCCTGCACAGAGGGCTACGAGCGCGAGCTCGCTAAGCTCGTCGCCAACGAGTTCGAGAAGTCCTCCAAGGAGTCGAAGCCCGAGCCCAGGCATGCTCTGCCTCCATGGTTGCAGCTCGCCAACCTCGGCAGCGCTGACGCCAAGCCGCCCGCGACCCAGCTGCAGGTTGGCATCGAAACGGGGAAAGCAATGCAAATTCCAGAGTTTGGAACCAACATTGTCCTTGGCAGCTACTTCTTAACTCGATCTGTTCGCGCCTAAATTTCTTGTGCTGTTTGTTGCAGGCGAAGGAGCAGGAGCTCAAGCGGAGGCGGAGCACAGAAGAACTGCTCAAGCGATGGACTGAGACGTGCTCCCGTCTCCATCCCAGTGTCCATCAAGCAGGGGTTGGCCATGACAAGCCTGTAAACCCGCTGCTCCCGCCCCCTATGTTGAACATGCAGAACTCAAGCTTGCTCCTGAGGCAAAATTTCCCGCCCAAGCCGCAGCCTGCACTGACCTGTAGCCCTGTTCAAGTGTGCAGCCAGACCGGCCCGGCGACGAACGCCTCCGGGCGCCATGCCTCCCCGCCCCGAAGCCCTGTCAGGACAGACCTCGTTCTCGGGCGCGCTAAGCCGACTTTAGAGAAGTCCATGGAGGACTCCCACAAGGAGCGGCTCCAGGATGCTGCTGGGTGCACGCAGGATGGCTTTGCCGAACGTAACAGAGACAACAAGGTTGTGTGCAATGTGGATTTGGATTCCTTCAAGCGGTTGTTCAAGGGGCTCACCGAGAAGGTCACCTGGCAGCCCGAGGCGGCGTCACTGGTGGCCGCCACCGTGATACAGTGCAAGTCCGGTCACAGCAAACGGCAGGGCGCCGGCAGCAGGGGAGACGCATGGCTGCTTTTCATGGGACCCGACAAGGTGGGGAAGAAGAACATGGCCATGGCGCTGTCGGAGCTCGTAGCCGGCACCCGCCCGGTCACCGTCAGCTTCGGCGCTTCAAAGGCGGAGGGAGATAATGCAGGGCCCAATGCCACCTTCCGCGGGAAGACCGCGCTGGACAGGGTCGTGGAGACCGTCCGCCGCAACCCCTTCTCGGTGGTCGTGCTCGAGGACATCGACAGCGCGGACATGCTCGTCCAGGGGAGCCTGAGGCGCGCCATGGAGAGAGGGCGGCTGCCGGACTCCCACGGCCGGGAGGTCACACTGGGCAGCGTCATCTTCATCATGATCTGCCAGACGCTGCCAGAGAACCTCAATCCCCCCATGAACGACCTGATGCAGTGCGAGGAGAAGCTATCCTCCGCTGCGACGTCCGGCATGCAGCTGAAGCTCGTGACGGGGGAGAAACCCGGGAAGCGCCGATCCGAGTGGATGCACGAGGACGACCGCGTCAGCAAGCCGCCGCCGAGGAAGCGTACGGTCGGCCCCCCCGGGCTGTCGCTGGACCTGAACCTGGCGGCCGGTTGCCAGGAGGACGCCGCCACGGAGTGCTCCCCCAACTCGAGCGACCTCACCGTGGAGCACGAGCACAACGAGTGCGGCAGGCTCGTGGCCTTCAACAGGCTCGTCCCCAAGCCCCCCATCTCCGAGCTCGCCGGCGCCGTGGACGAGGCCGTCGTGTTCAAGCCCGTCGACTTCGGGGAGCTCCGGCGGAAGGTCTCCGACGCCATCGCCCGGCGGTTCAGCTCCGTCGTCCGCGATGGGCGGTCCCTGCGGCTCGACGAGGAGGCGCTCGACCGGGTGGTGGGCGGCGTCTGGTTCGGGGAGACGCCCGCCGCCATGTTTGAGGAGTGGACGGAAAGGGTGCTGGTCCCGGTCTTCCGGCAGCTGATGAGCCACGGGACGGCGCCGGACGGCGGCAGGCCGGTTGTCAGGCTCCTGCTGGCCAAGGACGGGTGCACCCCGAGGGCAGGCGCCGGCCCCGGCCCCGGGGAGTGGCTGCCGAGCAGGGTCGCGGTGGCCATGGACGGCCCGTGAGGAGGAGCGCGGGCGGTGTTCGGACCAGGCCGGGTAGGGTTAGAAATGTAAATACAGGAAACCTCATTCTTGTTTTGTATTTTTACATTTCTTTAATATAAGAGAAATGGAAAGCCGACAGGGAATTTTTTCCTGTCAGGGAGGCTAAAAAAGGTGCAGACTTGGAGGGACTTGAATCACCACATGGAAGAATACTTGTCAATCATTCTGGTAATAATCATATGTAGATTTTGTAGAGAGACAACAAATCTCTCATCAGTTTCAGGAGCCGTGATCACCGTGTGGTATTAACTCTTTCAAAATACCCATTTGTCTTCGGACAAAAAATCTATGCAAATCCCTGTCCTTGGGGAATCAAAGCAATCAGGAGCCCTGTTGCGTGTTGGCAGTGGGTGGTTGTGAGCTATAATGGATGAGCAGCGGCATCTTTTTGTATGGCATCTCTATCAAAAATTTAAGAGCATGCAGTGTGTTCGTTAGGGCCCTCCCCCACCCCACAACAACAACATGAACTTATTACATTAGTTGGGGTGTTTCCAATCTGCATACATGAGCTTGGGGTTGGATTGGTCTGATTTATTAATGGCTGCTGCCAGGCACGTTAGATTGGATGGCCCCGGATCATTGAATAGATGTAAACGTCGGCAGGGTGTGTGCATGGGGGAGAGAGCACAGTTTGGTTTGGTTTGTGGGGTGGGGGGTCGGAGGCGGGGTGCTTCTCTCCAAGATGGCCAGATGAAGGAGATGCCGCACTTGGAGGAGGACATTCTAACCTTGGGGCCCTAACTCATAATAGTTGCTTAATATTTCAGGACTGTGATGATGCATTCCTTCCTGGCGGTAAAATATGATTAAGTTGATCCCTTCTCTTTCTTATCTTAAACCTTGTTTAGTGTTCCCAAGGAGCAAGATGAAGTTTTTGTACAAGTGATGCAATTGCTCCAAAAGTTGAAGTTCATGCATATGCCCTGGTTGTTAGATCTACTACTCCTACAAGCGTTTAGATATTATGTATATATATTAATTTGCACAATTGGGGAGGGATACAGTAAAATTTTTTTCTTAAAATCATATATTAATTTCCACATATGCCCCATCATTCCATTTTTTGGGGGGTACCTCTCTCCTCTTAAAACTACGCAAACAGATCAATTGCTCCCCACATGAATAAAATGTACACCCACAGCACAAGCCACATGAATGGCCGCAAGCCTTAAACCACACGTGATCCGGTCAGAGCACTCGCAAGGATATATAGCTCACCCAGATCGAGTCCTCCAGACTGAAAAGAACAGGGACCCATAACAAATCCCCCCATGTTTATAGCCAGGAGCAGAGGGAGGCTTCGGAGGACAGGGAGGTCGTCACCCTGTCACGTAATCTATTTTATAGGTTTTACCATACTTGTCGGCTCCAAAAGGAGAAGATTGGAAGGGGAGCAGTGCACGTGGGTGCGTGTCTCCTGGCAGAGGGCACGCACGATGAGGAGGAGGAGGAGGGGGAGGAGGAGGGGACTTTATGAGGAGGGATGTTGCGGCCCTTGTGGGGGTTGGGCAGCACGGTTGCCGAGGAGGGAGGGAAAGGGTGCTGGCTGGGAATGGAAACGAGGAGTAGATGAGGTAGGACGGACTTCCATGGGAGGAACCCCACCCACAGCTGCATACTTGCTTGCTAATGGATGCTTTTGCAGGCAGAGAAAGGGAGGAGGGGGGTCTTTGCCGTTTCCATCGCCTTCCTCGACCCTCCCTCATTTGCAGGGTTGAAGCATGCGTGCGAGGAAGATGTCATGCACCTGGGGCTTGTCAACGAGTCTGGTCGGTGTGATAGGTTTACTAATCTGACTCGATTTTAAGTCGGGTCGTAAAATCTTCTTTTATTCTTAAATCTTTAGTCGAGTCTAAAAAATTGACATAATTAGATCAACGGATCAAGTTCAGACTTTGAGTTTGACCCGCGGATCAACTCAATCTGTTTTCTTTTTTTTCTCCTTTCAAGTTTTATTATTTTATTTAATTAAAAATTTTAAAAATCTCTTTTCACATAAATTATGTAATTAATATTAAAACTCTAATTAATTCAGTGATATAATAAATTTTATATTATTAAATATATTATTTCTTATTTAAGTTATCAGATCGAACCGGATCTTTGTCGTACTTTATAATTTTTTATCAGTGTCGAATTTAACCTGACCCAATCCGGCCCAACACTGCTCGGACTCGGATTAGACTCAGACTTTAATATTAATAAATTAAGTCTAGACTGAATCAACCTAAGTACGATCAAAGATCTGACCCATAGACAGTCCTATCTGTAACTTTGACATTTCCTACTAAAAGTGCAGAGCAATAAAGAGAAGACGCAAGAAGTGGTTGCCTCAATCAATGAAATCTCTTGTGGCTGGGAGAATAGGGTAGAGTTCAAATGGAATGTTTGCAGCCAGTTATTGTTAACAAATGAGTAATACTTCCCACAAGTATATATCACACAACTCACTCTTTACATGTGAATTACTGGCCTGATCAGAGAGAGGGAGAGAGAATATAAATTTGTAACAGTTTCATGTGGACCAACAAGAATAGAAATTTGCAATAAATATGACTCTTAACGAGTTCGAATATTATGTGGAAGGAGAACAAGTTTAAATGTGAGCTTTTGGCGAAAGAGGTCCCGTCGATGTACCATTTTGTTCTTCTGAATGTGGATGGACAAGTAGACTAGCCAGATTTAGTACGTCTGTCTCCCTAATAATTATGTAGTTGTCTGCATATGTATCCCTACGTGTATATACCTCTCCGTCTTTGATATGTCACCGTTCATTCTTTCATGCTGTACTGATAACGGAATAGGCTTCAATCGGATGGCGTATTCGCCGGTTGGAAGTCAATTTGATCGATACTCAGGTTTAATAAAATATGGAATATGTTACGTCAATAGATTGAAACGTGAGTGAGGAGGATAAATCTGACTCGGCCCATGACGGGTTCATCTACAGTGAGCCCAACTTGACCCGGGACCAACGCGTCTGAGGGCCCCCGACAGCCGCGGCCCATGAAAGCACGACTCACTACGACTTGACATCGGATTTGACAGCTCAGGAAAGGCTTCGGCCAAGACGCAACGACCGCCAGGAGACCTTCCGGCGACCGACCGTTACCCTCCACGACGTTGGATTCGACCCCGTAAGGGGCGAGCACACCCCACGAGCGCCGTAAGACTCGTCCTGAGATCGGCCAACTCCGAGGTAATCGTCTCTCAACGGGAAACTCCCGCCACGATCGCGGGAGACGTTACTCCACCACTTACGCCCTTCCCTGTTAAGGGAGTGGCCTTCGACACCAGGACGACCCCCTATAAAAGGGACTTGGACATAGAAGAGAAGGACACGGTAGATCTTCTGCCAAGAGCTACACACAGAGAATAGAGCCACTAGTTTTGCTACAGTGAAAGAGAGGTCACGTCAGTCTACGTTCTAAGAGAGAATCTCTCTCGCACGATCTTACCTCCTAGCGAGCACTCTCCGAGTGACGACTGGGAACGGCGAGCACTCGTCCGAAGGATCTACACGTCTCTCAAATCTCCTACTACGACCTCTATCATTCCCTCTCCCCTGCTCTTCTCTGTTTCTTTTCTTAAAATCGTTGTTGACTTAAACATCGAAGAGTTGTCCCTTGGGGTAACGCGCAGGACTCCTTCTGACGTCCTTTGCTTGTGATGTTTACAGGCTTCCACGGGTGCTGGACGACTTCCACAACAAACAAATAGAGAAGTGGAATATGTGACATAGAAACCAGATTTCTGCCTCTACAGTGAAAAAAAGATATATACTCTCATTCGACTTGTCGGGGTTGAATATGTCATTCGCCCGATTAAGACGAATGATATATTCGCCCTAAACCCTAACCCATTATCAAACACAACATTAGTGAGTATAATTTTATGCATTATATATATAGCATTTTCTCCTTCTCTATCTCTCACTCGTTATGCTGATAGGATCTTCGCTTTGTAACGAATTACATAAATTATTAAAAAATGAGGCCGTCCATTAATTAATTATTATTAGAAAATAATTTATTAACACACTAATTCCTTGACTCCAAATATAATAACACATCAATAAACATGCACTACAACTCCCTCTTTTTATAAAAGTGTCAACTCATTTTTTATCAAGTGATGTGCGACACGCTTTTATTTGTCAGAGTGAAATTCGGAGTTAGTTAAGGAACAATGTTAATAAATCTATTTCCATTATTATTTTATTTTATCTACATTTGGACTTGAAGTATTCAACTATCTTTCCACTACATGTATATATATATTTATATAAGCAAATATATTTAAACATATATAAGTGGCAACATATCTACATGTTGAACCATAGGCCACCAAGTCATTCAAGAATTTGATGAATGTCGTAATCCTTCTCACATCAATAGATATATAATTAAGTCTTAAATAGAATAATAATCTCACTTTCCGCGTGTCACTGATGGAGCCTTCTTCTCGGCGAGACCAAGTGTGACGCCTCTTTAATTCATGTCACCTTTTTGTTGATACAAAGCACAAAACTCCAAAAAAAACTACTTCGAATAAAAGAATGAGGGGGCCATGAACCCCTCCAACACTGGTCGGTCCACAACCCTGCACTTCGTCTTATCCATAAGTCCGTGTGACCGACGGCTTTCCCAAAATTTAAAAGCGATCAAATAAGGTGATGGAGTTAGATGGCCAGTTCAACCACCAAAAATTTAGGATTGAATAGGCCAGAGCTGAGTTCATCCATATGACAATAGTTCAGATGAATCTTGAAGAGGGTGAAATCGACTTGACCTACACAGGATCCATTATGATAGACTCGCTTCACTTAAGGCCTCTACGTCGTATATAACGGGTCCATGACAGTTGCAGCCCCCAATAGACAGCTCAGGAGGGATAGTCTCCGGATCCGTCAACGCACAAAGGGCGTCGACGCAGGTGTAACGGACGCCGGATGACCCTCCGGTGACCGAACGTTACCTCCAACGACGTCGGCCTCCACCTCACTAAAAATGAGCACGCTTCCCAAGCGCCGTAAGACTCATCAGAGAACTACTCGACTCCGACGGAACGGACCCTCAACGGGAAACTCCCAACGATCACGGGGAGACGTTACTCCACGACTTGTGCCCTTCCCTATTAAAAGACAGGTCCTCGTCATCGGGACAACCCCTATAAATGAGACTACGATAAACAAGCAAGGGGAGGAATCCACCGAGAGAAACACACCCAACTTCAAAGACAGGGGAACCGACTCGCTACTATGAGAGAAGTCTCTACGGAGTGTCGGTTGTCTCCCGAGCACTCGTACCGTCTAGCGAGTACTCTTTGAGCCCTCACTGGTCATGGCAAGCACTCCTCCGGAAGACGTACCGCTCCTCCAAGCCTACACAAACGTCCTCCATCTCTCTTTCTCTCGCTTTTTCTTCTGCATTCTCCATCTCCCTAAATGCTGACTTAAGCATCGGAGGGTTGTCCCCTGGGATAACGCTCAGGGCTCCTTCTGACGCCCTTTCTCTCCGGTGATTGCAGATTTTCACGGGTGCCGGACGATCTTCCCCAAATAAATAAATATTAAAAATATGGTACGAAGATGAGGAACTAATTTTCCACCGGTACAAATCTCATATTTCTTGACTAATCATATATCGTAGTTACCATGCAAATCGTCTAAGTCAATCACCACAGATCCTTTCAAATCAACGACCCATTCTTTTTTAAGATTAATAGAAGCTTTTCAACTAAGAACGTGCAAACAAGAGATTATATATATTGCCTTATTCTGTTTTTTATTATTATTTCAAGCAACGAATGAAGGCAAAAGATGATTGCAAAAAAAAACTCCCCTATTTTAAGAATTGTAGAATTGTCATATCCTTATTTTAACATTGTTATTAATAATCCTCTTGAACGAAAATCGGTACAAAATTGTCGTCAACTTTAGTTGTCATTTAATTAGGACGTCCACCTGAATCCATAAAAAAATAAATTTTGGATAAAAATGCCTCTATAAAAGGGACTATTTTGTGTTAACGAGAGAGAATGACAGAATAAGAGATAGAATATATATGTGTGAGGAGTGACCGAGGGTACGTATATATAGGAGAGGTAAGGGATATTTTTATATTTTCCCAAATTTAGTTAAAGAATAACCAGGGTTAAATATGATATTTTAGTAGAAACACTAACGTCGGCGAGTGATAACAAGAGTTAACAACTTAGAACGGGGTCATTTATGATAACATCAAAATAAAGATGATCGATAATTATATAATAATTGTTTAAATAAGAGAGTTATTTTTGAAACTATCGCGGAAGGAAAATACGAAAATAATCCAAACACCAACAAGGGGAGCCAGCATGGGGGGTTCCACGTGCAGACCATGTGTGACCATTAATGGAGTCAAATAGCCGTCTACTACACATGGCCTGTGTTGCGAGGGACGCGTCAAAATCATCAGAGGCCCTTGATGGGAATGGGGACCCGAGAAGGGAAGGAATGAAGCCGCCACAGCCCACCACCACCACCATCACTGCACCCAATTGTGAAGGAACAGTGTGAACATATGTATATATGTGAGGAAGAGCTCAAGCTGGGTAACATTGATGGAGAAGAACATGAGGAGTCTGTGGTGGGTGTGGGGGAGGAGGTTATGACGGGGGGATGCAACTTGGAACTTGGAAGGGAGGATGTCGGCGAAAGGGAGGAGTTGGGAGTGGAAACAAACAGAGGCATATGCTTGGGCGCGCGGGAGAGGAGGAAAAGTAGAGGCCGGCCGGTATGGGAGGAACCCTAGCTAGCATGCAAGACAACCATCAGCTCTTTAAGCCATACAAATTCACAGTCCCAAAAGAACTCATTACTCTCCATAAACAGAGGCATATGCCTTTTCATTAATTAAAGCAAACCACGAACCCCACCTGCACTAAACAAACTCCACATCTTTAGAACATGGAAACAAAGGAAAGAAAAATCCCAATCGAAGACAAAAGATGGACAAGGCAGAGAGCAGCCGCGGAGGGCTTTTCGCCCACCCCCATCGAATCCCCAACTTTAGAGGATGCAAACAAAGGGGGGCCCCCAACCACCCCCCCAACACCTTGTCTTCTACTGCCCCTCACGATTATGTGAAATGGGAACCTATTGTTGTTATTATTATGACAACACCAACATACTATTTTATTTATTTAACACATGATCAAGTACATGGGAGCTAGTTGGGGGGAGGGGGGTTGGCACACTGCTCAGAGGGAAAAAGAAAGGCTTGGGACCCCATTTCCCTTCCTTCCATTCCCCTTCTTCTTATTCTTCTTCTTCTTATCCCTCTCCCAACATCAACACGCGTTTTCATCGGTGGAGGGGTCGACCCCGCGCCAATTTGCTCTCTTGTCGTCGTCGTTAAGGGTGGTGGGGGCCGAGGGAAGAGTGGGGAAGGGGTGGCCGGAAAAAAGGCTTCTTTTTGGATGCATCCCCTCCTCGGGCATCTGAAACGCCCTCTACCAAAAGTCTTTTGTCGCCATCACTTCATCTGCCTCCTCCCCTTTTCCACCAAACCCACCCTCCCCGGCCTTTCCCACCTCCCAGCCCCCACCGGCTCGGCTCTCTCTTTTCTCTCCTCCCAGCTTCCAACCTTCCCCTGCCATTGAACAGGGAGAAACATCTACAGGATGAAATGGGGTTAAAAATCTCCCACCATCTACTTTCTTTTATGACGCAGCAGAATTAATATTTTACCGTAATAAATAGATGACAATCTCAAGTCTTCTCGTTAATCTTAATCAAGGAATTATCTTACTTTAATTAATAGTATCACTTTTATTGAGAGATCGTTTGTTTGAATCTTTTTAGATATACGGTGGTTGAAATATTACCTAATGCATAGTTTCTCAATTTCTGGCCGTATCCTCCAATCTGGCGGCCGACACTCTGGTTGATAAAATGACAATATGTCTAATAGTGGTCGTCCTATTAATTAGTATCGGACCTGGATGTCAAATACCCAAAGTTGGAGTGACCAACTGTACCTAATTCTCTGGGTTATTAAGAATAATCAATAGTATCATTTTATTCATTTTCACATAAATCTTTTCTGATAGGGGTCATCAAGAGACTATAGTCATCAAAATGATGATCTGTTTTAGTCCTCTAATCTGAATCTGTTACTTTTGATTGAAAACTCTGCCTTCCTATTGGCCGACGGTCAACAGGGGATGATAATATCAGTTCTCATGGGGCGTCATGTCATAATTTCGCTAATCGAAGGGCAAAAGTTTTATAATGTATTGAACCCACAAGTAGATTAGTGTATTCTTGAACCAAAATTTATAGTCGCCTACACATACCATCGACAAATATAATATAGAAATAAAATATGTGGGCATTAATCTGTCCGTACCAAAAGCTGCACGCAAAATACATGATGTTGCCTCAACTCTTTTTAGGTTTAAAACTTGCAATCTCGTCGTTAGTGTCTCTGTTTCCTGTGGAGGTCATCGGGTTAAGCAACAGCAAGGCATTACGTTTCGTTTGTTCCTCTTGCTCTTCTTGTCATGTGGTCTCCATGAACGTGGCAGTCACAAAAAAGGTCTACTTCTGCAGCAGTCTATCAGCCTTTTAGGGTTTCTCTGCACTGCAGGCAGGAGGAGGAGCACGGGGGCCATTGTTTTGGGGGCTGGGGAGAGGGTGTTCTCCCTAATAAGTGTAGGGTTTTTTAGAAATAAACCTATGTAATATTGAGATATTAAGAACAAATCCCTCTAATCTCACTGTTTATTAATAATTAAGTCACCAAATTCTTTTCAGTTATAACAAAAAGTCTGTAAAAAAATTGGGTGAGTTAACCTAACCATAGTTAGATTAATTGGAAGAGAGAAAATACTATAACACCCTTGGATAATTATGCAAGTGAGTGAGTGAGTTTCTAGAGGGGGAAGAGAGAGAATGGGAGGAGAGAGAGAGGAGGGGAGGAGCTCAAAGGTGTCTCCTCCTCCGTTGACGGTAACACCCCCCCACAATTTAGAGAGAGAGAGAGAGAGAGGAGGTGCACTGGTGCGATACTCCTGCAACGTGTGCGGGTAGCACGACTAGTGAGGAGGATGTCGAGCACACCGGCGGTGGTGGACGGCGACCATGATAGTGGTGGTGGAGGCGTACGACTGTGGAGAGGTGACTTGTCAGGGGCCGCGAAAGAAGGGTGTCTCCGAGAAGGAGGGGGCAAAGAGGAATGGGGAGGGGAGCAACAGAGAGCGTAGGCGCCGGCGATGGTGGGGGTCAAAGGGAGGTGGGGTGCGCAGGGGGAAGAGAGAGAGAGAGAGAATGGGATGAGAGAGAGAACAAGAAGAGGGAGAGCGAGAAAAAGAGAAGAGGAGGGCGTTGGAGGGGTCTCTCTCTGGCGCCATCACCGCCATCCAGTGGGGTAAGGTGCGTAGTGTGTGGGTGAGAGAGAGAGAGAGAGAGAGAGAGCAAAGCAGGCTAGTGCCACGGCTGATGGCAAGCCACCGATAATGTAGGGCGGACTGGAGGCTCGTCGATAGTCACGACAACAGAGGCGATGGTGCAGCCGCTGCTGTTAGCAACAAGCTAGTGGGCGGCAGGGCTAGAAGAGGGGTGAATTCGACGCCAGTAGGTCGAAGGTGGCCAGTGTAGGGCAGGCAGGTCACCGGTGGGTGAGGAGGGTGGGCAGGACGATCGCTACTAGGCCGTGAGGGGGGCAGCATTGATCGCCGGTGTGAGATAGAGGAGCGGTTGCCACGGGCCCTTTTGCGATCGAAGAAGCTTCAGAGGGAAAAAGAAGATGCAGGTAGGGTTTAGAGGATGGTTGACTACGGTGGGTGGTTAGGGAGACCGTGGGCAGGACTAGGCGGCCAGAGCTGGTCGAAGGAGCTTCGCGGGTTGTCGTCCGTGGTCGTGGGGGTCTTCCCCTCTGGCGCTAGCAACCCCACCCGGTGGGGTAGGGTGTGCATTGAGAGAGAGGGGGGGAGGAAGGGAGAGGGCACCGGTTCCTTTGGTCTCTGCACACCTGATCGAAGGAGTAGATGTTCGTGATGTTGGGGGACTCAGACCTTAGAGAGATGCTACCGAAGGGATTCTTGGAGTGTATAATAGGGCGCAGGCTTGTAGGCTGTCACTGATGCCGTACAACATGCTCCTAGTCGCCACCGTTATCGAAAGAAGATGTTGGTCGGCGGCGGTGGTAGAGGGGGAGGATGGTCTCCGTCGACATCTCGGTGGAGGAGGAGGGGCGATGATGGTCGTCGTCAAGTGAGATGGGGGGGGTGAAATGCGAGGACAAAAGGGATTAAAATGCATAAGGGGAGGACAATTTAGCTAGGTAGAAAAATGTAACAATACGTAAAGGAAGGAATATTTCATAAAATGAATGTTCTTTTTCTTGACGATTTTTAAATCTAGAGACTTTTTAGTAAATGTAAGAAATAATTGATGATTTATTAATAAATAGTTACATTAGAGGGGTTGATGTCTAATACAACATGGATTGTAGGGGTTAGAACTTAAATACCTCGTACAGGTGTTCAATAAATAAAGCGAAGGAACAAGTACACGACAAAAAAACCCAGCAACTTCTGACGCCGAGCTTCCTAAACATTTTTGCATCTCTTCTGAACCTTCTCTAGGCACATCATTTAGGTTGTTGTTCATCACATTAGCCACTGTTGACACATGAACCTACGACCCTACATTTCGTGAAAGTGCGCAGCATGTTTGTTATTACCACAAAACCTAAGATTTTCTAAATTCGATGATCCCAATAAACAAGTTTAACATTGTTTGTCAGAACTTAACACCAACTGGAGTGGCGCAGAGGGTGAATTAAAAACTGGAGAGAGAGAGAGAGAGAGAGAGAGAGCGCCCTCGTCAGTGTAAAAGTGGCTTTTTGATGGACCTGGATTATAAAGAGTAAAAGCAGCAGCTTTTGGGTGGACCACAACCAAAAAGGTTCAGTCACGGCCAAGAAAAGACACGTACATATATATGCAGGAGATATGCAGGAGATAAGGAAAAGAACAGGAAGCTGCAGCTTCTCCTCCTCTGCACATCTTTGAGAATAATCATCACTTTCCGCTTTTCACAAAGGGCACAAAGGTGTGTCGAGAAAAGGGCAGAAATCTACCTGAAAATGCATATCTTTGCTCTGTCTCTCTGACAAGAAGAAGAGATCACTGAAAAGATTTCTTTTCTTTCCTTTTCCTTTCTAACCTTGTTTAATTTTCTCCCCCCCCCCTCTCTCTCTCTCTCTCACACACACACAGTCACAGACACACACACACACACACACACACACAAAGGGGATCGAGTGAAATGGAGATGTCTAGGCCTAACTGGTTGAGCCCGTTTCTTTTCTTCTTCTTTTTTTGTGTCATGAGAAAGAATCTTGAGGGCACATCAGTCCAGGCATACATGCACAGCTTTCAATTCAGGTACTGCGGGGACCTTTTCCCCCCTGCTCCCCCTCCCTTTCCATCGTTTTCTGAACTTAAACACGTAAAGCATGCCTTCCCCAGCATCTGATTCATTAGTTGCGGGGAGGGGGAGGGGGGGGGGAATAGTAGGAAGTAGTAGTAGTAGTAAATGGCCCTGACATTATGGGAGGTGGGTGAAGGGTGGTACAGTTCAGTTACTGCAACGCGAGCTACATTGACAGTGTGGAGAAAATAAGATTCCTCATATGGACGCCGGCAACTTTTGAATCACCCCCATGGCCAAGTGAGAAGGGAAGGATGGGGACAAAGGGGAGACACCACAAAAGCCTGGCATCCACAAGTTGGTCCACCGTTGATGCATCCTTCCAAGCGTGAAGATCCATAGATAGATAGCTAGACTGCCGCAAATGGACCAGTGCCAAGGTCGACCTCGATCGATGAGCCAGAGCTTGTGTACATATCCGGACCATCCACCCTCTAGAAGGCCTAGCTAGTACTTTTTTTTTGTTTTGGAGAAATGAATGCAGACTCTAATGTGAAGGAAAGGAAGGGAAGTATCTAACTGTATATCCACAAGAAAATGTAACACATAGAGGCTCACATTGTTTGGCTCAAGGAGGTTCTCGTGAATATAAATTAGAAGGATATATATACGCCCGCCCCCCACTCTTCACCGGGCACTGTCGTCTGGAGGATGGAACTGTTCATTATCAAAATAACAGGAAAGTTTCATAATACCACTCTCTTTTTATCACATAAGATGATGTCATAAAGAGAGAGAGAGAGAGAGACGTGGGCCCACTTAATTAATTAGTGTAGATTTGGTTAACAGAATAATTAAGCTTAGAGCAAAACATGGGAGAGGAGTTAATTAGTGTAGATTTGGCCAACAAGGTCGTTTGAACTTTGATCTTCCGAGCCCTTGTACATAATTAAGGAAGCCCGGCGTCTTCAATTATATCTTTTAGCTTTGAGTCTATCGACGTTCTTTAACTCCACCAATTAATTAAGAGGGTTCAAAAGGTCACTTTCCGTTGGGGAAATGATGCAGCGATATGTAGTTCTTCTTTTTTCGGTATTATGATTAATAAAAAAATAGTGTGACAACACTTTTGTTCAAAAAATATTTTATTATAATTAATAAAATATTTATTAGTGTTTAATTATAAGAAATCGATGATATTGTGATACATAAAAAGTGACGTGTAATTGATCGAACGTATTTAACGTCACGGCTTGTGTCATTTAATTTTTTATAATTTAAATTTTCATATTCCATTATGTCGAGCAATGTTTAATTTTGTTTTAAACTATGCATGTATCGAATTTTCTTTGTAGGTGAAAGTCTAACTATAATATTAAATCTCTAGAGTTATTTTTAAAATTATATGTATAATTATATTATATATATTATCTTTTAAAGTGATAATTTGATATTATTATGATAAAATTAGATCAATTAAAAAAATGTTAGATCTCACCTAATGTTAATGATCCACTTACGTGAGTTATTGAACTACACAATTTAGACGCACTTAAAATATGAATTAATAAAATAAAATTTTTGGACCTGATCCATATATATGACCCATAAGTTTAGATTATGGATAGAAATCTAATTAAATTAAAACCTTTGGAACGATCACTCCTCTCTATATAAACACACCTCAGATCGCGACTCTCCATAAATATTACGTACATTCATTCAGACTCGAGAGAAAAATAGAACTAAAAAACGTTGCGAGGAATCACGTAAACTCTCTGTCCGACTATTCATGTTGTTGTCACGATTAGAATGTTGTTGTCACGATCAGATAACAAACAGACTTGAGAGAAAAGTGATTGTCACGATTAGACAGCCTCCTTGGGCTGGTCTTCCTTGCCATTCTAATAAATAGTTCTTTAGCAGCAGTCAGGTTACTCCTGTCCCAAGGACGACAAAGTCACCCAGTAGTCGCAGGTCTCAAAAAGAGCATCCACTTTTAACGCCTCTTTTGCCTTCTCTTCTGGGTCAGCCGCTCTGTTCCCTCTTCATCCACCGTTCCTTTTCCTGGCCGAGACACTGAGGTGCACAGTGCACACCCTTGGGAGGAGCAAATTCGCTTCCGAACGAGAAAAGGAGGAAGTAGAAAGAAAAAAAAAGGGTGGAGACGTCTAACGATCACTTGTCCGTAGGACTGTAATAGCTCGGGTCAATCTGACAGTTACTCGATTTTAAGTCAGATCGTAAGATTTTTTTGATCCATAGATCTTTAGTCGGATCTAAAAATTTGACTCGATTATGTCTACGGATCAAGTTCGAACTTTGAGTTCGGTTTGCGGATCAACTCGATTCGTTCTCTTTTTTTTTAATCTTCAAATTTTAAAAATTACCTAATTAAAATTATTTTATTTTATTTAATTAAAAATTTTAAAACTCTATTTTCACACAAATTATGTAACTAATATCAAAATTTTAATTAACTTAATGAGATTATAAATTCTTTATTATTAAATATATTATTTTATATTATTTTTTATTAAAATTATCAGGTCGGATCGGATCTTAGTCGGACTTTATAATTTTTTAATAGTGTCAGATCCGATCTGACCCGACTCGATATAACTCGGACCTGAATCAAATTTAAATTTTAATATTAATAAATTAGATCTAAATCAGACAGACTTAAACTTAACTCGAGTCTGAACCATTGACAAACCTAACCGTCCGTTGCCTTTGAATTAGCAAGGGGCAAGAAGGCACTCGTGATCTTTGGTAAAAAAATCATCCTTTTTGAAGAACACGTGACTACGTGATTCAAATACACGCAACAAGAAAAAACGAAGTTTACAACGAAAGTTATGACATTTTTTTCCATCTTTAATTTGTGAAAGAGTACCGTCGAACACTCTATCCGTCGTTGACGAATGCCGAGTTAGAGTCCGACTAACGACGAATTTCTAGGTCACAAAACGACCTGTCTCAATTTTATGACAGAAAAATTTCTATCACAAATTCTGTCACAATTTTACGATAGAATTTGTGATAGATATTATTACGTCGCAATAAGAAATAACTTTATAATGAATATTATCCGTCACAATATCGGTCGTAAAATTAGAGACGGAATTGAGACTGATTATTTTCTGTCGCTTTTGATGTCGAATTCATATGACGGATTGACTGTCACAATATTTGTCACATATTTAGAGATGGATATTGCGACAGAAATATTCTGTCATAAATTTAAAAGGTAGATATAGCAACGAAAATATTCTGTCATGAATTTAGAGATGGATATTGAGACGAAAAATTATCTGTCGTAAATTAGTCACAAAAACTTATCCATCGTAAATTTAGATACGGAAAATGTAATGAAAACTTTTCCATCGCAAATTTAGTGCGTTGGGTTCAACTAGCAAACATCAGAAAGGTTCCTCGTCGTCATCATCATCAGGAAAGAGACGTAAATACTAGGAAGGAAATCGAGTCATTTGATTGTCGTGGGGGGGGGGGGGGGGGAGGAAGAAGAGCTCCTTTGGAAGAGACATGCCAGTTGTAGAGAGAGAGAGAGAGAGAAGTTTCGTCGACTCATGAGAGGTGGCGTCGCCACGCGCACAAAGGGACCAGAGCATCTGGGCCGACTGAAGATCCCACTTGCCTCCCATTTTTTGCTTGCCCTTCGTCTTTTTCTTCTTCTGAGATTCGTGAATGGAGCTCCGAACGTCTGTTTGTGGTGCAAGAAGATGAGGAAAGTTGAGAATACCTATGCGGTAAGAGAAAGGGAAGACCCTCCCCTTGGCTCATCATCTCCTAATGTTCATCAAATTTCGATGAGAAATCAATTTAACAATCGGATCTTAATCAAATTTAAATCTAACCGTCAGATTTTCTATCGGGAGCAAATCTAATAGTAGAATCTTCATTAAACTTAAATCTAACGGTTAGATTTCAATCAGGAGTAAATCCAACGATCAGGTCTTAATTAATCCAACAGTCAAAATCCGATCAAGAGCAAAATCCGGTCGATCAGATGTTGATCAAACTTAAATCCAACAATTAGATCTTGATCAATCTTAAATTCAACAATCAATTTTCAATGAGCAATAAATTAACAGTTGGATCTCAATCAAACTTAAATTCAATGGTCGAATTTTCGATCGGGAGCAAATCTAATAGTAGGATCATCAAACTTATCGACAGTCAGATTTCGATCTGGAGCAAATTCAATGATCAGATCTTGAATCTAATGGTCAAATTTTGGTTCGTAGAAAATCCAACAGTCGATCAAATGTTTGATCAAACTTAAATTCAATGGTCAAATCTTGATAAACTAAATTTCAACGGTCATATTTTGATCGGGAGTAAATCCTACGGTTGGATCTTGATCAATTTTAAATTAATAGTCAGATTTTGATAAAACTTAAATCTTATTATTATTATTATTAAATTATTTATATAATTTATAAATATAATAAATATTAAATAGTCGTAACTGAGTTTAGACTATTGATAATTGGAGAGGGGGAATATCTATCGTCCAAGAGCACGGCCCAACCAGGTCCGATTTGACCAAACTAGACCCAGCTCCCCAAAATGATATCACCTCTGGTTTTGGAGAGAGCCTGGGCATTAGCAAGGTGATATCATCTTGTGTGAGTGCAGGCCATGTCAGGACCAGCACCTTCACTATGCCCTCTAGTACTTCGAGCGACATTAGAGGCCTCATCCGAGAGTAGATGGCAGCTACCGACTCGCGCATGGAGTCATGCATCAAAAAGCCGTCACCGCCCTCCTCTCCCTGCTTTTGTCATCCCAAGGATCACCCTCAATTGAAGCTCATCCCCCTCATGTGCGTGCGTGACAAGAATTTGTTATATTTTTATGTCTATTCAAATTTTGAGTTATAATACTCCTATTTAGTTCAAACTTCCATAAAAGTTAGCTTACTTCAAAACAACCAATTTAGTTTAAAAATCAAAGAATTTGGGTTTAGACGGTGCAAAAACATAAATGTCAGTCCGATCAATATGCATAATTGTTCCAACATGGTCGGGGTGGTGAGAGTTGGCGGAATCTAAATCGGATACCCGGCTTAGGCTCGACGCTCAAAATGCTCTTATCCGAAATATCTTACTTTTAACCTAATGAACTCGGGTAAGGGAGGGCAAAAATCTTAAATATCGGTTCGATCGACGTGTCGATTATTTCAACATGATCGAAGAGGTGAAAATGACCTGTAGGATCTTACGAAATCTAAATATGATTCTCATTTTAGGCTCGACACTCAAACTGCCCTTTTTCGAAATAACTTAGTTTAAAATCAAAGAACTTAAGTTCAGGGGGTCTTAAATATGAAATACTCATCCAATCGGCGTGTCGATTGTTGCAACGTGATTGGGGTGATGATAGTGACCTGTAGGAGTTGACGAATTCCAAATTAGATATCTGGTTTAAAGTTTGTGCTAAAAATATCATTCTCCAAAATAACTTGGTTTAAAACTAAAGAACTTGGGGGGTCCAAAATCTTAAATATCGATCTTATCGACATGCCGGTTGTTAAAACACGACCGAGATAGTGAGAGTGACCCGTGGGAGCTGACAAAATCTAAATCGGATATTCAGTTTAGACTCTGTGCTCAAAATATCATTCTTCAAATTAACTTACTTTAAAATCAACTTTCAAAAAACTTAGTTTAAAACGAAAGAATTCAGGTTGGGAGATCCAAAATCTAAAATACATGTCTGATCAACATATCAATTGTTTCAACATAATTGGGATGGTGAGAGTGACATGTGAGAGATGATAGAATCAAAATTGGATACCTAGTTTAGGGTCAGCGCTCAAACTACCATTCACCGATCGTAGTTTAAAACCAAAGAACTCGGGTTCTGGGGTCCACTCTGAAATATCAGTCCGATCGACATGTCAATTGTTCCAACATAACTGAGGTGGTGAAAGTGACGTGTGAGAGCTGACGGTAAATCGGATATCCGATTTAGATTCGATACTCAAAATACCTTTCTCTAGAATAACTTAGTAACCAAAGAATTCACATACGAATCATCATGTTTCAAATTTTTAAATATAAATAATTTTTATTTAATTTAATTTTTTATCAAATTTATTATGCATGTCTAATGTTATTTTATTTTTCATTTTTCATTTATGTAGGATCTTGCTACACATCCAGTGCATGGCGATAGAGGAGACGAGGAGGAGGATGAGGATATTAAGGACCTCGTTTGATTTTTTTTATAATATTATAAAAAGTGATACTTTCAAATTATTATATTTAAATACTTTTGTTGTTGAATTTAATTATTTTTTTCATTTGTCAATATGATGTGAGTGTTTGTGATGTTTATTTATTAATTTGAACAAGAATTTTAGATATTATATGAGTAATGTTTTAAAAAATAAAAAAATTAGCAATAGATTTATGACGTCGTGCAATTTGTCGCAATTGCGATAGATTTGAGTCGAACAAGATATCTACGACAGATAAAATTTATGACAGATAAAATTTGTGGTAGATAAAATTTATGTCGTGAATTTGGGACATGAAAATTTTGACGGATGCATTCCATCTCTAATCGGTCTGAAATCTGTCGCAAAATTCTGTTGTGACTGATTTGCGACGGAATGGAGCCGCCGCTAACTCTACTTTTTCTTACCGTGATAGGGAGTTGACATCTGCTCAGATTCAATTAGGCTTCTTTTGTTAATTGGATAAACCTAGATCGAATAAGATCAGTTGTTCAAGTTTATCTCAATTATTCGATTTCATGGCATGAATTCATTATCCTATTTAGAATGGATTATTTCAAAATAAATCAGATTATCTAATCCGACAAAAGTGCTATTCCAACAAGAATATGACTCATCAGACTATCTAATTCAACTTTTTTTTTTCTAAACAAAATGGAGGGCACGTGAGGCTCTAGGGTTAATGGTGGAATTGAAACTAATGAAACTCATATATGGGTTTGGTGTGATAAGGGCCAATTTCAAATTTGGTGGTGGGCCGATTACGCGTTTTGCATGTGAGAGGAGTGGTGGGGGTAACACCGTTCTCTCTCACTGGATATCCCACCCCCTATCATACTCCGTTACCCAAATCGGTCATAGAGAATTAGGTGGAGGGTTCCACAAGGTCATTTTTGTCGTCTCACACGGTACAGGAGGATGAAGAAGAACAAAAAAAATTGGGCTGTATGCACGTAGTAGAGTTTCCGCCGTTATCGTCGTTAAGGCTGGCTACAGAGAGGGATTCCTTAGCAACTCGAACAGTGGTCGGAAGAACAAGTGGTGGCGCTACTGCATCAGTTGAAGTCAAACAAATGGGGCATTCCACGACCTCTCTTACGCTATATATATGGTCTAATTTTCTTCCACTCTCCTTCACAACTTAACGCGTTTGGTGGAGGAATCACGATTTGTGGTACGGTCCCCTTGGGGCCCGGATGAGACAATCACCACTCCCCCTTTGGAATTAGGTGGGATAATCTGGCCCTCGACCTTGAATGGAAGATGGGATTCCATCTGATTCCAAGGAGCGCCTACCCACCCCACCATTATTACTTCAAAACATTGCATTGCCCCCAGTGGGAGCACCTCCCACGCTACTTGTCGACTGTCGTCCCCGTGACCGCGCCGAAGGAGACTATAACACCATCGTTTCGTTCCTAGGCACTACTGTGCCATGCGGTTCCCAAGTTGCCCTTTTATTTAAAAAAAAGGCACTGTTTCGCATAAAGTGCAAACGCAAATAGAAATGATTTTTTTATCTCAACTTGTCTGTTTGATGACCCCTTAAAAGTTGGAAACACGAAGGAAGAGGAGGAGGGAATGAAATTATATAGTTGAATTATTTAATGGGGTGTTTGATTACGTTTTTTTTCTCTTTTTTCTCTCTCAAATTAAAAAGAGAGAGAGAGAGAACTAAATTAACCGTATTTGGTAAGTACTCTCTAATTTTTAGAAGAGAAATCAACTCCATTCAAACCTCTTTCTAAAATAAAATAATTCCGGAGTAATTTTTTTTTGAAATCGCCCGTCTACCGAGTCGGGAGACGTCCCTCTCCCCCCATGCGTTTCCCTCTCCCCCCTCCCCCTGCGTTCCCCCCCACCGGCGCCGGCCTCCCTCTTCCCCCTGCGTTTCCATCTCCCCCCTCCCCCTGGGTCCACCCCGCGACGACCTCTCCCCCCTCCCCGCCGCCAGCCGGCCTCTCCCTCCCCCTTCCCCCTGCGCAACCCTCTCCCCCGCCCCCCGCCGGTCTCCCCTCCCCCGCCAACCTCTCCCTCCCCATGCGTCCCCCACGCCGGGCTCTCCCCCCTCCCTCGCTGATCCCCCTCCCCCGCCAACCTCTCCCTCCCCATGCGTTGTATTGCAAGAGAAGGAAGCGGAGGCAGTGGAAGCCGGAGACAGAGCTCGACGACGCGAAGACGGGACCGGCGAGCTGGAGGCGCGGACCGATGAGATGGAGACCGGACCGGCGACGACGCGGAGGGGGGACCAGCGGGGGAGGGGGGAGAGGGTCCGACGAGCTCGAATATGAAGAGTATTCTGTCAAACAAATCTACACAAATTTTAAAATTTATGACGCTACCGTCAAACAGGAAATGTCAGATTTTATCAATTTTAAATTTTATGTCAAAAATTGTGTTAACACAATTTTTAAAATAGAAATAGTTTTAAAAAAAATTATTTCCAAACACCCTATAATTAATTCAACCTTTCGACGGCATCACTCGTCTATCTTTTTTTGTAAAAAAAAAATAATCCTAATTATACCCAAATAGACATTTATAATAGGGACGACGAAGCGTTGGGATAACCTAATTTCAGCTCGCTTCATACCACAGATGTAGCATATATATATATCAAAGGCACATCCTTTCGTGTTCTCTCTTTATCAATGTGCCAGCATAAAATCACATGGCCCGAAGAAATTGGAGCGGTCAAGCTTTGGAAGAAACTTCTAGAAACGAAGTGAGCCCCGCCAGCATATATTATTGACATCTGAACATTCCAGCCAGCATTTCCACCTTCGCGCAAGGAAATAGGGTTGGCATGTTGTGGAGTCGGGGGGCCATGGGCCGGACCCAATCCACCGTAGGTCAAAAGCCTCCGTAACAGGGCCTGGTTAGGGAAGTGCATTACGAGACAAGACAGCTGGAGTGAGAAGGGACGTAAAACGTTTCACTTAATGACGCAATGGATGACGGCGGCCGGAAGCAGTTCCCCTACACCCTCTTTGATCCGAAATATCTCCGTAAATCAATCAGGACTTGACACGTCAGAAAAGGAGTCTCCCGAAGTAGATGAACTTTATCCACGTAAACGATTTTTTGTCACCAGACGAGTAACTGCACAACATAATACACAGGGATGCGATGGTGTAGCACGCCTGCAGTATATCACGACGTTGTGTACCATATGGCATCCATGGTGTTAACATATATTAGTTACGTAATGCATCATACTAAGGATGCACCCAGACCCCATGACATCGTGATATACTCTGAATGCTATACCTATCACACCTTTATGCATGACATTGTAAGGTTTTTTACGTATAAATCATCGTTACATACAAAATTAGGGTCACTCGTAAAAACAACGTATTAACATACACATCACTCTTTTTGAAAAATCAAAATAAAAAATATCATCATCCTAGCATAGCCCGTTCCCACCCGTCCACCTAACCATAATTACCTTTTACTACATGTGATAAAAGGCTATAATGCCCACAGTTCTCTCTTATTGATTGGTGTAGAAAAAACCTATACGAGATCATCATCTTTTTTCACAGTGGGAATCATTTGCGATGTCAAAAAGGAGTTAAAAAGCGGTCGACATATCATAGTCACTGAGATTTTTAGACTAACAGAAGACGCAGAGGAGCTACTTTCGTTGTGGCAGACCATCCATATCGGCCTCAGCCTCCAGCAAGTTTGAGACATCCTCATCTTGTCGGATCCATCGTCCATCTTTCTATCTACAAAATCCATCGAGTCAGGTACTGCGAGGGCAGAGTTCAAAAGTCATGATCGTAATGACTTCGGGCTTATGGCACTCGGTATACAGGACAGCAATAGACGCGGCTACCTTACACACGAACTTCAAATGTTAGTAGCACACAAGATACATCCTAGTTTCATCGTTTCATGACCAAGATTTGATAATCTCTCTCATCAATGAAAACCCCATTTATTCTGCAGCATCAAATCCCGACTTAGGTTAAGAGGTTAAAAATTGAAAACTTTGTACAGCAGTAAAGCTTAATCGCCATTGGCACGACCAAAACACTTATCTGGTCATGAAAATAATGGAAAATGATAGACCTACCTCCACTGTCATCTTGTAGTGGAGCCACAAAAAAAAAATTGCTGCATGAAGCCAGAAATTCAAATTAAACAAAATCAATAGAAATATCAAACTGACCAATAAGTTGGTGGTTTTCCCTTGATTGCCTCGGTCCCACGGGATTAAAACTGCCAGCCAAACTGAGGTATTTTGACCCTCAATTCTAATGCTTCCACTAGGACGATGAGCAACAGAGGAACCTTCCAGCGCCACGTGTTAAGGATATACAAACAAATGAACGAGCTCAAATGTAGGCTTTGTACTTGTCAATCTTTCAATCTGAGACGCCAACATGTCATTTTAGAACATCAGAAGCCCACCATGGATGTGGACATTGATAGCAGCCGATGTGCAAGCCTTCATGTAACCAACAATGTCATCGTTTGTCTTGTGTCCCATCAGGGATCTAAAACCCACTAGCACCGTGAGCTAGAATTACGAGTCCACGACATATTCCTTACCTTACTCACCTGTCCCTTCACAAGCACCTGCTTCCCCTCATTTACAAGCAAACAAGTGTTAGGCCTTCCGCCAAATCAGATATACGACGCTGATATTCGAGCAGAAGGAATCCCCAAGTGCACTGGCTCCTATCAGTTGGAGAGCACAATTCCACTAGCACCCGTTCCAGTTAGTTTTGTCAGGAAAGCTGTAGCCATTCTGATTGTTTCTCAAAGTTTCCACATCCTTCAGAGATTTATCATAGGATTTGTTGAGAAAACCACGAGAAATAAACGGAACACCAGGAGAGTCTGATAGACTTCGCTTTCCATTCTCACACACAGTCTTCTGGTTTGCATCAAAACCGTCACCATTTTGCTGCATTGATTGAGGATAACAAGATACAACGTGGTTAACATTTTCCTTGCAGGGAAGAGTACCACCACTCTGCTTCTGTTTTTTCCCCTTCGAAGATCTCTTTTCGGCATGATGATCAAGGAAACCACGAGAAAACGGTGGCTTTGAGTGTCCTCTTGTGCTCGATTTCTCAGATTCATATAACAGCCCATTGTGATTGCCATTGTCATTGAGGTGAAGATCAAGCTGGCCATTTTCTGTTGGAGTTTTGCAAGGAATACCAACTGTACTGCTCTGTGTCTTTGCCTTTCCATTTGGAGGTACCTTCTGGGTATGACCATTGGGGAACCCTGTGGAGAAACATGGTTCTGGACTCCCCTTAGAAATCAACTTTTCCGATTCATATAACAGCCCATTGCAGTTGTTATCACTGTAAGGAAGGCTAATTGTAGTGTCATTCAGTTGTGTTTTCTCTGCGCACCCTGCAAAATTGTGGTGAGGGTGATCTATTTCATCACTCTTGCTCTGTGCTTCCTCATTTGAAGACTTCTCTTGTATGTCATTGTCAAGGAAACCTGGATAAACGAGGGGCTTTACATTTTCTTTGGCATTCAAGTCCTCACATTCACTGTCAAACTGGTTGTAACTGTTGTGCCCACAAGAGTGGCCAACCCCATTTTCTATATTCATATCTTCCTTCACTATACAGTTTTTCTCGACAAAAGAGTGGAAAGAATTCTGCTCCAATTCTTTTGTACTCATGGGGTCAATGCACAATGATCCCAAATCTGACAAACCATCAACTGAGGTCACATGGTCTAATATGGGGCCAGAAGGATTTGACTCTACAGGTTCCACCATCTTGTGTAAACGAGGGTTAGACACAGTGATGGATGACTTAGCTGCATGATTAAAATTTCATCCGAACCTGTAGTTGGACCATTTTCTTTCATCAATTGATAATCCACAGGTGGAAATTGATTTGTTTGACCTTCAAATGGATTTTGTTCACAAAGAACACTATCCACATTCTCTTGAACTGAACTTTCAGGATCTACATTACCATCAACAGCCTTGCAAGAATCTGATTCTGGAGATTCATCCAGATCCATTTCTTCAGGCTTATCCATGTCTACTTCTTGAACCTTATCCAAATCCATACTCTGAAGCACATTCGAGCCCATGTCTTCTGAACCTTCGACTACAAGCTCCACGTCAACTTTGGCAGGCATACAAAAATCCAAATCCTCTGCTTCCATGTGGAATGACTCTTCATCTGATTGGTTCTCCATCTACATAGAAATACAAACGATTTATGCATAACATTCTAAAACTAACAAAGAAATAGAAGGCAGACAGAGAAGGCAAGGCTACTAACAAAATTTGTCAATGTAGGATTGGTCAGTGATGTAGGAGCCATTTCTGCTAACTTCTCATCCTTAATTTTTGAAGTTTCTGGATGCTTAATGGAGGGCTGACGTACACTTATCCTGTACCAAAATATCAAATGAGCAATTATAGGCATAGGTCCTAACTGTGCATATGATGTTATATATATACATGCAAGCATACGTGTGTGTGTGTATGTGCGTGTGCACGCACGCGCGCACACGAGAGAGAGAGAGAGAGAGAGAGAGATGCACCCTTTTCCTGATCAATAAAACAGAAGTTACAAAGTCATCTATATTGAATAACCTTTTGAACCACAGGATACCAAACAGGAGTATCCGAGGGGACATAAATAACTATGCTTGATAATCATAATACTTGGTGTTAAGAGGCCCGAACTCTAACCCAAAACCTAGACATTGAGTTGAGGGATTCCCTGCATGTATAGAGGAAAGACTCCTATGGTTTTTTGATGAGACTAAACCACAACGCTGTCTCTCATGCCGAACCAACCAGTTTGGGGCGCATTGTGGGTAGGGTCAAGTGTCCACAAATAGATCCAACGGGTAAACCGAGCTCTGATACCATGTTAGAGGCCCAAACTCTAACCCAAAACCTAGGCGGTAAGTTGAGGGAATCCCCCACATGTATAAAGGTAAGACTCCCGTGGATTTTTGATATGGGACTAAACCACAAAACTTAGAATCCAGAAACCAACATTTTATAAAGAAATTGTCCAGGGGCATGGTGACCATAAATCTGTGTGGATAGGTAATTTTTATAAACTTGAAATTGTTGGTCCAAATACTAGGCCTTCACCAGGTAGGCATGAACCAACTGAATTTAAAAATAGAATGAAGGACCTTTTCAGATTAAGGAACATCGCATATGGTCTATGGGTAAACATGTGTCAAAAGGAGATTTTTAAATATCCCTAAACCAACAAGAAACAGGGGAAGCTGAACATAGATGTGGGACCATCATCAAATTCCATGATAGTCCTGACCGTCAAATGGAGCATAGACTGCAGTACAGCCTCTACTGAAGATAGGAGCAGGGGAGATTAAAGACTTGCTGAAGAAATATTTCGTAACTTGTTCACTCCCCAGGTCCTAATCCAATCAAATATCATGCCGGAAGTCAGAATTCATACAGCTACCATGCAGCAGCCGTGCAAGAGTAGCAATCAACACAAAAAGTATAGCATTGGGGAAGGGATAAGCAAACCATATTCATTCTCCCATGTATCCTTTCTTATTACAAGTATTGTTTAAATTGATTTATAAATCTTTAATAATTATAATAAAATACTAAACATACAAAAATCCTTAAAAGTACTAAATGTATAAGTATCTTCAAGAATTAGTTTTATACCAAAAATAGACTTTAGATTAGAAATTATTCTATCATCTCTAATGATTGTACAAAATTTTAAAGATTACAAATAAAACTTTAATCTATATGTTAGATAAGTGTTTCACGCGGAAAATTAATTTTAATATCCATTTGTTAGATAAATATGCATTTATTTTAGCTAATTGATTAGCATGCATATTATGAATTCAACGAGTTTGGTTTATCAGATGATTTTTGGTTCGTGTGATGGACCTTTCCCCACCATCAGTAGTTCGTGTTTATTTATATCGACGTAAAGTCCAAACACCTTTGATTAACTATCAAAGAATGTCTTTTACCTAGATATCCGTTGTGATATTTAGGGTTTTATCAAATGGTGATAATCTTAATGATTGTCAATTAAAGATGCATGCTCTTGCAAAGAATTTTGAAAAGTTTCATTCCTTGAATATGTAATCGGTCTTTTAAGACCTTCACATTTGGTCTCAATTATATAATCGGACCTTCGTGTTTACATCTGATCGTAATACGACCATTAAATATGCTTCAGTCTGCAACTGGACCTTTTGTTTTACTTTTGTCCACATTCGAATGGCTGAATTTGAATCCCATCACGATCGGACCATGGGGTCGCTAAGATGATCACTAGCAGTCTGTTGGATCTGTTTCCGATCATGATCTAACCATCAAATTTGTTCCTAGTTGAGATTTGACCGTTGAATTTGCTTTGGATAAAGATCTGACTGTTGAATTGATCCCCAGTCCGTTGAATTTGAATATGATCAAGATTCAACTGTTGGATTTGCTCCAAATAGACATCTGACCAATGATTTCAAATTTCATCACGATTGGTCCGTCAGATCGCCAATATGATCATGACTGGACTGTTGGATTGACCTCTAGTCATGATCAGACTATCGGATTTATTCCTGGTCAAGATCGGACCACTAAGTTGACTTGATGTCCATAATGGATATTTCTGCACAAGGCGGGAGGGTATATTTGCAATTCTAACTTCTCTTGAAAAGGTGAGGGCATTTATGCAATTTTCATAAACATGGGGTATTTTTATAACTTCCCCACCATCGGGGTTTTCCACTATCGGGGGTATTTATGTAATTTTAGATCTTTTCTAAGCATATTTGTAATTTTGAACCCTTTTTAGTATGTTTGTAATTTCAAACCTTTTCGGTATATTTGTAATTTTAAATATTTTTAGATATATTTACAATTCCAAACCCTTTTTGGGTGTATCTATAATTTCAAACCCTTTGGGTTTATTTGAAATTTTTTAATTGGGCAAGGGGTTTATTTGCAATTTGTGACAAGTTACAGGGAAAAACTGCAATTTCTGAGCAGCAATGAAACCTTCATGCAATTTCTGAAATTTCCAGATTTTTCCATATATTTCTTGGATATTTCCACAATTTCGCAAAATTTTGGGGTAGAACTACAACTTCTGAACATGATAGGGTTTCCCCATAATTTTCAAGATTTCTCCATGGACTTAGGCTATTTCTAAAATTCACATGATTCCTCCATCATTTCAGCAAATTTTTATAATCATAAAGGCATATCCCGAAGGTTAGGGGCATGTATGCAACATACCCTTTGTGGACTTTTGCAAACAACAAGTTTTCAAGTCTTCAATCCTTCACAAGAACACAAGGACAACTTGAGCCTCCTTGTGCCTCCTTGATCCTTCCCCTATGTGGATGCTTGGTGAATGCTCCTCTCCTTCATGGCCAACTCCTCCTCTATTTATATGAGTGGAGAGGAGTTGCCCGGAGGAGGTGAAGGGTTTTTGGACATTTTAGCCCCTCCGAGTTTGAAAGGACCGGCATAAGAGGAAAAGGGGGAAATTGGACATTTTAGCCCCTCCAGGTTTGAAAGGAAAAGGATGTAAGGGGAAAGGGAGGAGAGAGATTGAGAGATTGAGAAGGAGGGGATCCCTTCGGGTTTTGCAATATGTTTGGAAACCTAGAGGTGATCCCTCCAGGTTTGCGGATTGAGAGAGAGAGAGAGAGAGGAGGGAACCCGGAGGTGGTCCCTCCGAGTATTCCTCCCTTTTTTTATTTGAGAGAGGGAGAGAGGGAGAGGAGAGAGGAGATCCCTCCGGGTTTGCAAGACCTGGCGGTGGTCCCTCTGGGTATTGAGAACCCGGAGGTGATCCCTCTGGGTCTTCCTCTCCCCTTTTTATCTCTCTTTTTTTTTAATTTGAGAGAAAGGGAGAGAGATGATCGGAGGGAGGTCCCTCTGGGTTTGAAATACTCGGATGGGGTCCCTCTGGGTTTGTTTTGTTTTGTTGTTTTATATATATATATGGTTTAACAATACCCGAAGGGGGGGATTTTTTCTAGAGTTCAACAATAAGGTAAGAAAATGATTTCCAATCTCTTCAAGATCTCTCATCACCAACTCTCCAAAGAGAATATGAGACACAAGATGACACACCTTAACTTCATTTGGCAGTTGTGATTGTTGATCTTGATTAGGGGTGTCAACAGATCGGATCAGGGTCAGATCTTTCATAATCCGAATTCGGATCCGATATCTTAAGATCCGGATTCAACCCGGATCCGAACTGAAATGTCATTTTGAATCCGGATCTGATTCGAATCCGAGTTTAAAATTTCAGGTTCGGATCAGATCCGAAATCTCAATATATATTTTTATGGGTAATGGGCCAGGATCCAAAATTGAAGTTCTAAACCCTAAATTGCAATTTCGAATCTGAAACTGCAATTTACAGTTTCGGATTTACAGTTTCGGATCCGAAACTGCATACCGTAATTTCGGATCCGAAACTGCAAATTCAGAAGTTTGTAATTTTGGATCTAAAACTACAAATTCGGATATTTCTGTTTTGATATTTCGGATCTGAAACTGTAAATTTTGATTGATCCGGGTCGGATCTTTAAAGTTCTAAATCCGAATCCAATTTGAATCCGAAAATAAAACTAAGTATAGATTCGAATTCAAATTCGAATCCGATATTAATATTCTGATCGGGTTAAGATCCGAACTACTAGAGAGAGAGGGATGGATGAGAGGAATTAAAAAAGTTCCTGAAAATTGGAGATCTCCCGTGAAGAGAGAGAGAGTTTGAGAGAGAGAGAGATAGGTAGGAAAGAGAGAAGGGTGGAGAGAGAGGTATTAAAAAAATTCCTGAAAATTAGAGATCTCCCGTGAACAGAGAGAGAGAGAGAGAAAGAGAGGGAGGGGGAACGGATCAGATCCGGGTCAAATCTTTCATAATCCGAATTCAGATCTGATATCTTAAGATCCGGATTCAACCCGGATCCGAACTGAAATGTCATTCCGAATCCGAATCTGATCCAAATCCGAGTTTACAATTTCGGATTCAGATCAGACCCGAAATCTCAATATATATTTTTATAAGTAATGGGCCAGGATCCATAATTGAAGTTCTAAACCCTAAATTGCAATTTCGAATATGAAACAATCTGAAATTGCAAACTGTAATTTCGGATCCGAAACTGCAAATTCAGAAGTTTGTAATTTTGGATCTAAAATTGCAAATTCAGATCTTTCTGTTTTGATATTTTGGATCCAAAATCGTAAATTTTGATTGGATCCGGGTCGGATCTTTAAAGATCTAAATCCGAATCCAAAAATAAAACTAAGTATAGATTCAAATTCGAATTCGAATCCGATATTAATATCCCGATCCCGGTTAAGATCCGAACTACTGGAGAGAGAGAGAGGGTAGGAAAGAGAGAAGGGTGGAGAGAGATGCATTAAAAACATTCCTAACAATTAGAGATCTCCCGTGAAGAGAGAGAGTTTCAGAGAGAGAGGGGGGGCGAAGAGAGAAGAAAAAGAATTTCAAATTTCAAAAAGCAGTGGCATCAACTCCCATTAAAATCTGTCGAAAAGTCCTGCAGGTGCATTGGAAAAATATATAATTTTTTTAAACTAAAGAGGTAGAGAGGGGGACAAAAGAGAGAGAGAAAAAGAGACCGGAGGAGAGAACGCCAGAACTGAAAGCTCCTCCTCGCCCTCCCTGCCGTCGAAGACGTGTCTCCTACTCGCCGCTGCCAGCCCCGTGTGCCGCCCACCGCCGGTCCCTTAGCCTTGTGCACCCCCCACCGCCGGTCCCTCCAGAGAACATTCCCTAGTATCTCTCTCTCTCTCTATCTCTATCTCTATCTCTCTACCCACCCACCCCCGGCGAATCCCCAGCCAAGCCGCTACCCCCCTCTCTCTCTACCCACCGCCGCTCAGCTTTGACTTCTCCCTCTAGAATTCCCCATCTCTCTCTATCCCTCTCTCTCTCCACCCACCACCCCGGCGGACTCCCTACCGGGTTGCTGCCCCCCCTCACGCCCCCCCACAACTGCTGCCCCCCAACCACTGCTGTCCCCCCACCACCACCGCCCACCTTTGATTTCTCCCTCTAGAATCCTCTCTCTCTCTCCACCCCGCCCGACCCCCTGCCAGGCTGCTCCCCATCCCTCATGCCGCCCACCGCCGCTCCCCCCCCCGGCGAACCACTACAGTCCCCCCCACTGCTGCCCCAGCCCTGCACAGCCGCCGCCACTACCCTCGCCGTCGTCCACCCAGACATACGTTCCGCAAACAAAAAGGGATGGGGGGAGGAGAATGGTCACCCCGAAATTTGTGAGAAGAGGAGATCGCGAGGTGGAGGGCAGGTGAACAGGTCACCCCGAAACTGCCCTGACACAAGGGGATTTACATGGCACCCCGATATCCGATCCGAAACGGGAGATTTCGGATCAGAACTATGTCGCCCCGGATCCGAAAAATACATATATTTCGGATCAAAAGTCAGATCCAAATCCGAAAAAAAATCGGATCCGGATCGGGTTTTCGGATCCCGCAAATCCATTGACAACCGTAATCTTGAAGGTGGGTGTGAACCACCATAATTTCTTCTGACAAACATTTCAAGAGGCTACATTTTCTCCATGAGAAAGTGTGAACCGGGGTCCTGGTGTAGTAGTAAATTTAAGAGTTTTTTAAGCACGATTATCCACTAGTAAGAATCTATGCAAAGAGACACTAAGATCTGAATGGTGCAAATCAACTAGCCTTTTAAATGGTGCACAGACAATTGGCCAGTTGCCCAGTTTATGAATATATTGGAGTGACCTATAGAATTTATTAGGATTTTTTTGATATAAACCACTATTACAGACAAAATTGCAGATATATCATACTTGACAATGTATTAAAAGGCATATCACTAATTTTGAAGAAAGCTTTCAAAATTACCATCGTGGTTAACTTTCGTCGACGAGGAAACAAATATTCCACAAAAATTCTAAGATTCACATTAGTTGGTCATTGAATGACGAGAATACCCCTCTAACATCCCCAAATTCTCCACTCTTACAAGAGAGAGATGAGAGACCTGCAGGGAGGGTTACAATAGGGGCGTTTCCGACAAGAGGGGGATTGCACGGTTGGGGGGTGGGCTCCGGTGGGAGTGGGGAGAGAGTTGCAGGTGGGAGGGGGTTGGAGTTGCAGGCGGGTATGCCCACCCGATCGTCGACCGCGCCAACTTCCCTCTCTGCACTCTCCAATATCCCTTCTCCTCCATCGAGGCAGGCATCCACGAGGGTGTCGAGAACGTCGCCGCCATCCTGAACGGCGACGTGGCAAGGTCTACCCCGCCACCGACACTGTGCAGAGCTGCCATGGCCGCATCCTCTGAGAGCAGTGCCCCGACGCCGTCGTCGCCAGTTTCCTCTTGGAGTGGGCGAACGAAATCGCCAAAGACCTGGGCATCCCAGTGGTGTTCTGCCATGTTATGGGGGCCTTCCCAATCATGGCGATGGCCAGGGTTTTCTAACATTGGCCCCATGCAAACCTCGGCGACAACCACAACGCGCCCTTCCTGATGCCCAACCTTCCAGTGGGGGTGGGAGTTGCAGTGGGTGAGATGTTGGAAGGGGGGGTCTGGCAGGAGTGGGGAAGGGGGTTTGGTTGGGGGGGGTGGGGTGTAGTTGCAGGGAGGGAGGGTGGGGGTTATCAGCGGGAGGGGGAGGGGAACTTGCAGGGGCAGTTACCGGTGGGAGGGAGGGGAGGGGAGGTCGAGGGAGGGGGGGTTTCGGTAGGAGGAAGGGGGCAGTATCGACGAAAGAAGATGGGTTGGGAGAAAGATGAGTGTTTTATTTTATTTTGTTTTATTTTAATTAAGGGTATTATTGTCTTTTCACGGGCCTAGTTAAAAGCAACCATGGTTAGATTGTAGGTGGTTAAGGGGGGGTTATAGCGATGGCATTTTTGAAAGTTTTTGTCAAAACCAATGATATGTCTGCTAATACGTTTCCAAGCATGATATATCTGCAATTTTGTCTGTAACTGTGGTTTATATGCAAAAACCCAATTGATTAACGTCCACAATAATAACTCAACAAATCAGAGAGGCAGGAACATGTCTAGACCATAATGACCCTCCCACAAGAGATACAAAAACACATCAAAACTAGTGTCACATGTTTGCCATTTCAGATGAACTCATGCCTACTCCAATGAGCCAATGTAGCCCGTGAGATTTTTTGAGTCACACAAGATGGATCCAAATCCCATGAAATGTGTTATATGCATGGAAGGCAGAATCGGTTGGGATCGGATCGGATCGCCCGATCCGATTGGATTTCGGGCGAAACGACCCGATCCCGATCCAGCCTGAACCGATCCATGCCCGGGATCGGCCGGATCGGGCGGGATCGGCCCGGATCGGCCGATCCCAGGCGATCCTAGGCCGATTCTGCATTCCTGCTCATTTGTGAAAACTAGCAAGAAATGGATATAAGTTGTCTGAAGTCCATGGTCTGAACCAGGGTCACCTGATCCTGGTAAAGCTCAGATGGTCCATTCTCATTCAGACAACTTTCAAATCCACACAAGCTTGTTCATAAACCATCACTATACAAATCAACAAAAAAGATAAAGCTAGTTAATGTATCATCATATCCAACTGAGTAACATGACCATTTTAATTTTTTTAACTTATGTTCCCTTGGATAAAAGTTTTACAGACCCTATGTGACTCACTTGAATTTCACATGAGCTTGTGCATAGTGTTCCATCCGAATCAATGCATGACCCCAAGCATTCCAAACAGGAAAAGCATCAATCTAAAAGACCATCCATCTTGCAGTATTAATATGCAACAAAAACCTATAAACAGGAAATGAAATAGATACATGCACATAATCAATGTGCATCACAACCTTGCATTTTTTACAAGTATACACAGCCATGCTGTACTTGTAAAAAATGCAGAAGACTGATGCACATAGAATGCATGTAATCAATGCATGCACCTATTTCACAAAATGATGAGCAAATGTCACCTATTTCACATTAAATTTGATACATATCTATGTTAGAATAATTTTTCTATTTTTTTCATGTATTTTTCAGATTTTTTTAGATTTTTTAGACATTTGTATCTTTAGCCGAGTCAGCTAGTCTGACTCGGCCGGGATCGGTTTGGGATCGGCCGATCCCACCGACCCGGATCGGTTTGGGACCAGGCGATCCGATCCCCGATTCGGCCTTCCTTGGTTATATGACTCAATCGATCGGAAATTGGTTTCTGATCAAATCTTCATTTAGACCACATCATAGTTGTTAAGGCGCCCGCCTAGGCGCCGCTTAAGCGGCGCCTAGGCGGGCAGGCGTTTATTTGAGTACAAGGCGTCCCCACGCCTTATTGAGGGGGGAAAAGGCGCCGCCTAGGGGCGGCCCCCTGCTAGCTTCGTCTCCCTCTTCTCCCATGTTATAAATAGAAATTTTGTTCCGGGGGCTCTGCCCTCAGAAACCCCCGCAAGGGGCACTGTCCCCTTGACCCCCGCGACCTGACTTCGCGTGCGAGGGCGCACGATGGCGAGTTCGGGCTCCACACTCAAACACTCTCTCTCTATTTCTCTCTCACACTCACAGTGAGACCCACCCTCTCTCTCTCTCCTGTCCCCTCTCTCTGTCTGTCTATCTCTTCTCTCCCCTTGCCCCCTTCTCTCTCTTTCCCCCACCCTTCCTCCTCTCTCTCTCTCACACACACACAGTTCGCAACTATCTCTCTCAGTCCCTCTCTCTCTATCTTGCCTTCCCCCCTTTTCAATTAATAATGTGGTTAATTTGTTAATAAAGTATTTTAAATTTTAATTTGAATTTTGTATGTCTTATTTTTTTACAGTGGTCATCTATGGTACTTCCCTAGTTACGTGCTTGTTTACTTTATTATTGATTGTATGTGATAATGGGAGATGTCTTTTTCTTTTCGTATCTGCTTTATATTATATGTATGTTATTTCGAGTATGATTTGCATATTTTTGGAAGAAATTGGCAAACATTAGGTTAGTATTTTATTTAGTCTGAAAGTCCAATTTTTATTGTTAATTTTATCTCAAAATATATTTTGATATTTTATTGCAATGTCATTTCTATTAATTTTTATTTCTATGTTCATACTAGTGTTGTTTCCCATATTTGTAATAATCATGATTAGTTTATATGTAAAAAATTACGTATATATTAATGATGATATTTTTATAAACTTGACGCCTAAGCGCCGCTTAGGCAGGCGCCTAAGCGCTTAGGCACTCGAGGACCCCGAGCTCGCCTTGGTCGCCTTGTCGCCTTGACAACTATGGATCACATAAGTGAAGAATAAAGAAAATAAGACTTGAATTGAAGCAAGCCATCCTTTTGGCAATCACCTTAGACAGAATCAAACTCATAATAATCCACAACCCTAATTTGTGTCAAATACACACCACCTTGATAATAGAAAAATATCGCCCGAGTTATCTGGCATGTGCACTATCTGAACCTCTTTGATGGCACTGTTTGGAGTTTCAGAGAGACTGCCTCGGCTAATCAAGCTAAGTAGAACTCAAGCTCACCTGGCAGTTAAATGCACAAAATATGGGAAAGGACAATGGTTGAGTCGTCAAGCAGTTGAATGCACAAAATATTTGACGATGATTGAGGTTATGAGCATTAATGGTTGCGTCAGAAATTATACAAGGGGCAGGCATTCAGGTATTGCCTGAACAAAGGTTATACGGCAGTCTTTGGATCACAGTTTGCTTTCACTTATCATTATTCCACAGTGTGGAGCGAAACAAGTCGAGTTAAAATTGTTTGAAAGAATAGCCATATTAAAAAGAGGGATACTCAGCTAGTTCTCTTCTTCCTTTTTCTCCATGAAATTGCTACACCAGAGTATTTGACTCGGAAAAAGCCAAGATTCAAGATTAACTTTGATTTAAAGTTGGACAAGCAGAATTGAATGTGAGCATCACCTTCAGTCAGAGGTCCATTTAGTCCCCTCTTCAGATAGAAACTGCATTCTATGGCAATGAAAATAAAAGCCTTCTTTGTCAATTTATCAGCCCCAATACAACAATAAGGTCAAAACATGAACCCTTGCTTATGTTGATTAGCCCAACTCAGTGAACTCGCCTTCTTTCATGTCAAGGGCTTCACATATATTATTAGCTAAAGAAACTTTCAAAAATAAAAGTGGCAGTCAACAATAAAACAATTTGTACATCTCTAAATGAAGATTGCAAATGCCTTTAATACCTAAGTGGAGCGAGAAAGAGGCAACGTGGGATGCAAGTATCAAATTGTTTTAGGAAAACTGTAATCAGATATGAACAAGGAGAATGGCCTTCTACCTGCTGTACAAGAGCATATAAGCTCCCTGAGCAAGAACCTCCTCAGCATCAACTTTCGTGACCTGAAAATGATAAATTCTCAGTTTTTCCTTTGGCGGAACTAAATGATATGTAAGGTAGAGAGCTATAAATTCATAATTGTACCTTACAGTCATCAATCCTGTACCAATTTCCGCAGAAATCTTTCGTATAACATATATAATGACCAAAGAAGGAAGCATTCAGCATGTCTATGTGGACTACGACAGCATAGAGTGTGTATAAGTCAGTGCCATCTCCTGCTCCACTCATATAGGGCCGAAGGTCTAAATTCTCCGGGAAAGAGACTCTCTTGTTTAATTTCCCAAATCTGCCACCCTGTTCCAGTTGGCAAACCAACTGATGACAACACTGCTCACCAATTTTTAACCAAATGAGGGGGAATACATAAAAAGAAAGATCAAATTGAAACCTGGAATCTTTTAAGAGCGACTGTCAGAATATTGGGCGGTTGATGAACTGTCAGCCTCTTCCATGCTTTCACATATTCATTGCATCTGCAACAGTAAGTACAAATAAAAAACGACCTCCTATGTGTTATAGACGCAGTACAGACAAGTTTGCCTCTGATGAGAGTCTAGGTAATTGAAAATTATAGACCCCGAGACCAACACAAAAATCTTTTCACTAGAACCAAGAAATGTGTCGCATGTTTACTAATATAATACCAGATATCATCATTGGTATCTAGGGTTCGTGATCACTGAATCAAAACACAAGAAGACTCCATTAAAACTGCAAATTCCATTTTAAGTTATATTCCTGAACCCAGAACTCCAAGCCCCAGGAAAGATTGAGTACATTACAGCTCCACTGCAACTCCCCAAGATACAATATCAAAACTATAGATTTAAGTTGGAGCTAATTCTCCTGTTTTTTAAATAACCGCCTTTCAACTAAAATCAATTTGCTCAACTTATTAAACATCTAAATTTCATGATATTTGAAGGTGAAGCCAGTCGGTCTAATGAAATTATCTTGTATGAATTTTAGTTTGTATGCCCACAACTGTGAATTTAGAAATTTTTCTCACCATCTTAGGTGCTCTTCATCACCAGCCTAAATCACTACAATCTATCCCATTTTCCTGGCAGAGGACAACTTGGCTCCTCAAATTCATTATTAAAGCACACCTAAACAATAATGATTTTTATGCTCTCCCCAGAGACCACCATTTTGCCACTTTCCCAGATATGGAACAGATCATTTTCTTCAGATAAGTATCCCTTCTTTCCTAATCCTGGTAAATTGACAGTAACCAGGACATACGAGTTTCATGTCTTCCTAGAAAGAGGATGAAGCCATTCCATAAGCAAAAGGAAAGATACACTTGGTTCCACCTTTAAACCTTTCCAAAACATAAAACTAGGGCATCCAGACTCAAGTGAAAAATTACAAGACCAACCATTTTCATATGCAGCTATAATTCCTACTTTGTTGGCATATTCAGCCACCAAGCAACAGCATCAGAATCCTACGCTTTATCCCATCAACCTGCAGTCAGCTAGATCCAACAAAGGATGCAAATATTTGTCAAATTTTTTCAACCACTGCCATGCCTGATTTCAACCCCCAACAAGGTGGTGTGAAGTATTTGGTCAAGTTAACTTTCAACGGGAAGGTCTATCAAAAGTCGGATAAGACCAGTTAGCAGGTAGAAAAGTACCTTTGTGGTTGCAGTTTATATTCCTAGATCAGGGAGTATCCCTCAAAATATTCCACACTTCCACTGGACACTAGAAGGGCCTGGATGAAGAGAAAGAATGAGAGAAAAGTTTGATAAGGGGCATGTAATCTTCCCTAGGGCAACTTAAACCAAAGAGTGAATGAGAATGATCCTTAAAGGGAATAAATTTAGAAGCATAGAGTGGACATGGGAGTGGTAATGACAACAAGGTGAGAGTGGGGAATCTTTTGGTCTACCATTCAAATTATTTTTGGGAGCAGGAGGGGTGACAGGGAGCAGGAGCACTTTCAGGGCAGGAACGATGGCAAAAGGTGTGAATCCTGCCTGCAAGATGCATGAACTTTACTCGAACAATTATTCAGCCACTACACAGCCAGCAGGTAGGCATACCCTATATAGTCTCCAAACAAGTAAAGATTGGATATCAATCTTGATAGTCCTCTACCTTCTATAAGGTGGTGCAAGATAACCAGCCAAGGAATCTTTACAGAGAAAAGGGTATTCAAGAAATCTCGTGATGCAAATTGCCAGTAGAAAACTACCCTCTGTTGCCCGTTAAAGCAAAAGGTTCCACTTCGAACTTTGGGCATGATTGAGACAGGAAGAGAATTCAAGTACAGATATGTGATCTTAATGTAAGGCAATTGAAGAGGCGAAATCTCGCGCTGTGTCCTGAGCGGGCTGTGGATCACCAGAAGATGAACTGCAAGACAGGGAAACGTATCAGAGGGCCCAGGGGGTTTCCCTGGGGAAAAACCCTCCGATGGTTAAGTCAGTAGAGCTGTGGTGGAAGCAATAATGGGGAGGAGAAAAACTAGAGCGCGAGATTCCTCTCCACCAGAGGGTGAAGCGGATTGCTCAGGAGTTTGGGTGTATGAGTACCTTAATGACTCTCTCCTTCCATCGGAGGGTATCCCTGGTTTAAATAGTGTGCCGCCTTCAGGAGTCCTGCAAGCTGAGGGGTCTCCGGCGGGAGTTACGTCCTCAACGTGGACTTTCATGGCCTTATCGTGGGAACGTTATCGCCTCGAAGTCCGGCGGCTTCTTGATTCCCCTGTCCGTTGGGGACTCTTAACGGCAGCACGAACGGTTGATATCTGGTCTGGTCGAGCTTCTGAAACGCCAGCCCTGTCCGGGCGATGAGCATAGCTCGGCAAAAGAGGGGTCGGATAGGTCGGCGAATGCCTGTCTCTCCTGGGCGGGAAAACGGCTTGGGCCGGACCTTCCTTATGACCTGACCATCACTCGGGCCCTCCGAGCCTAGGGGCCGCCGGGGAGAGTTGGTTCCTCGAGTGTTTGTTTATTGGGCTTTTCTTTCCTGAGTGGGCCATGTGGGCTGTCACTCAGGTGAGCTTGCCTCGTTGGACCCTGTTGGGTCTAGTTGGGCTGCTCTTTGGGTGGGCTACAGAAATCCCCCTCTCCACTTGTCCCCCTCCTACTCCCGAGCCATGGAGGCTCGGTCGAGTAGCTTTTGAGGCTTTGGACCGGCGTGGCTCAGGTGGGTGGAATTCTGTTGGCGTTATGGAGCCACGTGTAGTGGTCGCCTGGGCCCGTAATGATGATCCTGACGGATTTGAAACGAAGGGGCCCCCCCTTTTCTCGGAGCACGGAACGACGCGCCGCCTTCCTCCAGGGTTTTATAGGCGTTGGGCGCTGTTCATCGTTCTAGGCTTCGCAGGGTTTAGGCTTTCCTTAGTTTCTTTACTTCTGGGGCTCCTTGATGCGCCGTGAGGGCACAGTGGAGACGCAAAGTCTTGCGGCGACGTTTGAGGAGTTGGCGAGGATAACCGCGGAGGCGGTCCGGCAACTTCCTTCCCCCCCGGAGTCTTCGAGCTCGCGCGAGGGATCATCTTCCGGCTCGATGGCTGATCTGCCTCTGGAAGTCGAGCAGGTGAGGCGGGAGCCCGTCCCCAACTGCAGTGAGTTGGGGGAGGCCGAGGTGAGGAAGCTGGAGCATCGCTTTCGCTTGCCTCTCAGGTACAGCTTCGCTGCCGCCGCCGCCCCGTATGAGACGAGCCTGGACAGCCGTACGGGGCACATTTGCACTTTTCTCCTGGCTTGGAAGAGTGGGTTCCGCCTTCCCTTCGAGCCTCTTGTGCTTAAGCTTCTCGAGTTTTTCCGGTTGGCGCCTATTCAGTTGGTGGCCAACTCGTATCTCCTTCTCTCCGCCTTTCGAATTCTCTGTCGTCAGCACGACATTTTTCCTTCCTTGGACCTCTTTCACTATTTTTTCGAGTTGAAAGCGCACCCGTCGGCGGGGAAGGGCTTCTACTTCATCCAGGCGAGGAGGAACAGGAGTTGCATCTCCCTCGCAGTGAAGGACTCCTCGCACAAGGGGTGGAAGACCCAATTCTTCTGGGTGAAGGCGGAGGCGACGGACGAGTCTTGGAGATGCCTGGTCTCGCCCAATTTTCATCCGAATCTTCCCCCTCGCCAGGAGGAGTTCCCTCCCCACGTGGAGCGGCAGGCCGCTCGTCTGCTGGATAACCGCCAGTCGACCGAGGAGCTGGTGACGCCGGAGAACATCGAACGGTGTTTGCTTACGCGGTTGACGTCGACAGGTACCGCTCTCGAGGTTCTTCTCCTGGGATGGTAGTTACTTTCTTTCTCCTGACCGGGTCTTCTCCCTTTGTGGCAGACGTTAGGCGGGAACCTCTGGAGGAAGCTGCTGAGGTCATTGATCTGGGAGATGACTCGGCGGCCGATGAACCAGATGCTTCTGCGAGTCGCGCCCAAGCCCGAGACAAGGGCAAGGGGGTGGCTCCCGAGGGGTCTTCACGGCCAACTGGTACGAAGCGCAAGGATCCCACGGCGGGAAAGTTGCGGGAGGCCGCGAAGGCCAAGAAACGGGCCAAGAAGGCAGGTCTTCCTCCTACCGCCGGGGGCGACTCCGGCTCGGCGACGCTCCCCTCTCGGGGGCAAGATGGGGCCGACCCCTCGGGGCCAGCTCCCCCACCTGCCAGGCGAGAGGGGGCCGAGGAGACCGGGGGCCCTTCAGAGGGCAGCGATAGGTCGGCTCTCCCCCTCACGGGGGTAGAGGGGGCCGATGTTGAAGTAGCTGACGCCGAGGCCGGGGGATCGGCCGGAGGCGGAGATGTCCCGGTCGGCGAGGTGCGGGCCGAGACAGGCAGGGCTGGGGGTTCGCCCGCTAGGGCGTTGCAGCCCCAGGTGCTTGGAGCTCCCGGTGCGGTCAGTCCCGCGGCGCCGGTCGAGGTTGGGGGTTCGCCCGGGGAGGCGTCGCAACCCCAACCGACCGTGGCGCGCGAGGCGGTTGGTTCCGTCGCTCGAGCGGAGTCTTCTGGCGGGGTGCTCCGGGCGGAGCGGTCCCCTCTGCCGGAGCCCTTGGAAAGGCTCGGCATTACGGGCGACCTGTATCGGGTCTGCCGGTCGATTGCCGCAAGGACGAAGGGGGGAGAAAGGCGCAATACCCCCCCCCCCCCCCCCCCGGGATCCTTGATGTCCTGATGGAGGGCGGCCTGGTCATAGCTCGGTCGGCGGCTTTGATGGCGGAGGCGCACGCCCGGACGGAGGCGGAGCGGTCGAACCTTTCCTGGACCCTTGGGGGCTGCGAGAGGAAACTGGCCCGACTCAAGGGGGAGCATGAGGGGCTCCGGCAGGAGTTCTCCGCGTTCCGGGAGGTGGCGCGGGCGAGCCGACTGGAGGCCGGGGTGCTGACCGAACAGCTCGCCAAGACCCGAGAGTCTCTCGAGAGGACAAGCCGATCCCTGGAGGAGGAGCGTCTGCGTCGCCTCGAGCTAGACAATCGCTGGGAGCTCGAACGCGCCGAGCTGCTAGATCGGGCGGAGGTGGCGGAGCGTCTCCGAGCTGAGGCTGAGGTGGACCGGGCCCGGGCAGAGGAGCGTGCGGCCGAGGCGGAGCGGGCTCGGGTCGAGCTCGTCGGAAGGGCGGGGCAGATCGAGGCGGAGGCAATCGAGCGTTACAGGAGCTCGGATGCTTACTCGGCCGACCTGGTGGAAGCCGCCCTACCCTATTTACGAGGTAGCACTACGCCGGGGTGCTCGAAAGGGGTTCAAGCAGGGCTATCGCCGGGCGGTAGACTACGCCGATGAGCAAAACTCCGCGATCGAGTTCCCCTTTGGCCAGTGTTATGACTCGGATGAGTCGGTTTCCAGCTCTTCCTCGTCGGTCGGGGGAGATTCGGAGGGGTCGCCTCCATCGGGGTCACCGGCTCCGGGCGTTTCGGGAGGGCTCACGACCGAGACAGTTCTCGCACAGGCGAGGTCAGTGTCCGAGCCGGCCGTCACCGAAGGCGCCGGGGGTGACGCGTCTCCTTCCGCCGTTCTCGAACGTCAAAGTGGGCCCGAGGCCTGATGTATTTTGCCTCTTTCCCTTTTTGTCTCTCTTCCCTCTTTTTAGAGGGTTTCCTTTTGGTGTGATAATAAATGACTTGCTCTGTTTGAGTACCATCCTTGCCGTGATTTGGTTGGCGGATCTTGAGTAGTTGGGAGGTGCCGATATGTCCTGCGTGATTTTCGCACGCTGTTTTGGTAGGCTTCTGACGGGGCGTCCTTCCGTTCCCTCATGCTTTGAATGTCAGGCCGCTTCGTGAATCCCGCTAGGGCGGGAAACGAGGAGTTGGAGGTGACTGTTCAGGGGAGAAATCCTTTGGCGTGTTTCCGAGGGGGGGGTCATTTAAGGCGTGTAGCCTCCTTTGGCCTATAAGAAGGACCGAAAGGCGCCCTTTCCTCTTTACTGCTTGGGATTTTCTCTAACAGTCTTTCCTCACTCCTTCCTCTTCACTCTGCGTTGTGCCCTTGCATTCGGAGCATGGAGGATCCTTCGGAGGGCGACGCCGCCGACGACGGGGAGCGGAGGGCTCTCGCCGTCCCAGCTTGTTGGACGGGTCCCACGGTCGCCGCGCGTGCACGAGACGGGTCCGACGGTCGCCGCGCGGATCTGGAGAGGGCTTCGACGTGTGAAGGCACGGTTCTTGCCCTTTCTCAGTTCCGGCGTGGCTTCCGGGTGGACGCCGAGGCGGAGGACGGATGGGGGCATCAGGGAAGCCTGCCGCCACTCCCCTCCGTGTGAGGGGAGGAGGCGACTCCAGCTCCCTCCTAACCTCTCCTAGCAGCCTCTTTTTCCCTCTTCTGCTCTTCATTTCTTTCACTCTTCGGGGGCTGCTTGCTCTCTCCTTCCTTCCAAGGAGTTGGCAAATTGGAAGAGGGGAGGCCTTCACGGCGCTCCTTTTTCCTGGTTGTTGCCAACTTGGGAGGTAGCTTTCCTCAACGTTTAAAGGTGGCCTCCCTTCTGCAGTCCCTCTGTCACTTTTGTCACGGGCCACCCGAGCCAACTGGCTCGACCACCTTTTGTCCGAGCCAGTTTCCGCACGAGGCAGAGTCAGTGGCTGGACGCGAGGAGATCAAGACCGAGTCAGTCGAGCGATGACCCCTTGAAGCGGTGTTAGACGGATTTTTACTTTTTGCTATGTGATGTACTGGCATTTGCCTATCTGATGTACCAATGGTTTGGAATGAAAAGAAAAGGGATTTATTCCGTCCATCTTGCTGTACAATTTCAAAAATAGAATTTGCGTAGTGCGGCTGCGTTCCATGTCCGAGGAATAGGTTCCCCTTCCATTGTCGCTAACCTGTACGCACCTTTTCCGAGCGTCTCGACCACTCGGTAGGGGCCTTCCCAGTTGGGGGATAGCTTGCCAGCCGCCTCTAGTGGTCGAGAGGCTTCGGCCTTCCTGAGGACGAAGTCCCCCGGTTGGAAACGTCTGTCTCGGACCTTGGCGTTGTAGCATCGAGTGAGGCGGCGCTGGTATTCCGTTGCTCGGACGTTCGCGATCTCTCGGAGTTCGTCTGCCAGGTCGAGGTTCTCGAGCAATTTTTGCCCGTTTGCCTCGAGTGAGAAGCTGATCACTCGGAGAGACGGATTGGCGATCTCCAATGGAACGACGGCTTCGGTGCCATATACCAACTGAAAAGGGCTTTCACCGGTTGCCGTCCTGGGGGTTGTTCGGTGCGACCACAGTACGCTAGGCAATTCCTCGAGCCAGCTACCCTTAGCCTTGCCGAGTCTGGTTTTTATGCCTTTCAAGATAGTCTTGTTGGCATTTTCAACCAGCCCGTTGGCCTGAGGGTGGGCGACCGAAGTGAAGTGGTTGCGGATATTTAGGTCGGCGCATCTGTCTCGGAAATACCGAGAGTCGAATTGCCGGCCGTTATCGCTTACTATCACTCGGGGGATGCCAAAGCGACAAATGATCGATTTCCAAACAAAGCCCCAAACGACTGTCTCGGTGATCCTTGCCGTAGCCTCGGCCTCGATCCACTTGGTGAAGTAGTCGATGGCGACGATGATGAACTTCTTCTGGGACTGGGCCGTCGGGAATGGCCCAAGGATATCGATTCCCCACCAAGCGAAAGGGTAAGGCTCGGCTAGGGTGACAAGTTCCGTGGCCGGCCGATGGACCAAGTGGTCGAACCGCTGGCATCGGTCGCATTGTTGAACATAGGCCGAGCAGTCGCGCTGCAGGGTGGGCCACCAGTACCCCTGTCGTAACAGGATTCTGGCCAGCGACCTTGCCCCTGAGTGCGCTCCGCACAGGCCTTCATGAATCTCTTGGATGGCTCGGCTTGCTTCGTCGAGACCGAGGCACTTCAGAGGGGACCGGAGAACGATCTTCGGTAGAGAGTGTTGTCGAGAACGACGAAGCGCCGAGCTTGATACTTCATTCGGCGGGCTTCCCGAGAGTCGGAGGGCTCTTGGGAGTCCTGTAGCCAGGACAGGTAGGGGGAGCGCCAGTCGCTTGGAGTGGCAGAGTCAACAGCGAGGAGCTCCGTGTCGATGCTCGGGCGCTCTAGCTCTTCTAGGAGGACCGATCGTGTACCTTCTGGGTCTAGGGAGGAGGCCAATCGAGAGAGGGCGTCCGCCCGAGAGTTTTGCTCCCGAGCTATCCGGACTACCCCAAATTCCTCGAACTGTTGGGCCAGGCTCCGGACCAACTGAAGGTATTTGATCATGGGTGCCTCCCGAGCTTCATACTCACCGTTGACCTGACCTGCGACTAGTTGAGAGTCGGTGTGGATCCTGACTCGCTCGACCCCCAGCCGTCGGGCCATACGTGCTCCCGAGATAAGGGCCTCGTACTCGGAAGCATTGTTGGATGCCTGAAAGTTGAATTTCAAGGCGTACTGTAGCTCTATCCCTTCGGGGGACCTCAGGAGGATCCCCGCACCGCTGCCCGCCGAATTGGACGATCCGTCGACGAACAGTTCCCAGGTTGGCCCGGTCGTGGTCGGAGACCTGTCCTCGGCGGGGATGGTGCTTTCGGCAATGAAGTCGGCGAGCGCTTGGCCTTTGATTGCTGATCGCGGCCGGTACGAGATGTCGTAGGTCCCGAGCATAATGGCCCATTTGACGAGTCGCCCTGAGGCCTCGGGGTGGGCCAGAATCTTCTTCAACGGCTCGCCGGTTAGCACGGTGATGGGGTGCCCCTGGAAGTAGGGTCGGAGGCGCATTGCGGAGGTAGCCAACGCTAGCACGAGTTTCTCGGTTGCGGGGTACCTCCGTTCGGCCTCATTGAGCACCTTGCTGGTGTAGTAGACCGGTCTTTCGATTCCCGAGTCATTTCTGACTAGGACCGAGCTGACCGTGGATGGCGTCGCCGAGAGGTAGAGCAGCAAGACTTCGCCTGAGACGGGCTTGGAGAGCACCGGTGGCGAAGCCAGGAACTTCTTAAGCTCGGCGAACGCTGTCTGGCACTCCTCATCCCATGCGAACGTAGCAGATGCTAGCTTGGGTCCCCTCATCAGTTTGAAGAAGGGCAAGCATCGTTCGGCCGCACGGGACAGGAAGCGGCTGAGAGCGGCGACACGCCCTGCCAGACGCTGAACGTCTTTGATGCATGTGGGCGGGCGCATGTCCAGGATGGCCTGGACTTTGTCGGGGTTGGCTTCGATCCCGCGCTGAGTGACCAGGAAACCCAGGAACTTCCCGGATTTTACTCCAAAGGCGCACTTGGCGGGGTTGAGCTTCATGTTGTACTTCAGGAGGGTGCCGAAGGTTTCGGCAAGGTCGGTGAAGTGGTCTTGGGCCTTGGGGGTCTTGACGAGCATGTCGTCAATGTAAGCCTCGACGTTCCGACCTAGCTGTCCCTCGAACATGTGATTTACCAGTCGCTGATATGTGGCTCCGGCGTTCTTCAACCCGAAGGGCATCCGGGTGTAGCAGTACACGCCGCAGTCGGTGATGAAGGCGGTCTTCTCGACGTCTTCTGGATTCATTCTGATCTGGTGATAACCCGAATAGGCATCCAGGAAACTGAGTATCTCGTTGCCCGAGGTTGAATCAACCAATTGGTCGATGCTCGGTAGCGGATAGCAGTCCTTGGGGGTAGCCTTATTCAGATCGGTGAAGTCCACGCACATTCGCCATTTGCCTGTGGTTTTTGGCACCAGGACGACATTGGCTAGCCACGTAGGGTACAGGACTGGTCTGAAGAGGCCAGTCTCTTGTCCCTTGGTGACCTGCGCCTTGATGATCGCCTGCTTCTCGGGCGCATGCTTCCTTCTCCGTTGCTGTACGGGCCTCACGGTGGGGTCGAGGCTGAGCTTGTGCATCACGGTCTTCTCTGGTATGCCAGGGAGTTGATCATCGGACCAAGCGAAGACCTGAATGTACTCAGAAAGAAATTTCTTGTGTTGCTGCTGTTCCTTGGGTGGTAGGTCGGCTCCGATCCTTACTCCGAGGGCCGGGTCATCGTTTAGGAATACCGTTAGCAATTCGCCACCGGGCTCGGCGGTTACGGTCTTCCCTTCGATTCCCTTGGGACCCTTATCCCCCCCCGTCCGGCCTTGAGGCTTCCACCGAGATGTTGTAGCACCTTCTAGCCGTGGCCTGGTTACCTCGGACTTCCCCCAACCCGTTTTTGGTGGGAAACTTCATTTTCTGGTGATAGGTAGATGGTACGGCCTTTATTCGGCTGAGAATTTTCCGGCCGAAAATGGCGTTGTACGCTATCATACCCTTGATCACTATGAAGTCCGCCATGACCGTAACGGTTTTGGGTGGGGTGCCGATGGTGACCGGCAGGCTTAGGACTCCCTCGGGGTAGGTGGCCAGGCCGATAAACCCGCAAAGGGGTGTTCGGATCGGGCGGAGCTTGGATGGGTCTTCCCCCATCTTGAGGAAACAGTCATAAGATAATACATCGGGGGCGCTCCCATTGTCAACCAAAATTCTATCTACGTTACAATGGTTTATTGTGGCCGAGATAACGAGGGCATCATCATGCGGGGTGTTCAGCCCTTCCAGGTCTTGGTCGAAGAAGACTATGACCTGGGGCTCCCTCGGCGGGCCGCTGGAGGGTTCAAAGACCTGGCTGGCCCGCTCGGCATGACGCTTCCTTCCTCGGCTGGTGTCGCCGCCCGACGCCGTTCCTCCGGAGATGACGTTGATGTGGACCCCTCGGGGGGCGTTGTCGATCTCCTCGGTGGCGTCTCGGTCTTCTTTGCGCCCGGCTGCGAACCGAGCCAGGTGCCCCTGACGGATGAGACGCTCGATCTCGTCCTGTAGCTGGTGACAGTCGCCGGTGTGGTGCCCGTGGTCGCCGTGGAACAGGCAATGCCTGTCGCGCTTGCGGTTCTTCGATCTCATTGGTTCGGGCCGGCGGAGGAGTCCCGAGTCTTTGATGTCTTCATAGATCTCGTAGACTGGCGCAGTCAACGGGGTGTACCGCTCATACTTCCGTTTGCGCTCCCCTTCCCGATCGCGCTTCTTGCCCGAGCCAGGATTTGGCTCGGAGGTCCGCTTCTTGTCCCCCTCCCGACCCGAGCCGGTTGTGTCTCGACAGGCGCTGAGTACTTCCTCGCACTCGGCGTGGCGCAGTGCCAGAGTCACTAGCTCGGCAAGGGTCGAGGGAGGGTGGAGGACCAGTTCGCGGCGGAGATTCTCGTCCCGGGTGCCCCCGGTCAGAGCGGTCGTGGCCGAGGCCACATCCAGGCGAGGAATTCTGAGGGCTTCCGATTTAAATCGGTGGACATAAGCCCGGAGCCTTTCCCCTTGCGCCTGTTTGAGGGCCAGGAGCCCCGCTACTGACCTTGGGGGGGCGCTTCCGGCAAAGCTCTCCTTGAAGACTCGCCCGAATTGCCTGAAGTCCCGGATGGACCCAGGGGCGAGGGCCCGGAACCATGCCTGAGCGCCTTGGATCAGGGTGGCCGCAAAGGCTCGACATTTGATAGGATCCGGCGTTCCATGCAGAGTTACCAGGGCGTCGAAACTGTCGTAGTGGTCGGCTGGGTCGCCCTGGCCGTCATAGAGCTTGAAGGTCGGAATGAAGGTTCTGGGAGACACCTCTGCCTTCAAGATGTATTCGGAGAAAGGGGATTTCTCCTCATCCTCCGGGAAAGAGGTTTTTTGCAGAGCGCGGAGGGCGCGCTCTTGCTCTGCAAAACGTCTTTCGAAATCCCTCAGTCGGAGGGATAGTTCCGGCTGCGGTCGTGCCGTGGGACTGGGGGGAGCGTCGTGGCGATCCTCAGGAACGCCAGCGCTCGGGCGTGGAGGCCTCGCCCCCTGTTTCCCTTTTCTGGGCGTGGAGGAAGCCTCTTGCTCCGGGGGTGGAGCTTGCGAGGGCCCTCCTACGTTGTTGCGGATGAGCTGCTGACCGCGGAGGGTGAAGCGGCCCCAGCGGTATGCTGGGACGCACTTCGACGGGGGGGGGCTCCTGGACGGGGCGCGGGACCTGGCATCCCTTGCCGCCTGGGCCCTCATGAGCTCCACGAGGACGTCAAGCTTCTTATTGAGGGCCTGGAAGACCTCGTCGCCGCCGTTGGGGGGTGCCCCTGTCGCCGTCGGAGGGGGCGGCGGCTCGTTGGTGGGGACGCTGGCGTTGGAGGGAGGGTTCTGTGAGGCCCTAGAGGGGCCATCTCCTGCCGCCACCACGGCCTTACCCTTCTCGACGGTGGATCTCCTCCCTGAGCTTCTTCTCACCATCTTGGCTCTTCGGGCGTTTCCCACAGACGGCGCCAGATGAAGAGGCGAAATCTCGCGCTGTGTCCTGAGCGGGCTGTGGATCACCAGAAGATGAACTGCAAGACAGGGAAACGTATCAGAGGGCCCAGGGGGTTTCCCTGGGAAAAAACCCTCCGATGGTTAAGTCAGTAGAGTTGTGGTGGAAGCAATAATGGGGAGGAGAAAAACTAGAGCGCGAGATTCCTCTCCACCAGAGGGTGAAGCGGATTGCTCAGGAGTTTGGGTGTATGAGTACCTTAATGGCTCTCTCCTTCCATCGGAGGGTATCCCTGGTTTAAATAGTGTGCCGCCTTCAGGAGTCCTGCAAGCTGAGGGGTCTCCGGAGGGAGTTACGTCCTCAACGTGGGCTTTCATGGCCTTATCGTGGGAACGTTATCGCCTCGAAGTCCGGCGACTTCTTGATTCCCCTGTCCGTTGGGGACTCTTAACGGCAGCACGAACGGATGATATCTGGTCTGGCCGAGCTTCTGAAACGCCAGCCCTGTCCGGGCGATGAGCATAGCTCGGCGAAAAAGGGGTCGGATAGGTCGGCGAATGCCTGTCTCTCCCGGGCGGGAAAACGGCTTGGGCCGGACCTTCCTTATGACCTGACCATCACTCGGGCCCTCTGAGCCTAGGGGCCGTCGGGGAGAGTTGGTTCCTCGAGTGTTTATTTATTGGGCTTTTCTTTCCTGAGTGGGCCCTGTGGGCTGTCACTCAGGTGAGCTTGCCTCGTTGGACCCTGTTGGGTCTAGTTGGGCTGCTCTTTGGGTGGGCTACAGAAATCCCCCTCTCCAGCAATTATCTGCCATCGAGAAAATTGAAGCGCTATCCCCGAATTTGGGGCTGTCCAAGGTAGAAAAATTGATATTCCTATGCAATAGCTTTGTGGTATTCGCCCCAAAGATGTAAGATATGTCTACGAAGTAAGGCAGAGTCGCTTGAACATGTATATCACTTATTGGAATTAAGAGATGTTGTATGACTGTGACCAATGTATATGATAGGCGGGTGCTTGACGGTCACCTGGTCCGAAAGGAGTTACAAAGCATATGGAGGTCTTTAGGGAGATGTAGCTTGCCTACACAAAATATAATTACAGGTTTCATAAAGAGGACCTTACTTCTCGGTAACATACTTGAGGAGGATCTACTGGGAAAATTGTGAGAATGTGCATTAGGGTGGACGGTGGGCACTTCATATCTACTGCTGCCATTCTTTCACCTTTACCTCTGTCTCAAGATTGTACAGCCTTTCAATCATCTCAGCAAGATTTCTCTAGAGGGGGATGCTATACCTGTATAATTCATTTTTCCAACAATGCTCTGTGATACGGATACCAACCACTTTACGAAAGAACAACAAAGCTCAGAGTGTTGCTGTTCATGAACAATTATGAAAGTATATTAAATGTATTATAATGAAATTAAGATGCAACAAGTGAAGATTAAGAATAAGAGAATATAAACCAAAATGACTGGCCATATCAAAATACAGACCTGTGATGGAAACAGTAAGCAGAAGGGTTGTCACTCAAAAATGGAATTTAAAGAAGTATGGGTGAGACAGTAGGAGTATGCAAGAAGGAACTCTCAATTCTCAATATCAAATAATACCATTTAACAGAATTTTTAGAGAGCCAGTAAAAGGTTGTGCTCCTTGTCAATCCAAAAATCCTCAAAATGAGGTTGCCAGTTTGACAGTAAGACTATTTCTTAACTTTACAGTCTTGCATTATTTCTAACATTATTGCCTTGTCTTCTTTCTTTTTCCCCTTGTCTTCGAAATAGTGAGGACAGTTGGGAATATAAGCTTCAAGTTAGCCAATCTAGTTTTTGAAGTCTTGCATTAATGGAATTCTTCCTCCTCCTGTCATCTGAATTTGTAAATAATGTGTCACTGAAAATGAGTTGGACTCTGTAGGTGAGTTGGACGTGACTCAGCAAGCTTCACAGAAAATAGTTCTAATAGATTTCCAGATCCCAACTGATCCCATAGACAAATAATACACCTTCATGAACATAACATGAGAATAAAGTTTATAATTGGACAATATGGCCAGTTATTACATGTGTTGAATGTTGAACAGCTCTCCAATCTAACCCCATCACTGCTCCAGGTTTTTATGAGATAGATGCTTGGCTTTACCAAGAGAGCTGTGCAACTACATTAGAGTCAACCATCCTGCAGCTGGGGTAAGGGACAACCATATGGACAAGTGGGCTAGAATTCAATTCCAAGAAGCTAAAAAACTAAATATATAAAAGGTCACACAAATGGATTTTGAGGTTTAAGTTGGATAAGAATACATTTGATTCCCAGTATTTTGGGGTACTCCCTCCATGTTTTAGGAAAGCTTATGAGAAGAAACAGCATTTCAACATAATATCAAAATAGTGAATTTTATGTTTTCCTTCCCAAGAAAGAAGTTGAAGTCTTTTTTAACCTTAAAGTGTAAACAGCTACTGAAAACCCAAAATAGATGGCTAGACATAAATACATTAATCAGGTAAATAGACACAAAACACTGAAATTCAAGGGCAGAAAAGTAAGTAAGACACATCTTCACACCATATTATACTATGCAGTACTTAAAGTGAAAGGCAGATTTACCCATCACATTTGTACATATTTTCTCCATCAAGCCATTCTTTGCCAGTAAACTGATTAAGACACTCCTCCAAAGATTCAGCATCCCCTTGGATTTCAACTGTTAAGTCCATCATGTTTTCGTACCGGTTAGAAATCTTGTCACATTTTGTACATTTCACCTGAAAACCAAAAAAGCATGCAAAAGAATGATAAATATGATTCAACATCAGAAGAATTAAAACAGAATTAGTGCAATGTAGTCAGAACTGCAGCATGACAATTCTTCTAGCCTATTGTTTTCCATAATAACATTGGAAAATTGTTGTGCCAATAAAGTGTATTCTTTTATATTTTTGAATGTCCTTGCAACAGTAAAATCACTCAGACCTCTAAGTCATTTGGCAAATATTTAACAGTAGAATGTGCATGGGCATGCTTAGTAACAAGAATAGGATCATGTTATGGGATAGCATCCTATTTCTCGCATGAAGACTGGACTGGAAAAGGCGTATTCAACAATTTCTTCTTGAAATTACAAGCACGGTTATTTTAGAAAGCATGCCTGTCATGGTTTGATGCATGCTCTTAGGGGATTTTTCAACAGTTCAAGTTGCATTATTGTAGCCTCGTAGCCAGTGGTCCTCCAGATAGGGTGAGAAATCATTAAGTTGGCAGGGCACGGGAGATTAACGCTTATATTCTCCAAAAAGTTAGTAACCACATATTCAAACAACCAAAAGCTTTTCACGTACCTCCTTTGATGTAGCTTCTTAATATTTTAAGGACATTCAAAATTTTTATATGTTAACACTTTTTATTGTGTAAAACGTACAGCAGGGGTCACCCAAAGAAACATAAGAGAGGAAAATGGGATGTCAGCCCCTGGTTTGGGACTTGGGGTTCTGAAGTCAAGGATCCAGTATTCTTTTAACATACTTTGCATGTTGTTTCTTCGAATCATCTTGCCAGTGTTTTCAAACAAAGAAAATTGAATTCCCTTCATTATGCTTTTGGTTTGATTTCAGGTATTTGGGTCAAGTTCCGGCCAGTGCCATGCTTATAATGCATTTGTTTTTGAAATGGCTGCTTTAATTATGTGGGGAGAGAAACACAGAGGGCACTCTAGGGTAACACTTAAGTTTATTTCCATGTGCAAAGAAAATTACAAAATTACAGCAGGTGCGCAGATATCTTAGCCTTCAGCTCTCTGGACTTCTCATTTTGCCCGCTCTAGTTTCTAATTGTTAATTTCAAAGCTGTGGTATTGCTAATGAAGAGCACTGAGCCATCCCACCGCAAAGCCTTAACCACTTTATCACTCCCTCCCCACCCAATCACATTCTCACTTGCAGAGGGGGCCCGGAAGGAGAGGCATCTCGTATGGTGAGAGGCTTGCCAGAGTTCGCCTCTGATGCGAACAAAGTGCCACTCAGAGAAAGCGCTCATGCTTGCCGATGGCATTTCCAGCGTCCGGAGGCATTGCCACCAACCTGTTTGACGTGTGGCCGGAGGGGCCACCTGCAGCGAGCCTGCAGGGGGGTGGTAAGGGGAGGTCATGAACAGAGAGACGGCAGGAACAACCAGGGGTGCATGGGGTTGAGGGGCCCAGGCAGGAGGTCATATGCTGAAATCCTCCACAGTGGACTACCAACCAAGAGGAGGGGGGGGGGGGAGATTGGGGCGCTTGTGTCGGGGGTTTGTATGCCAGCTGATCTCCTTCATAGCAGGATGGCAAGGGTGACCTTGGTGCAAGGGGGCATGGAAGGGCTGCAGGCCAAAGACATGCTGGAAAGGGAAGGTAGCAGTGAGGGGCACTGGGAGGTCTCCCAACTGTGCAAGAAGGGATTTCTGGCGGTCGGCCCAAGCACAGAGGAGGTGGAGTCAGTGGCTGTGATGGGCTTCCTGTAGGCGGAGGGGGTTCTGCTCAAGATAGCCAGATTGGAGATCAGTCGTGGGACATATCTGGACCCCAGGGAGCTCCGGCTCCCCATCTGGCTTATCGGGGTCCCCCTCATCTTCTGTGATGAGGTTGGGGCCTCCCTCATAGTACAGCGCTTTGGGTCAGTCGTCACAGGAACTGTGAGCATGGTGGCAGGGGAAGACCGGACGGCACTCAAGCTGATGATCAGTCGTGGGACACATCTGGACCCCAGGGAGCTCCGGCTCCCCATCTGGCTTATCGGGGTCCCCCTCATCTTCTGTGATGAAATTGGGGCCTCCCTCATAGTACAGCGCTTTGGGTCAGTCGTCACAGGAACTGTGAGCATGGTGGCAGGGGAAGACCGGACGGCACTCAAGCTGATGATCTGGGTTTCGAGTCCGAAGGTCCGAAGGACCTCCTGGTGGTCGTATTGGTGGAGGCCGGTGGCGATCAGTATCTGGTGAGGGTTCTGCTCCATTCAGCGGAAGCTTTAGGAGCCATGGCTGGAGGAATAAGACAAGTACGGCAGGCGAGGGGGTCGTGGCACGTGCGGAGGATCCCAGGCAGATTTGAATTCAAATTCAAACCACCCAGTTTTGGTTTGGGGAGAGGCTACCCAGGTCGAAGATTGCGGACTTCAGGCGGGTTGGGCTGAGGAACCAGATCTAGAAAGCAGTACCCGCAACCAATCGAAACCAATTGCTGCAGGCGAGTCTTACCTAGTAACTACCCAATTTCAGAGGCCTGGTGTCACGGGCGTAATGGGCTAGGAAGACATGATACTGATCTTCTTCCCCGCCTGACACCCCTGAGTCGACCGCTTTCATAGCTCCTGCAAGCCACCACCGTCCTTCCCAATTGTGACAGTACTGCCAGCCAGCAGGAACATCTGGGCAGGAGGAGCGGCCGATCGGGGGAGTGGTGACACCCTCTTCAATGGAGGATACTATCTGGCATCCTGTGCTATAGGTACACCTGATGGGACACTCCCTGATGCAATAGGTGGGTGGCGATCCCTCCGGAAGCCAGCCGTCGCCGGAGTCAACTATTGGGCCACCTCTAGCGGCGGAGGCACTCGGACAAAAGCTCCTGAGAGTGTAACTAGGACGGGGGTTAACAGCGGAGGGCCGTTTGCTCCCCCTGTCTGTAGAAATTGACGTTGTGATGCACGTCTGCCTGGCGAGACCCCCCAGGTGCAATAGGTGGGCATCGTGCTCTCCAAAAGCCGGCCGTCTCCAGAGACCGTTGCATGGCCACCGTTAGCGACGGAGGCACTTGGACAGAACCACCTGAGGGTAGAGCCAGGATGGGGGTCAGCCTCGGAGGACCGTCCGCTCCCTCTGCCTACAGATACTCACACCAGTAGATGCCTGTAGGGGATTATTCCCCTACACCTAAACATAGAACTATAGAAGACACCCTTATAGGGCCACCGCAGCAGGGTCCTCCCGACCAAGGATCTGGATGACCGGTGGGCGGCAACTGAGGGGGATCCTTCATGCCCTTAGGACAGCAGGACACCCTCCCAACTCTCATCAAGGAAGCCTAGGGGGGACAGATCACTCAAACAGTGGAGGGTGATGTCATTGTCCCAGAGACTCCGAGTAATGCCAGATCTTGGAGGAGGGGATGTCCGATACGGTCACATTGGGGAGAGAGGAGGTTAAGGAGATGGTTGGGGTAGTGGAAAGGATGACGAAGATGCAAGTGAGGGAGTTGGCTAAGAGGGTGGGAATTCCCTTTCTAGGATAGGAAAAAGATCTCAAAGGGGTTTTCAACAATGTACGAAAGAGGTGGCTTATAAGTATGGCAAGAGAAGTTAAAGGGGAGAAATCTTACAAGGGGAAGGCAAGGGAGAGTGAGGAAGGAGGACAAGGAGTGAGAAGGTGGGGGAGAAAAGGGGAAACAATGACTTGTCATCATGAGGATTGTTCATGGAATGTGAAGAGGATTGGAGAGTGAGAAAAGGAGGGCGACGAAGGAGCTAATCAAAAGGTGCAAGGTAGACATTTTGTGCATCCAAGAATCCAAGTGTAAAGAGGATGTGGAAGTTATTATGAGAGAAATAGGGGGTACTAGACTTTCAAAAGGAGTGGCGTCTCCGGCGGAGGGGAGGTCTGTAGGCATCATGATCCTATGGAATTCCTTTGAGGTAGAGGAGGTGGTGGAGGATAGGCATGTTGGGAGAGGGCCTATTTCCCTTTACTTCAAGGATGTCAAAGATGACTTCTCCTGGGACTTCTCAAGAGTAGATGAACCGCAAAAAAGAGAAGGAAAGAGGATCCTCTAGAAGAAATTATTGCGGTTTCACCACAAATCAAGCTACCCATGGTGTGTTGGGTTGACTTCAACACAGTTGCAGCACTAGATGAAAGGACAGGCAATAGTCAACTGACTAGGGACATGGAAGACTTTTTTTACTTCATTGGTGATGCAACATTGATAGACATTAACATGTCTAATGGGCAATTCACTTGGCTCAAAATATGAGGGTAGACCCTTCTTGCTCAAAGTTAGACAGGTTTCTTGTTTCTGTGGATTGAGAAGACCACTACCCACATGTGCAGGTATGTTGCTTGGCTAGACCTGTTTCGGATCACAAATCTATATTGCTAAACAGTTCCAGAAGGCAAGAGAGAAGGAATAGTTTCATATTAGAGAGAAATTAGTTCAGGGAAGTGGACTTCATGGACACTGTCATAAAAGCATGGAATGTTCAGAGACAAGAACAATCTTCAATGGCTAGACTGGTGAGTAAATTGAAGTATGTTCCACAAGTGCTCAAGAGTTGGGGTGCAAAAAAGACACTACTAAGAAAAAAGGCCAAGGACATAATTCTGAAGCAGCTTGAAGGACTTGACTGCTTGAAGAGGCAGGGATGCTAGATGACTCTCATAGACAGCTCAGAAGACATATTTTGATGAGATCCTCTTGAAAAGGAGATCTACTAAAAGCAGCGATCTAGGGAGAAGTGGCTCAAAAAATGGATAGAAATATTGCCTACTTTCATAGGATTGTCTCAAGAAGAAGAAGAGTCAACTCAATTACCAACATCATAGTTGATGACCATAGCTTTTCCATGGATGAAGACATCAGGATGCAAGCAAGAGACTTCTACCCTAAACTCTTCACCGAGAATGTCATGGTCAAACAGCGGATGACAAAAGATCTCCTATCTCGCCTCTCTATTGAGGAAAGTGGAGAACTCTCCCACCCTTCCTTGGAAGAGGTCCATAAAGCAATCTTCTCTCTGGCGGGTGACAAAGCCCCAAGGTCAAATGGATTCCCCATAATATTTTTCAAGAAATGTTGGGACATCACCAAGTCCTATCTCATCCTAGCAATGCAGAATTTTCAGGCAGGGGAAGCACACTTGAGAGGCATGAATAAGGCCTTTCTAGTCCCCATCCCCAAGAAGCAAGGAGCTCAATGCCTACTGGACTTCAAACCTATCAGCCTTTTGAACGGGACAAATAAGATCATCTCCGAGAAGTTTTGGTTCAGGGAAAAAGACTTCATGGATACTGTCAGGGGAGTTTGGTCTACACAGGTTTCCGACAACTTTGCCATGGCGACTCTTGTGTCCAAATTGAGACATACTGCTTATGTTCTCAAGACCTAGGGGCGAACAAAACTCTCTCGGGGAGGACAGTTAAGGACAGAATTCTTCAGCAGATTGAGGGACTTGATAGCTTGGAGGAGGCAGGACTTATGGATGTAGAGGACAGGAGGCTGAGAGACACTCTGAGGTGTCAGTTCAATGAGATTCTCTCTGGGGAGATCTATTGGAGGCAGTGATCGAGAGATAGATCAAAAAAGGGGGCAGAAACACTACTTACTTTCAGCACATAGCATCAGGGAGGAGGAGTAAATATCATTACCTGCATTCGGGTGGATAACTCCCCATCTCTTCGGATGAGCAGATCAAGAGTCTGGCAAGGGACTTCTATTCCAGGTTGTTTTCAGAGGAGGACCATTTTAGATTGAGGACTGTCGATGACCTTCTTCCACAGTTTTCCTAGGAGAGATGACATATCGCAGACCTTCACTAAAGAGGAGGTTCGGCAGGCAATTTTTTCTCTTGCAGGGGATAGAGCTCCAGATCCGGATGATTTTCCTTTGGTCTTCTTTCAGCAATGTTGAGATGTCATCAAATCTGATCTCCTGGCAGTAGCTAGGGAATTCCATGAGAGAGCACACTTGAGGGGTACTTTGTAGTCTGAGGCGTGGGCATGGTTTGTCATATCGGATCTCGGCTTCGTCTCGGGGGGGGGGGGGGTCGGAAGATCGGGTTCTGGGATTTCGAAACATTTTTTCGTATATATAGCCTATTTCTAAGAAAATCCTAATTCTTTTATACTAACCACTCAATTTCACAAACATGTTTTTGTAATTGACAACTCAATTTTACCAAATAAAGAGTAATAATAACAATAAGAAATCCATTCACATGGACTAATATCAATATGCATCAAAAGTTACACAAATCTAAAATTATACCTTATAAAATTTAAATAATTCTTCAAGAATTCACTATTTTCCCAAGACCGGAGATTGACGCAATCAGCGGGCCAGAGGCACCTAGCGCGGCTCCGGCGACCTCGTGCGACTGTGCGAGAGTGTGTGCGAGAGTGTCGGGGAGAGAGAGTGCGTCGAGCGGTTGGGGTGAAGCGTGACTCGTGAGGACTCGACGGGAGTCGGGGGGTGGGGGTTTAAGACTTTTAGGGTGGACCGGTTCGCCTAACGGGACCAGTTCACCCCGTTCGTGCCCGCCGGTCCCGCCTGCACACGATATCTCCGAGATGGGCCGACTCAGGCCATTTTCGTGCCTCGCAGATGTGCTGAGACAGAGACCTCGGTGAGATCTCGCCGAGATCTCGCGAGATTGCATACCATGGGCGTGAGACGACCGAGGCGACTAGGGGGTCGCCTCATGACTCAAACGCCTAGGCGATCGCCTAGACATTTGAGACGAGATTTTATTAAATATATATATAATTCAAAAAATAAACTATATGTCTAAATATAATAAAAAACATATATAAAGCCAATAAATTTCCTAAATTCATTCAATCCTATGATTCAAATTATTATGACTCACTAAATTCACAGAGAATTTAACAAACCAAATTACAACTATGAAGATACCAATAATTTCATAAAACTGGCGTAAAATAAACTCTGGTGAGTCAAAAGGTAATCTCTCACATTCTGAAAGAGAAGAAATTAAAAAAATATATAAATCCTATAGGCAGAGAAAGAGTGAGATAGACCACCATCAAAGACCAAATTCTGTGGGTCTATGAGAGAGAGAGAGAGAGAGAGAGAGAGAGAGAGAGAGAGAGAGAGAGAGAGACTGTGGTCAAAGGGAGGCGAGGCAGGCCTTTGACTACATAGGAGGCATTAACAAGGCCCCCGCCTCGCCTCACCTCTCGCCTAGGCGCGCCTTTGACTAGATAGGAGGGGCATTAACAAGGCCCTCATTATTCTCATCCCTAAGAAACAAGGAGCCTAAGACTTCTGTGACTTCATGCCTATTAGTTTGTTGAACGGTACTTATAAGATCATCACCAAATTGCTGGTAAGAAAATTGGAGAGAGTTATGGATAGGGTGGTCGGTTGCTTGCAATGAGCCTTCATCAAGGGACGTCATATTCAGAAGAATTTTTTGGTGGCCCGAGAGTGCTTGTATGTCATGAAGACTCAAAGAAAGAGAGGAGTGGTCTTGAAGTTGGATTTTAAAAAGACCTATGATAAGATCAATTGGTCTTGTCTGTTTGATGTGCTAGAGAAGATGGGTTTTGAAGATAGATGGATCGGCTGGATCGGGTCTTGCATCTCTTCTGCATCATTTGCGATTCTTGTTAATTGGAAGTTGACTTCTTTCTTTCTCAGTGGCAGGGGACTTAGGTAGGGAGACCCTATGTCTCCTCTCCTTTTTATGCTTGTGGCTAATGTTCTGACCAGGGTATGGCAAAGATCATAGTCTGCTGGTTTGATCAAGGGATTCTAAGTTGGGAGAGATGGTCTCTCGGTCACCCACTGTTTAACACATAGAAATAAATAAATATTTCTTTGAAGAAGAAGAAGATGCACATTTGTGGTTATTTAAGTAGTGAGTACATTATTATTTTTGCGAATTTAGGTTTATCAGACGATTTGGGTTCGGGTATAGGACATTTCCCCATCGGCCGTAGTCGATGTTTATTTACATTGGCGTAAAGTCCGAATACCTTTGATTAACTATCAAAAATACCCTTTTCGGCCTCTACAATATCCGTTGTGATATTGGGGGTTTTATCTAACAAATTTGATCAAAGAGAGATTGCCCATTAAAGATACATATTTGCAGGAGAATACTAAATATTTCATTCTTTGGATTCATTTTTACAAAATATATGAAACCTCAATTATATAGTCAGGTCATTTGATTTACATTTGACCTTCATTCCACCACCAGAATAAACCATTAAATTTGAGTTTCATAGAGATCAAACCTTTTTTTGGTATATTTGCAATTTCTGACCCATCTTGGATATTTTTGCAGTTTTGGACCATTCTTGAGTTTATTTAAAGTTCTGAAGCCTTTCTAGGTTTATTTGCGATTTTCTCTTGAGTAGGGGATTTGCTTGCAACTTCTAGAAAAGTCTAGGGGCATTTGTGTAGTTTATCCAAACCAGGGATACTTATGTAACATTTAGACTGAACAGGGGTTTTCGTGTAATCTTGGCATGAGACGCAAGTCCCTTCTTGGTGAAGATGCACTGGCCAAAAACTCTGGGGAGATTGCTTCTCCTTTTCGAGCTCTCATGGGTTAGGGTTCAGGTTCATGCGCCCATCAGCGCAACGTCTGAGATCGATCTAACCGGTCAGGTCACGGGAGTCAAGGGGGCAACGCCCACTGTGGGGGGTTTCCGGGGGGGAACCCCCTATAAGAAAAATTTCTTATAATCCCTCTCCAAGGAGTGGCATAAAGGATATAATCACAAGGGCATCTATGTAAACCCTCTTGTAAAAGTTGAGGTGCTTATGGGATTCCTGATTATTTCAAAGAATCATATTATTTTCTCCAAAACATTTACAATGAGATTACATTAACCACAATACAAGGACATGTGTGCGAAGTCAAGGATAGTTTTATAACATACACTCATTGTGAGCACAAGCACAACCCCCCCCCCAAAAGATGGGCCTTCAAAAGCACAAACACAAGTAGAAGGATCCTCATAGCTCTGTCTCTCTGCGATCTCTCTTCTCTTGCGTTCTGTGTGTTCCGCCCTGGGTCCCACTGGGGGTATTTACATAACCAAAGGGCGGTTATAGGTTTATCCAGTCCAACCCTGGCCCTCCAGGGCTTTAACAAGTCTAAGTACCCCAATTGGGGATTTTAACAGGGCCAAATACCCCAATTAGGGGTTTTAACCGGGCCAAATTAGCCAAATGAGGGCTTATGGGGTTTAACCGGTCCAAACCCCCCAATTGAGGGGGGGGTGGGGTTTATCCGTTCCAACCACCCCCCCCATTGGGGGTGGATCCGGTCCAAACCCCTCAATTGGGGGTGGATCCGGTCAAAAATCCCTTGAAGAGGGAAAGAGGCGGTCGGCCCCTATAGATGCCCTTTTCACTGTTCACCCAGCCCATAGTTTGGTGCTTAGTCCACATGGGAAGGGGATTTCTTTAAGTTTTCTACCTCTGCTGTGAGGAATTGTAGGGGACAAGAGGTTGATGGTGTAAATTTTGTTACTTCTGTTGTCACCTTTGTTGTTTAATCTACTGCAACTGCACCACTTGGTGTTGATTCTTGAGTTTTACAAGACCCTTTCTATAGATGATCAGGGCTTGTCCACATCTCCAGGATGCATCTCGAACTTTTACATAATTGTAAGGCTCATAAGGGCCCTCACTACAAAACCTAGAAGTTTGGAGAGATGATATCATTTTCTCCAAAGAGATACATAAATCACATGAATCACATGGATATTGTGCTGTACACGGGCCAAGGGAGGGACTTTTTTATAACATACCCTCACAGCACAAGCACAACATAGCACAAGCACGAACACAACCCAAAGGTTGGGCCTTCATAAGCACAAGCACCAGACCTCTGCGCTCTCTCCTCTATGTTTTGTCTGTGTGTCACCCTGGGTCCCACTGGAGGTATTTATAGAGCCCAGGGGCGGTTACAAGTTTATCCAGTCCAACCATGGCCCTCCAAAGCTTTTAACCTGTAATGCCCCGGGTTTTTCGGATATTTTTCGGATCATTTTCGTGGGTCTCGGAGTGTATTTTGTGTTTAACACGTGTTTTTCCCTGATGTGCCTTCGGAACTCTGTGCAGGGCGAACCGTGGCGTTCCCCGACTCCGGGACGTTACCACCGCGTTGTGCTCTTCCCGAGGATCGCGGAGGTCATTTTTAACATTTTTCTGAATTTTTGAAATTTTTGAGTTTTTCTATATATATAACCTCTTTTCTCTCTCCCCTCTCATTTCTCACTCTCTCCCTCTCTCTTCTCTCACGCTCTCTCCTCTCTCCCTCTCTCTCCGGCGGCCGACGGAGCGGAGCGCGGGCGAGGCGGGGACGGCACGGGCGAGGATGGGTGAGGATCGAGGCGGTGGAGGCGCGATAAAGCTCGGCCGCGAGTTCGTGTCCCGGCGATGCTTCAACGGCAGTTTCTTCATGGATCAGCGTCCACGGCATGTGAAATCTTCAGTGGAGGTAGGAAGATGGACCCCCAACTCGCGTACTTCATTTCCCGTGAGTTTGGCAGCCCGTGGTGAGCCAAGCGTGGGTTTATTGCCGTTTTGGAAAAAAATCCATGTTTTTGGGGAGTGAGCCGGATCTCTCGTTTCGTGAGGTTTTTGACCGATCTAAGGGTTTAGATGCATGCTAGGGTGCTTGGGGATGGATTCCCCTTTGTTTCCCCTTCATCAAGTGATGAGTGAGGCGTGGAATGAGATTTTTGGGATTTCCCGCCGTTTTCGGTCTGGGGACGATTTAGTGGTCCGTTCCAGAGACCGCTAGGGGCGCTAGCGGTCATGTGGAGACCGCTAGGGGTCCCCCTATGTCGGTTCATGGCTGGCGGTCATGCGATAAACCGCCAGTGGGTTTAGTGGTCCAGAGGTAGCCCGCTAGCTAGTGTTTCGCGGTCCATGGGTAGACCGCCAAGCTCCTGTTAGCGGTCAAGGGCAAGACCGTTTTCTGTTTGGAGTCGTTTGAGGTCGGTCGGGTAGCGGTTTCGCGACTGACCTCTAGGCATCGCCTAGCGGTCAGGCAAAATACCGCCACCTGCCTAGCGGTCCGAGAGGTGACCGTTAGGGGTTACGAGTTCCTGAGGTTCCTTAGCGGTCCAGGGTTAGACCGCTAGGCCGCCGTTAGCGGTCCAGGGGTAGACCGCTAGGCGATTCTTCGGGCTCGTCGTGCCGTTTACCGTCGTGTTGGTCGCCGGTCGACCCGATTGTGACCCAGTGGTAGACCTTCGGCCTCGTGAGTGTCCCGGACACCCCGTGAGTTCCGTGTCCGTGTTTCTGGGGTGTCTGGAGGTACCGTGTTACCTCAATTAGCGTGCCTGAAGGTGTGGTGGGTCCGGGTGACCCCATGTGTTCCGGACTTTCGTGTTACGCTTGATCGAGTCACCGTGTATCGGTGTGTGTGCGGTGGGGTTCCCCCGCATGTCGTAGGTTTCTGCGGAAGATGGTTCCCGACTGGGCCAAGTGTTTGGCCTTGGACTGCGAGTCCAATTGCCAGCCTGGGGCTGGAGGTTTCCCGCTTTTCCCTGAGATGGGAATCGGCGTGGCGGCTTGTGAGCTGCCTTGGGAATCGTGCTTCTGTGCTTTCCGCGTGGGCCATGTTTGTGAACTTGGACTGTGAGTCCAGTCACCCAGCCTGGAACTGGAGGTCTCTTGAGTTCCCTTTTGAGGGGATGGTCTCGACGGCTCGTGAGCTGCCTCGGTATTCGTGCTACCGTGATTTTAGACCTAGGGATTGGGTTAGATTAACGGCATTGTGCTGTTGCGTGTAACGGTCTTGACCCCGAGTCTTGTGACTCAAGGACCGTTAGATTTAGTGAGTCTAAAGGACTGTCCAGAGTCCAGTGGCTCGGTGCCACTTGGTTCTTCTCGCCCGTCGCGCAGGATGCGTGCGTGGTTCTCGGAGTTTCTCTTCGGAGAGTGGTCACATCAGTGACTCCCCACTAGTCGTAGCCTTCCGACACGCGAGTGATCCCACCAGGGAGTGGTGGCGAGGCTACCCCGAGAGACGATTTTTAGACTGGTTACCGTACGGCCCCACGTCTTGCAGCCAGAGTCCGACTGAGGGGAAAACCAATTAGAGGCCAGACCTAGGACGCATGGTCTGTGTGTGCACACGTGGTTGGGGGCAGTGGACCCGCGCTGACGAGCGCGACCCCAGCTAGTCACTTGTTCTGTGGTTACTAGTACGGTGTCCCCGTTCCACCAGGGGTCGAGGGGGACACCTGAGGCGCGGTCTAAGACATCAGTGGACGCATCCGGCCTTGCTTCTGGTGGACAGGTACTCCTGTCACGTGAGACGTGACTCTCCTGTTCTGGTTTCGTTTCCCGTCTGCGAGACGTGATTTTCTGGACCATCCGGTGTTTCAGAGGTAGTGGCTGTTGGGGGATAGAACCGGAGTACCCAGAACAGGAGGACAAACAGCAGAGGAGGAAGAAAAGAAAAAACCAATCACACAAGAACACACAGGGATTTTTACGTGGTTCGGAGGCAAGATGTCTTCCTACATCCACGGCCGCAACAGGATTCCACTAGATAATCACAGACTTATTTTTTTGTTGTTGCAATACAATGAGAGAGCCCATCCTTTTATACTAGGAGATTAGGGCGTCATTAGTCAGGGTATTAAAGACAATAATACCCCGGTTAAACAGAAACCCTCTTCCGGGATACATCAGTCGCGCATGCTCGTCTATCCCCCCGGATGCTCTCCTGGGACCGAGTATGCCCTCCAGCGACTGCAGATGCTCCCCCACCATCAGACAGATCAAAGCATTGCCAAGGCAAGGTCGACGCATTGCCAAGACAAGGTCGACGCATCCCAAGTGATATCGACTTGCCTTGAACCCGCAATGCATGCTTCCCCGACGCCAGTGATGCTCTCCTGGGACAATGAATGCCCTCCAAAGACAGCATGTGCTTCCCTGCTAGACCCGGACAGCATATGCTCCCCTGGAGTAACGAATGCTTCCCTGGCACTGAAAGATGCTCCCCTGGAGCAGCGATTGCTCTCCAGCGACTGAAGGATGCTCCCCTGGAGCAGCGAATGCTCCCCTGGAGATACGATATGCTCGCCATGCTCCCCTGAGCTGAGGAAGCTCCCCTGGAGCAGTGGATGCTCCCCTGGGGCAGCGATTGCTCCCCTGGAGCAGCGAATGCTCGCCATGCTTCCCTGATGCTGAGAATGGTCCCCTGAAGCAGTGGATGTGCTCCAGAGGCAGAGTGCGATCCCGTGCAAGGGCGCACGAATGAAAGAGTTCTGACTCCACACTCTAACAATCTCCCACTTGGAGTCTGAACTCCAAAGAAAGCAAACCTCTCACTGTATTAACCCTGCTCAATATAACAATGGAAATAAACTGCTACGGCATCCCTCCATCAATCATCCATGGAGGCCAACTGAGGACTTGCACAGCCTCAGTTTCTCTGTGGTAACCACCTTGGTGAACATGTCTGCTGGGTTCTCTGCACCAAGTATTTTCTCCAGCAGTAAAACATCATCTTCAAGCAGACCACGAATGAAGTGATATTTCAGTTGTATGTGTTTAGTCCTTGCATGAAAGACTGGGTTCTTGGCAAGGTGAATTGCACTTTGACTGTCACAAAACAGCACACTGTTGCTTTGTTCCTTGCCCAACTCCTTCAGAAAATTTTTCAGCCATACCATCTCTTTGCTAGCTTCAGAGATAGCAACATACTCTGCTTCTGTTGTTGAGAGAGCAACAACCTTCTGAAGTTTTGAAACCCAACTCACTGCAGTGCCACCCAAGGTATAAACATAGCCAGTGGTACTTCTTCTGGTGTCCAGATCACCACCAAGATCTGAATCAACAAAACCTTGTAAAATAACATCATTTTTTCTGAAACAAAGTGACTTGCCTGAGGTGCCTTTTAGGTATCTCAGAATCCATTTCACTGCCTCCCAGTGTTGCTTACCCGGATCTGCCATATATCTGCTCACAACTCCCACTGCATGTGCTATGTCCGGCCTGGTACAAATCATGGCATACATCAGACTTCCTACAGCTCATGCATAAGGAATTTTCTTCATGGACTCACATTCTTCAGCAGACTTTGGTGACTGCTCTTTAGACAGCTTGAAGTGACTTGCCAAAGGAGTGCTAACTGGTTTTGCATCCTGCATGTTGAATCTGCTCAACACCTTCTGGATGTAACTTTCTTGAGATAACTTCACAATACCAGCTGTTCTATCCCTCGCAATTCTCATCCCAAGAATTTTCTTTGCTGCTCCTAAGTCCTTCATAGTAAATTCCTTTGATAATTACATTTTCAGATTGTTAATCTCTGTCATGCTTGATCCTGCAATTAGCATATCATCCACGTACAACAGTAGTATGATGTAACAATTATCAAACTTCTTCAGATAACAACAATGGTCCATATTGCATCTAATGAAACCATTGTTACATATAAATCCATCAAACTTTTTGTACCATTGTCTGGGGGCTTGCTTCAGACCATATAAATTTTTGTTTAATTTGCAAACAAGATTTTCTTTACCATGTTCATGAAAACCTTCCGGTTGTGCCATATAGATATCCTCCTCCAAATTGCCATGGAGGAAAGCAGTCTGAACATCAAGTTGTTCTAGGTGCATGTTTTCAGCAGTAACAATACTCAACACCAATCTAATGGTAGTTAGCTTGACAACTGGAGAGAAAATTTCAGTATAATCAATACCTTCCTTCTGTTGGAAGCCTTTCACAACCAACCTTGCTTTGTACCTCTTGCTGCCATCATGTTCTTCTTTTATCCGATAAACCCATTTATTGTGCAAAGCTTTCTTGCCAGGTGGTAGTTCAGTCAACACCCAGTTTTATTCTTGTGTAAGGAGTTCATCTCATCTTTCATTGCCAACTCCCACTTGATAGAATCTTCCACCTGCATAGCTTCATCAAAACACTCAGATTCACCAGCATCAGTCAACAACAAATAGTACAAAGAAGGAGAAAACCGCTCAGTCGGTTTAGGCAATCTGCTTGATCTTCTTGGTTGAACCTCGGGTGTGATAAACTCTGGCTGCACTACAGTGTTTTCAGGATTTCCTTGAAATCCCTTCAACACATCATCTTCTGAAATTTCCTCCAACTCAACATGTTCAGATTTCTGAGATTCTTGACATGCATCTTCAGATTTCATGACAGATCTATCCTTGTATAATAAATTCTCATTGAATATAACATTCCTTTCTCTAATGATTTTCCTATTCTCATTATCCCAGAAACGGTATCCAAAATCATCATAACCATATCCAATGAAAAAACACATTTTTGACTTGGGATCCAACTTATCTCTGTCATTGGAATCAATATGCACATATGAAACACAACCAAATACCCTTAAGTGTGAAAGAATTACCTGCTTACCGGTCCAAGCCTCTTCTGGTATCTCACCATTTAGAGGAACACTAGGTCCTCTATTAATCAGGTAAGCTGCACAGCTGATAGCATCTGTCCAAAAGGTCTTCGGTAGGCCAGCATGTAATCTCATGCTCCTTGCTCTCTCATTCAGGGTTCTGTTCATGCGTTCAGCAACCCCATTCTGTTGTGGAGTATTTGGAATTGTTTTCTCCATACGAATACCATGCAGTGCACAGAAATCTTTGAATTCCTTGCTGCTGTATTCTCCACCATTGTCAGACCTCAGACACTTGATCTTTGCGCCGGTTTGATTCTCCACTTCTGCCTTCCACTTGACAAAGGTAGAGAAAACATCAGATTTATTTTTAAGAAAATAAACCCATACCTTCCGAGTAGAATCATCGATGAATGTGACATAATAGAGTGAGCCTCCAAGAGATCGAACAGGAGCTGGTCCCCACACATCTGTGTGTACAAGTTCTAACCTTTCTGGCTTAGAACTTCTTCCAGCTTTGGAGAAAGTGACTCTTTTCTGCTTTCCGAAGATACAGTCTTCGCATAGCCCAATGTCTATGGACTTCAAATCACCCAACTTCCCTTTTGCTGCCAGCACCTTCATTCCTTTCTCACTCATGTGTCCAAGTCTGCAATGCCAAGTCTTGGATTCAACTTCTGACTTTGCCACTGCCACTGTATCTTTGTTGTTTGCAGTCATATAAAGAGTTCCAGTCTTGTTACCTCGTGCTATAACCATGGCACCTTTGGTTATTTTCCAGCACCCACTAACAAAGGTAGTGACATATCCTTCATCATCAAGTTGACCAATGGAGATCAAATTTCTTCTCAAACCTGGAATATGTCTGACATTCTTCAAATTCCACATAGTCCCGTTTGCTGTCTTTAACTGAACATCACCCTTCCCCACAATGTCTAATGGCTCATCGTCAGCAAGATAAACCTTCCCAAAGTTTCCAGCAACATAATTTTGTAAACTTTCTTTATGTGAGGTAGAGTGGAAGGATGCTCCGGAGTCTAGAATCCATGATTCAATGGGACTATTAACACTTAAGATAAGTGCATCATGGACCTCTTCTGTCGTAGCATTCGCAGAATCTCCTTCTTGTTTCTGACTTTGATTCCTTTTCTTGGGGAGTCTGCAGTCCCTTTTCAAATGTCCTTTCTTACCACAATTCCAACAGCCATCTCCGCGGGGCTTAGAATGACTCCTTTTCTTGGACTTGGATCTGCTCCTATTTTGTCCGCGCTGGTTTGTTCTTCCCCTGCTCTCTGTATTCAGAGCAGAACCTGAGACTTCACCGGATTCCCTTCTGCGAATATCTTCGCTTAGAATCAAGTCTCGTACCTCATTAAGCTTCAATTTGCTAGAACCAGAAGAACTACTTACAGCCGTCACAGTTGCACCCCAACTTTCAGGTAAGGAGGATAAAAGAATCAAGGCCCTAATCTCATCATCAAAGTTTATTTCTACAGAACTCAACTGAGTTGTAATCACATTGAATTCATTGATGTGGTCTGTAACAGAAGCACCTTCGGCCATCTTCAGATTAAATAAGCGACGCATCAAATATACCTTGTTTGAAGCTGAGGGCTTTTCATACATATTTAATAGCGCCTTCATCAATCCTGCCGTGGTCTTCTCGTTCACGATGTTGAAGGCGACGTTTCTGGCCAACGTCAAGCGAACAACTCCGAGTGCTTGTCTGTCTAGTAGATCCCAATCTTCTTTCGTCGTCCCTTCCGGCATCGTTCCAAGAAGCGGCTCATGCAGCTTCTTCTGATACAGGTAGTCTTCGATCTGCATCTTCCAGAAACCGAAGTCCTTGCCATCGAACTTGTCGATCCTCACCTTTCCTTCATCTGCCGCCATTACTCCCACTACTCCCTCGAACCAGAACAAGGCTCTGATACCAGTTGTTGGGGGATAGAACCGGAGTACCCAGAACAGGAGGACAAACAGCAGAGGAGGAAGAAGAGAAAAAACCAATCACACAAGAACACACAGGGATTTTTACGTGGTTCGGAGGCAAGATGCCTTCCTACATCCACGGCCGCAACAGGATTCCACTAGATAATCACAGACTTGAGTTGTTTCAATACAATGAGAGAGCCCATCCTTTTATACTAGGAGATTAGGGCGTCATTAGTCAGGGTATTAAAGACAATAATACCCCGGTTAAACAGAAACCCTCTTCCGGGATACATCAGTCGCGCATGCTCGTCTATCCCCCCGGATGCTCTCCTGGGACCGAGTATGCCCTCCAGCGACTGCAGATGCTCCCCCACCATCAGACAGATCAAAGCATTGTCAAGGCAAGGTCGACGCATTGCCAAGACAAGGTCGACGCATCCCAAGTGATATCGACTTGCCTTGAACCCGCAATGCATGCTTCCCTGACGCCAGTGATGCTCTCCTGGGACAATGAATGCCCTCCAGAGACAGCATGTGCTTCCCTGCTAGACCCGGACAGCATATGCTCCCCTGGAGTAACGAATGCTTCCCTGGCACTGAAAGATGCTCCCCTGGAGCAGCGATTGCTCTCCAGCGACTGAAGGATGCTCCCCTGGAGCAGCGAATGCTCCCCTGGAGATGCGATATGCTCGCCATGCTCCCCTGAGCTGAGGAAGCTCCCCTGGAGCAGTGGATGCTCCCCTGGGGCAGCGATTGCTCCCCTGGAGCAGCGAATGCTCGCCATGCTTCCCTGATGCTGAGAATGGTCCCCTGAAGCAGTGGATGTGCTCCAGAGGCAGAGTGTGATCCCGTGCAAGGGCGCGCGAATGAAAGAGTTCTGACTCCACACTCTAACAGTGGCCAGGCTGCCAGTGGCTTCACCGAGGTTGCGTCGTGCCAGTGTGAGACTGTGCGGTCCCGGTTGGTCGTGTCTGTGTAGGCAGACTTCTGCGGCAGGGTTGCCATGAGTGTTTCCTCGGTAGGTCTGGTGTTAGAGTGGTCCGATTCCCGATTGTGAGATCGGGCTTTCTCTCCCTGTTGACCGGTACATTAGGAGTAGGTGTAGTGTCGAGTTTTGACCGGCCACCGGTTCGTTGTTCCTGCTGTAGTTGTAGCTATTTTTCCTTTCCGCTACCGCCGTTGTTCTCGGTTGGGGTTCCACGGGATCCCTACTGAGCCAGTGACAGGAGGCTCACCCCTGCTTTTCAGGTGCGACGGTTCTTCCTCGAGGTTCGAGGGTGCTGTTCGGAGGTTCTTAGCTGCCAGCTCGCCGGGCCGAGTGTTCACTTGGCATGTGATACGTTTTACTGCTTTAGACTGTACTTTCTATTAGACTGGACTCTGTTGTAGTAGCTGTTTATTTATTTCTGTTAATTGTTGAATTGTTCTGCATTATTTCCTATTTCTTTGTGACTCCACACTCCTTTCAGCCCTTCCGAGCCCTCCCGGCTCGTGGGCGGCGGGTTAGGATTCGAATGGTATCGGGTTCTTCTCGGTATCCGGATCTTGGGTCGTTACAGTTGACGAAATTTCTTTAAGGGGGGAGGGCTGTAATGCCCCGAATTTTTCGGACATTTTTCGGATCATTTTCGTGGGTCTCGGAGTGTATTTTGTGCTTTACACGTGTTTTTCCCTGATGTACCTTCGGAACTCTGTGCAGGGCGAACCGTGGCGTTCCCCGACTCCGAGACGTTACCACCGCATTGTGCTCTTCCCGAGGATCGCGGAGGTAATTTTTAGCATTTTTCTGAATTTCTGAAATTTTTGAGTTTTTCTATATATATAACCTCTTTTCTCTCTCCCCTCTCATTTCTCACTCTCTCCCTCTCTCTTCTCTCACGCTCTCTCCCTCTCTCTCCGGCGGCCGACGAAGCGGAGCGCGGGCGAGGCACGAGCAAGGATGGGTGAGGATCGAGGCGGTGGAGGCGCGATGAAGCTCGGCTGCGAGTTCGTGTCCCGGCGAGGCTTCAACGGCATTTTCTTCATGGATCGGCGTCCAAGGCGTGTGAAATCTTCGGTGGAGGTAGGGAGATGGACCCCAACTCGCGTACTTCATTTCCCGTGAGTTTGGCAGCCCGTGGTGAGCCGAGCGTGGGTTTATATTGCCGTTTTGGGGAAAAATCCATGTTTTTGGGGAGTGAGCCGGATCTCTCGTTTCGTGAGGTTTTTGACCGATCTAAGGGTTTAGATGCATGCTACGGTGCTTGGGGATGGATTCCCCTTTGTTTCCCCTTCATCGGGTGATGAATGGAGCGTGGAATGAGATTTTTGGGATTTCCCGCCGTTTTCGGTCTGGGGACGATTTAGCGGTCCGTTCCAGAGACCGCTAGGGGCGCTAGCGGTCATGTGGAGACCGCTAGGGGTCCCCCCCCTATGTCGGTTCATGGCTGGCGGTCATGCGATAAACCGCCAGTGGGTTTAGCGGTCCAGAGGTAGCCCGCTAGCTAGTGTTTCGCGGTCCATGGGTAGACCGCCAAGCTCCTGTTAGCGGTCAAGGGCAAGACCGTTTTCTGTTTGGAGTCATTTAAGGTCGATCGGGTAGCGGTTTCGCGACTGACCTCTAGGCATCGCCTAGCGGTCAGGCAAAATACCGCCACCTGCCTAGCGGTCTGAGAGGTGACCGCTAGGGGTTACGAGTTCCTGAGGTTCCTTAGCGGTCCAGGGTTAGACCGCTAGGCCGCCGTTAGCGGTCCAGGGGTAGACCGCTAGGCGATTCTTCGGGCTCGTCGTGCCGTTTACCGTCGTGTTGGTCTCCGGTCGACCCGATTGTGACCCAGTGGTCGACCTTCGGCCTCGTGAGTGTCCCGGACATCCCGTGAGTTCCGTGTCCGTGTTTCTGGGGTGTCTGGAGGTACCGTGTTACCTCAATTAGCGTGCCCGAAGGTGTGGTGGGTCCGGGTGACCCCATGTGTTCCGGACTTTCGTGTTACGCTTGATCGAGTCACCGTGTATCGGTGTGTGTGCGATGGGGTTCCCCCGCATGTCGTAGGTTTCTGCGGAAGATGGTTCCCGACTGGGCCAAGTGTTTGGCCTTGGACTGCGAGTCCAGTTGCCAGCATGGGGCTGGAGGTTTCCCGCTTTTCCCTGGGATGGGAATCGACGTGGCGGCTTGTGAGCTGCCTTGGGAATCGTGCTTCTGTGCTTTCCGCGTGGGCCATGTTTGTGAACTTGGACTGTGAGTCCAGTCACCCAGCCTGGGGCTGGAGGTCTCTTGAGTTCCCTTTTGAGGGGATGGTCTCGACGGCTCGTGAGCTGCCTCGGTATTCATGCTACCGTGGTTTTAGACCTAGGGATTGGGTTAGATTAACGGCATTGTGCCGTTGCGTGCAACGGTCTTGACCCCGAGTCTTGTGACTCAAGGACCGTTGGATTTAGTGAGTCTAAAGGACTGTCCAGAGTCCAGTGGCTCGGTGCCACTTGGTTCTTCTCGCCCGTCGCGCAGGATGCGTGCGTGGTTCTCGGAGTTTCTCTTCGGAGAGTGGTCACATCAGTGACTCCCCACTAGTCGTAGCCTTCCGACACGCGAGTGGTCCCACCAGGGAGTGGTGGCGAGGCTACCCCGAGAGACGATTTTTAGACTGGTTACCGTAGGGCCCCACGTCTTGCAGCCAGAGTCCGACTGAGGGGAAAACCAATTAGAGGCCAGACCTAGGACGCATGGTCTGTGTGTGCACACGTGGTTGGGGGCAGTGGACCCGCGCTGACGAGCGCGACCCCAACTAGTCACTTGTTCTGTGGTTACTAGTACGGTGTCCCCGTTCCACCAGGGGTCGAGGGGGACACCTGAGGCGCGGTCTAAGACATCAGTGGACGCATCCGGCCTTGCTTCTGGTGGACAGGTACTCCTGTCACGTGAGACGTGACTCTCCTGTTCTGGTTTCGTTTCCCGTCTGCGAGACGTGATTTTCTGGACCGTCCGATGTTTCAGAGGTAGTGGCCAGGGTGCCAGTGGCTTCACCGAGGTTGCGTCGTGCCAGTGTGAGACTGTGCGGTCCCGGTTGGTCGTGTCTGTGTAGGCAGACTTCTGCGGCAGGGTTGTCATGAGTGTTTCCTCGGTAGGTCTGGTGTTAGAGTGGTCCGATTCCCGATTGTGAGATCGGACTTTCTCTCTCTGTTGACCGGTACATTAGGAGTAGCTGTAGTGCCGAGTTTTGACCGGCCACCGGTTCGTTGTTCCTGCTGTAGTTGTAGCTATTTTTCCTTTTCGCTACCGCCGTTGTTCTCGGTTGGGGTTCCACGGGATCCCTACTGAGCCAGTGACAGGAGGCTCACCCCTGCTTTTCAGGTGCGGCGGTTCTTCCTCGAGGTTCGAGGGTGCTGTTCGGAGGTTCTTAGCTGCCAGCTCGCCGGGCCGAGTGTTCACTTGGCATGTGATACGTTTTACTGCTTTAGACTGTACTTTCTATTGGACTGGACTCTGTTGTAGTAGATGTTTATTTATTTCTGTTAATTGTTGAATTGTCCTGCATTTTTTCCTATTTCTTTGTGCCTCCACACTCCTTTCAGCCCTTCCGAGCCCTCCCGGCTTGTGGGCGGCGGGCCAGGATTCGAATGGTATCGGGTTCTTCCCGGTATCCAGATCTTGGGTCGTCACATAACCGATCCAAGTATCCCACTTGGGGGTGTTAACTGAACCAAATACCCTATTTGGGGGTTTTTACTGAGCCAAATACCCTATTTGGGGGTTTTAACCGAACCAAATCAACCAAATGAGGGATTATGAGGTTTAGCCGGTCCAAATCCCCCAATTGGGTTGGATCCGGTCCAAACCCCCCAATTGGAGATGGATCCGTTCCAAATCCCTCAATGAGGGAAAGAAGGGGGCCGACCCCTATAGATGACCTTTTTTCTCTTTTTTTCTTCCTCAAAATTTTTGGCTTCAACACCCACTTGCAATATGTCAATGATATCCTCCTGTTCTTGGCAGAGGATGAGGGGTAGATGTATGTGGCGAGAATCTTGCAGGAGCTACTAGAGGAGACTACTGGCTTTAGGGTTAACTTCAACAAGAGTTTGATTGTTGGGGTTAACAGAGGCCAGACCACTTCACAGGGACGCTCGCATCTTGGGATGTCAGATAGGGGTTTTCCCTATTTCTTACGTGGGTCTCCCCCTCACCGCAGGGGCTCTTCGGTGTACTGATTGGCTTCTTATTATCCACAGGTATGAGCATAGATTGACTGGCTGGAAGGCAAGGTTGCTATCTTATGGAAGCAGACTAGTCCTATGTAGATCGGTGTTGGATAGTTTACCTATCTGCTATCTCTTTATGTTCCACATCCCGAAGACTGTGTTGAAGAAGATCAAGGCCATTCAGGGAAGGTTCTTCTCGCATGGGAGTGGGGGGAGGTGTAGGGGTTGGCACAACATCAAGTGGGGAAGGGTGGTTGCTTCCAAGGAACAAGGGCGTGTTGGGATCAAGAATGTGGGTGACTTCAATGTGGCCCTCTTGAGTAAGTGGATATGAAGGTTGGGAGCAGGAGATGAAGGTCTTTGGGCATAGCTCATCAGGCAGAGGTACTACGGCAAAAGGAGAGTTTGGGACTTGGACTTTCCAGCTCCAGCCCAGACGTCTCCTATTTGGCGGCATCTTCGCTTGCAGGGACTTCGTTTCTTCCGAGGTTCAAGTCTGTCTAAGAAAAACAACCGATGCTTTTTCTGAAAGGACGGATGGTGCGGCAACTTCACTTCGGTTACCCGGGCATTTGATCCCCACCTCTGTGAGGGCACCTAGGGACCGACTTTCAGGAGGGACCTCAGAAGGGACCTCAGGAGCAGTTCCAGGACCTCCTCCTGACCCTCCTTGACTTTGCCCCGCACCCCCTTAGGGATGATGCGTTGACTTGGAGGTGGGAAAGGGAAGGGACCTTCTCTGTTAGGTCTACCTACTCCATCTCTGACGGCGGGGTGCGACATAGCCTTGCTCCCCACATCTGGAGATTGAGGAGCCCGTTGAAGATGAAACTTCAGATCTGGAAGATTTCACACGAGAGGCTTCCCACCAAAGACAACCTCCTTCGCTTCCTATTGGGTATCCAACCGACTTGTTGCTTGTGTGGCCTAGAGGACGAGTTTGTGGACCACCTGTTTGTAGGCTGCCCCTACTCGCAAGCAGTGTGAGAGGGTGTGGCTACGAGAGCCCGGTGTGTACTCGACCGACAGACTAGTGTGCAGCCCTTCATCAAGTCCTAGGGTAAGAGTTGGCCCCTCAGAGATGATCATGTGATTTGGTGGCTCATCTTGCATGCCACCCTTTGGCCCCTATGGTGTGAAAGGAATAACAAGATCTTCAGGAGGGAGGCTAAAGTGGAGGACTCTCTTATTTCTTTCATTTGTACTAGAGTGAGGGAATGGGTAGAGTTGCTATGTAATGTAAATACCCTCAACTCACTTCTTTTTGTTTAGTTTGGGGGGGGGGGGGGGGGAGACTGCCCCACACCGCCTTGGTGTGGTTTTTTTTTTGTATAGGGTCTCTTTTTGGGAGCTTTTTTAGTACACTTGTACATCTTCCTTTTCATTTAATACACAAAGTGGTACTACCCACTTTCAAAAGGAAATAAAGATCATCTTCAAACTTCCATCTGTAAGACATGACAAAGTGATTGATAGAATGGTTAGTGGTTATTAAGAGGCCTTCATTAGGGGGCGTCATATTCAGGAGAACTTCTTAGTAGCATATGTTTGCAATAAAAACTCAACAGAGGAATAAGGTGGTTTTGAAGTTGAACTTTGAAAAAGCATATGATAAGGCCAACTGGTTGTACCTATTTGAGGTCCTTCGAGAGATGGGTTTTAAGGAGAGATGGATTGGATAGATTCGTGCATGTGTAGCGTCAACTACATTTGTTGTTCTTATCAACGGGGACCCTACTCTTACTTCTATAGTGGTAGAGGTCTTTGCCAACAGACCCAATGTTCCCCTTGCTTTTTGTCCTAGTAGCAAATATTTTGAGCAACATGTGGATGAAAGCTGAAACATAGAGATTGGTCAGAGGTTTCCAACTCGAGGCAGAGAATGTGCATATCTCACTCATATGCAATACGCTGATGACACCATCTTATTCCTAGCAAAGGATGAGAGGCAACTCTATGTTACCCGGCTCATCTTGGAATTGCTGGAGGAAGTCAGTGGCATAGTTCAAAAGGTCTTCAGACGATTACGAGGTGCTTTCTATAAAGCTCGTAAGACATCAGGCTTATGACACGATGAGGCGTAAGTCTCAATAGTCTAAGAAAATAATCTTAAAGCCATAAACAAAGTTAAAAATAATATTGATTTTCATATGTTAATACTATCTCAACTCAATGATAGATCCATCTTATCTTAAAAGTACTTAATCATGTTTTAAGGATAATAAAAGAAGTCTTAGGTCTACCCTATAATACCCCACTGTATCGCCTTCTCAATTGATGCACAAATCACAAGTAAATACTTTGAGACGGTGAATGCGTCCACATCCTATGTCTCCCCTCCTCTTTGTACTTGTTGCTAACGTCCTTAGCAAGATATGGCAAAGAGCAGAGGCAGAAGGATTGATCACAAGATTCCAAGGTGGGAGTGGTTAAATTTCGATCACCCACTTGTAATATGCAGATGATACTATACTCTTCCTGATAGAGGATGAGAGACAGATGTATGTGGCTAGGGTTCTGCTAGAGCTGCTGGAGGAGACTCCTGGCTTGAAGGTAATTTCAGCAAAAGTGTGGTTGTTGGGGTTAACATGGAAGACAGGCAACTCTACATCTGTCTCTCATCCTGGGTTGTCAGACAAGGAATTTCCCTATCTCTTATTTGGGACTCCCCCTCACTCCAGGAGCTCTTAAGTGTGTGGATTGGTTTCCTATTATTCAGAGGTACAAGACGAGATTGGCGGGCTGGAAAACGAGGCTCCTATCTTACGGTGGTAGACTAGTCCTGTGCAATGAAGTGCTGGATAGTTTACTATCTACTTTCTTTCTGTGTTCCGCATTCCTAAGTCGGTGCAGAAGAAAATTGAAACTATTCAAGGATAATTCTTTTGGTATGGCAGTGGAGAGAGGTGTAGGGGTTGGCATGAGATTTCGTGGGGGAGGATGGCTAGCTCTAAGGAGCAAGGGGCATTGGCATCAAGAATGTGGGTGACTTCAACCGGGCTCTTCTCAGTAAGTGGATATGGAGGTTGGGAGTAGGGGATGAGGGCCTTTGGGCACAGTGCATCAGGCAGTGATACTTCGGCAAGAGGAGAGTTTGGGACCTAGAGTTTCCAACGCCAGCCCAGTCTTCTCCCATTTGGTGCGGTACTTCTCTTGCTGGGGCTTCATTTCCTCATGGGTCAGAGTCCGTCTAGGGAAAGGCAACCAATGACTTTTATGAAAGAATAGATGGTGTGGTGACTTCTCTTTAAAGGCCTCTTTCCCTAGTCTGTTTGCGATCTCGACGAATCCTCTTGGGATGATCGACCGGGCTTTTGACCCCCGTCTTTCAGGGGGCACCTGGGCGCCGACTTTTATGAGGGACCTCGCCGTTGCCGAGTAGGAGAATTCCTCCTCGACTTCACCTCGTGCCCCCTAAGGGAGGACGTGTGGACGTGGAGGTGGGATCGAGAGGGGACCTTCTCTATTAGGTCGGGGCTTACAGCATCATAGCGGGCTGCGACATGAAGCCGCTCCATTAGTTTGGAGATCGAGGAGCCCATTGAAGGTGAAACTTTTGATATGGAGGATTTCCCATGGGAGACTTCCCACCAAAGATAGGCTCAATCGCTTCTTGCCCGACATCTTGCTGCTTATGTGGCCTGGAGGATGAGTCCCTGGATCTCATTTTTGCAGGTTGTTGGTAGTCACAGATTGTGTGGGAGGGGTTGGCTTCGAGAACCAGTTGTGTCTTGGGTCTACAATCAGAGATGCGGTCCTTCATCAGGGTGTAGGGCAGGTACTGGCCCCTTAGAGGTGACCGTGTGGTTTGGTGGCTCATTTTACATGCCACTCTTTGGTCTCTTTGAGGTGAAAAGAACAACAGGATCTTCAGGAGGGAAGCTAGAGTGGAAGACTCTCTTATTTCTTTCATATGTTCTTTTGTGAGGGAATGAGCGCAAGTGATTTGTAATGTGAACGCCCTCAATTCTCCTCTTGTTGCTTTGCTGGGAGGGTAAGTGGCCCACACCGTCTTGGTGTGCTTTGTATAGGGTCTCTTTTTAGGAGATTTGTTACACTTGTACACTTCTTTTCATTTTATATAAATAGTGGTATTACCCACTTTCAAAAAAAAAAGATGTAAATCTCAAGTAAAAAGTCTGAGAGACATGTCTCAATGTGTTTTTCTAGTGTCTCGTCTTGAGACTTAAGCCTTAGTGCCTTAAGACGCTGCCTTTTTAAACAATAGACTCAGTGGTCTCAAGGTCCATTTCAGTAAGAGTCACCTTGCAGGTATTAACATGGAGGATATGGCTCTCAAGAGAGCAGTGTTCTTCATGGGGCGCCTTCCACTTTACATAGTTAGGGCTCCCGCTCTCTGCAGGGCTTTGCACTGCAGTGACTGGCACAAGCTAGTGCAAAGATATGAATCAAGACTAACAGGATGGAAGGCAAGGCTTCTCTCCTACGGAAGAAGAATGGTGCTATGCAAATCTATGATGGACAGCCTCCCTGTCTATTTCCTCTCCATGTTCTGGATTCCAAAGATGATGGCGAACAAGCTAGAGTTTATTCAAGCTATGTTCTTCTGGCGTGACAGTGAACAGCAGTGCAGGAGATGGCATGATATTGCTTGGGGTAGAGCTTGCAAGAGCGAGGAGATGGGAGGACTGGGCATCAAAACATTAGAGACTTCAATATGGCCTTGCTTTACAAGTGGCTATAGAAGCTCAGCTCAGATGACAATGGACTACGGCTTCAAGTCATTCAACAAAAGTATTATGGGAGAGCTAGAGACTGAGACCTGTCGGAAGTAGGGTCGGACTAAGCAATGGTCGGAAGTGTTTGTTTTGGAAAGATAAGTGGTGTGGAGATCTGTTTAACACATGGAAATAAATAAATCTCTCTTTAAAGAAGAAAAAGCACATTAGTGGTTATTTGAGTAGCGGGTGTATTATTATTTCCGCGAATTTAGGTTTATCAGACGGTTTAAGTTCGGGTACGAGACATTTCCCTATCGACCGTAATCAATGTTTATTTACATCGATGTAAAGTCTGAATATCCTTGATTAACTGTCAAAGAAACGCTTTTTGACCTCTACAATATCCGCTATGATATTGGGAGTTTTATTTAACAGATTTGATCAAAGAGATCACCCATTAGAGATACACATTTGCAAGAGAAAATTAATCATTTCATTCTTTAGATTCATCTTTACAAAATACATAAAATCTCGACTACATAGTCGGATCATTTGATTTATATTTCACCTTCATTCTACCACCAGAACAAATCGTTGAATTTGAGTTTCATAGATATCAAACCCTTTTTTGATGTATTTGCAATTTCTGACCCTTCGGGGCGTATTTCTGCAATTTTGGACCCCTCATGGGTATTTCTATAGTTTTGGACCCTTCCTGGTTATTTCTATAGTTTCTGACCCTCCCGGAATATTTTTGTAGTTTTGGACCATCCTTGGGTTTATTTAAGGTTCTGAACCCTTTCTGATTTTATTTGCGATTTTCCCTTGAATTGGGAATTTGCTTGCAACTCCTAGAAAAGTTCAAGGATATTTATGTAGTTTGTCCAGGTCAAGGATACTTTTGTAACATATGGACTGAACAGGGGTTTTCGTGTAATCTTGGCATGAGACGCAAGTCCCTCTTTAGTGGAGGCGCGTTGGACAAAAACTCTCGGGAGATTGCTTCTCCTTCTCGAGCTCTCATGGGTTGGGGTCTAGCTTCATGCATCCATCAGCACAACGACGCGGATCATCCTGCCCTGTCAGGTCGCGGGAGTCAAGGAGGCAACGCCCCCTACGGGGGGTTTCCGGGGACAAAGCTCTCTATAAGAAAAAATTCTTATAATCCCTCTCCGAGGAGTGGCACAAAGGACATAACAACAAGTGCATTTATGCAGACCCTTTTTGTAAAAGTTGGGGTGCTTATGAGATTCCTGATTATTTCATAAAATCACATTATTTTCCCCAAAAAAAAATTACAATGAGATTTCATTAACCACAACACAAGGATATATGTGCGGACTCAAAGAAAAAGCACAAGGATCCTCAAAGCTCTGTCTCTTTGCGATCTCTCTTCTCTGTGTGTCCGTGACTTCCGCCCTGGGTCCCACTGGGAAATATTTATAGAGCCCAGGGGCAGTTACAGGTTTATCCGGTCCAACCATATATCTCCAGGGCTTTAACCGGTCAAAGTAGCTCAATTGAGGGTTTTAACTAGGCCAAATACCCCACTTAGGGGTTTTAACCGGGCCAAATTAGCCAAATGAGGGCTTAAGGGGTTTAACCAATCCAAACCCCCCAATTGGAGGGGTTTATCCAATCCAAACCCTTCAATTGAGGGTGGATCCAGTCCAAACCCCCTATTGGGGGTGAATCCGGTCCAAACCTCCCAATTGGGAGGTTTAACCAGTCCAAACCCCTCAATGAGGGGTGGATCTAATCCAAACTCCTCAATTGGGGGTGGATCCAGTCCAAAACCCCTCAATAAGGGAAAAAGGAGGGGCGGCCCTCTATAGATGCCCTTTTCACTATTAACCCAACCCATAGTTTGGTGCTTAGTCCACGTGGGAAGGAGATTTATTTAAGTTTTGTGCCTCTGCTATGAGGAATTGTACGAGGCAAGAGGTTGATGGTGTAAAATTTGTTGCTTCTTGTGTCGCCTTTGTTGTTTAATCTGCTGCGATTGCACCACTTGGTGTTGATTTTTCTCGACAAATTCCTTAGTTTTGCAAGACCCTTTCTATAGATGATCAAGGCTTGTACACATTTCCCGGATGCACCCCGGACTTTTACATAATTGTAAGGCTCATAAGGGCGCTTTTACAAAACCCGGAAGTTTGGGGAGATGATATCATTTTCCCCAAAGAGATACATAAATCAAATGAATCACATGGATATTGTGCTATACATGGGCCAAGAGAGGGATTTTTTTATGACATACCCTCACAGCACAAGCACGAACACAACCCAAAGGATGGGCCTTCAGAAGCACAAGCACCAGACCTCTGCACTCTCCCCTCGTTACGTTCTTTGTCTTCCCCGGGTCCCATAGGGGGATATTTATAGAGCCCAATTGTGGTTACATGTTTATCTGGTCCAACCATGGCCCTCTAGGGATTTTAACCGGTCCAAGTACCCCACTTGGGGGCTTTAACCAAGCCAAATATCCCATTTAGGGGTTTTAACCAGACCAAATCAGCCAAATGAGGGATTATGAGATTTAACCGGTCCAAACCCCCCTTGGGAGGTGGACCCCCAATTGGGGATTAGATCCGGTCCAACCCCCCCCCCCTTGGGGGGGTGCATCCGGTCCAAACCCCGGTGGATCTGGTCCAAAACCCCTCAATGAGAGAAAGAAGGGGGCCGACCCCTATAAATGACCTTTTTCTCTCCTTTTTTTTAATCAAAATTTTGACTTCAACAAGATCATACCCTAGAGACCACTTTTCCTCACCTCTTTGCCATCGCTGCTATACCATCGGCTCTAATATCCAATGTTTTTGACCTAAACCTCTCAAGAGGGACTTGGACACCGTCTTTCAAAAGGAACCTCAGGGTGGAGAAGATGGATCAGCCAGAGGGCCGCCTTCTTTTGTTGCTGGACTACACGCCTCACACCTTTCGGATGGACCAATGGTGGTGATGGGAGAAGAATGAAGGTTTCTCAGTTAGGTCTACATATCACGTTATCTCATATGGAGGGATGCGTCATCGTTGTGCTCCGCAGATATGGGACCACTAAGTACCCTTTCAAAGTGAAGCTTCTTGTATGGAGGATCTCCCAAGGGTAATTGCCGACTTGTGACAAACTTACCCCATTCCTCACAGACATTAACATCATATGTTGTCTGTGTGGAGAGGAGGAGGAGACACTGGACCACCTGCTTATTAGTTGCCCCTTTTCGCAAGAGATACGGACTTATGTTACTAGAAGGGTGCAGGTCACCTTCAACTCATGTGAGAATGTGCAGAAGCTCATGGGGGAATGGCACAGAACATGGAGATTTAAGGGGACAAACTCATTTGGTGGCTTATCCTCCATACCACACTTTAGGCCTTATAGAGAAAGGAACAACGGGATATTCAATAGAGAAGCTAGAGTTTCGGATAGGGTTGCTTCCTTCATATGTGAAAGGGTGAGAGAGTGGGCGTGTCATTGTTGTAATGTGGACTCACTAAAGTCTTCCATTTTTTTGTATTGTTGGGGGGGCAAGTGAGGACCACACCGTCGTGAGGCTAAACTTTTTGTATAGGAATTTGGCGGGCATACACTCTCCATACTTGTATATCCCTTTTTTCATTTCATTTTAATACAATTGTGGTATTATCCACTTTCAAAAAAAAATCACAGCTACGATGGAGGAGGGAAACAAGAAAGGGCATGAAGCATCAAGGATGGTTGTGGCATTACCATAAGCCAGGAAGAAAAAGAAAAAAGAAAAGACAAGCAGGATGATCATAAAATCCATATGATCTTGAAACATAATGATCTCTTTCTTTGGAAATTCTATGCCTCAAAAGTCAAATAACAAGGCAAGAACAAATTTCCCAGATGAAAATTTGAACCTGAGACTGGAGATGACCACCAAATATGTGTTGAATAAGTGTGGTTTCTTGAACACTTGCATCCAAGGACTTTTCTCCACCAAACTCATCAAGGCAAACTGACTGCATTGTATCTATAGCAAACCTACACGAGCCACAACATACTATTAATATAAGCTTACATCTAAAATGTATTTAATGCAATAACATAACTAACCAGGAAACTTTTTCGATCGAGATCGTACGGAAAACTACATCCAGATAGTAATTCCAATGTACAACATAAATAAACTGTGACTGTTACAAAGCAAGGGACAGAAAAGAGGGGAAAGACCTCATGAACTCGTGAGCATCTTCCTGTCTTCCATTGCCAAGATTACCGCCAATTTTCGGTAACCGAGACAGAATATTTATTGGTGAAAATGGTTTCATATTTTGCTTATTTTCTGAACGTGGAGTTGAAGCTCACATAAGAAGCACCAATCGTTCCTGTTACCTAAAAAATATGATTCATAAAGAAGATACCAAGAGTCAATCAGCAATCAAGAAGCAATATAAGGCATTAATTGCATTGCACAACTTAAAGCATACAAGTTTTCAAGTGGCTTCCTTCCAACAAATAAGCAACAAGTGGTCGGGTGCATGCTAAACATTGCAGAACCACATTGGCAAAGCAACTGCATCAACACAATTTAAAACATAACTTGTGAAATGATCTAAATAATATAAAAGGACCACGATGCATGTTAAGCAAGGGGAGCGTTTTTTTTTTTTGTTGGGTGGGGGTTGGGGAGGTAAGGCAGCGAGTTATTATAAACCCAAGTCCTAAGTTGACTATGTCACTGAAATATGCAGATACGTAACAGCATGCAGACATTTTGCCATCAAACCTGTTCCCACAATTCAGAAGTCCACAAGGAGGAAAAATTTGTTTATCCCAGTTGAAAGTTTCACAAACTCATTGTATGGAAAAATAATCTGCAACATTGATAAGTGCAGCACCATGTCAGTAATATATGATTAAAAACTGCTCATATCCAATATAAGACTTAATCTCTTCAATACCTTTTTAGGTTGTTCTAAAACCTTGCAGGATCCACGAGCAGGTACCAGTGCAATAGAAGATCCAAATCCAGGGTTTTTCCTCCTTCCACCAGTTCCAGTGACAACAGAGTCATTCAACGGCTTTGGCTCCTTGCACTTAAGCTTGTGACCACCTTTCCAATGCTTTGCCTGGCATTCCTGAGAGCTGAAGATGAAGAGAGGCTCTTTTAGCTTTCATCCACAAATTTCAAAATGACGCAGAAGCTGGAAGATCAATTGTACAGTACATATATGAGAAAATTTTATATAAGAAAGGTAGAGACTAGGTGACAAAGTCTGGAGGGAAAACAGTTAAAGTAAGGGTCCATGTAAAATAAACCTTTACACCAGAAATGTAAGCAAGTGTCTTTCAATGATTTGTAGGGGGGAAAGGATTTGTCCCTCCACTGAAAGTATGCAGTGAAAGTTTAGTCAAGGCCAATTGAATACAAATATCAATATCATCACAAGGACAGATGAATTTTCTTCAAATATTACAGCAAGAGAAGGTTATGCTGCCCCTACTTTAGACTAATTCGCTGATCAAACAAATGGAAATTACCTAAGGGGAGGGTGTTGAAGGGAGGTGACTCTCGACATATTATAACTCCATAATGTTAGCGTTGCCTCGCCATCTTCTTATCAACAAAGACACCTAATAATCTGTGATTTTCCCTTTCCTAATATGAAACAAGCATAGTACATAAATTGGAACCATTTGACTATGTGATTCACCCAACAAAAAATGTTGTTCCCATGAACCATTTTCTGTGTACCTATATATGAGTAAGTTGACCATTCCTTCAACAATAAAAAGAAAAAAAGAAAGAAAGGGTATTATAAAACCATACATAAGACTAAATTGGCTCATCATCACCCTATCAACAAAAGGTTATCTGTCTGCCAGCTTTTCTAATATAATCGCACAACATCATTTAAATTGTTTTTTACTATGCCAATATAGCATGCCCAACCAGCATGTCCCAACGAGAAAAAAGGAAAAGAAAGGTCTTCATAGTTTTCCTGATATGTCTTATTCATGCTGTCTCACCACATCCCACCATATCACATACACTAAGAAATTAACTAGTTCGCTATAGTTAACCTAAAATAGTTTGCAATGCCAGTTAGCCAATTATAGTTAACTACAACAAATTAATAGCTTCTTGTTACTAGGCTATGCAACAGTGATGTGTTTGGTGCCTGTTCATAGGATAGTGAGCCATGATACGCTTAGCTTTGAAAGAATTCTATCAAAATATCTAATATTTTGATATCCATTTCTTATAAGAAGAAGGAAGCATTTCTAATTCATCTAGTCTTGTAGCAATATATGATTAATTTTGTTTCAACAATAAAAATTCTCTATATGTTTTTTAAAACTGTCAGCAATTCTTAGGAGGCAATTTGGTATAGGTACATATCCTTTAGAGTCACTGTCACATAGTACTAGGAGAAGGTTGAAAGCTAAACAGAAAATATCAAAAGATGAAACAGATAAGGGATTGAAGACAAGTATGAGTAGGATG
>JAHNEJ010000694.1:0-159741 GCA_022559845.1 Amorphophallus konjac
TGGAACAAGACCTTAAGCTTCAGGACTCTTCAAGGAGCAACGGCCCAGGACCCATCCGTTAGAAGGAAGAAACGCGCCTGGGACAGACCGTTATTATCAATGGAATTCAAAAGAAGGAATGAAGGTTTTGCTAAGATTTAGTCAAAATGAAATGCCACAAAGAGCCACATCCGATCAAGGAGTCAAGACCCAAGAAATGATCTTCAACTAAACAAAGAGACTCGATAAAGAGTGAACAACTCGGAGCATCATATATAATGAATAAAGAGATGACCCGACTTATTGGTCATAAAATGGGTGTCAACACCGGCACCCTGTCGGCACTGACGAAGAGACAAAGAGACCAACAAACCAGGTCGGCTCCCGGCACCCTGTCGGCACTGATGAAGAGACAAAGAGACCAATAAACCAGGTCAGCTCCCGGTGCCCTATCGACACTAACGAAGAGACAAAGAGACCAACAAACCAGGTCGGCTCCCGGCGCCCTGTCGGCACTGACGAAGAGACAAAGAGACCAACAAACCAGGTCAGCTCCCGGCGCCCTGTCAGCACTGACGAAGGGACAAAGAGACCAACAAACCAGGTCAGCTCCCGACGCCCTGTTGGTACTGACGAAGAGACAAAGAGACCAACAAACCAGGTCGGTTCCCGACGCCCTGTCGGCACTGACGAAGAGACAAAGAGACCAACAAACCAGGTCAGTTCCCGACGCCCTGTCGGCACTGACGAAGAGACAAAGAGACCAACAAACCAGGTCAGCTCCCGGCGCCCTGTCGGCACTGACGAAGAGACAAAGAGACCAACAAATCAGGTCGGCTCCCAGCGCCCTGTCGGCACTGACGAAGAGACAAAGAGACCAACAAAACAGGTCAGCTCCCAGCGCCCTGTCGGCACTGATGAAGAGACAAAGAGATCAACAAACCATGTCAGCTCCCGACACCCCGTCGGCACTGATGATGAAGAGATAAAGACATCAACAAACCATGTCAGCTCTCGACACCCCGTCGGCACTGATGAAGAGAAGAAGAGACCAACATGCTACGGCAGCTCCCGACGCCCTGTCGGTACTAATGCAAAAGAGAAGAAGAGACCAACACGCTACTGTAGCTCCCGACACCCTGTCGGCACTGATGACGAGGAGAAGAGACAAGCATGCCCCGTCAGCTCCCGAGACCCCGTCGGTGCCGACGAAGAGAAAAGAGACCAGTACACCTGTGGGCACCGCCCGGCTCATCCTTCGCCTGCACTACCCGTGGGTGGGGGGCATTTGTGGACACCAAAAATTGCACGCACAGATATCCTGCTCGGCCCAACATCAACAACGGCACTGAGTGAAGAAACCCCGGAGAGACTAGTCACCCAGACTCCTCAAATATGCAACTGCCGTAAAGCAGTCTCCGGAGTCACGACAGTGAAGAGAAATCTACCACCAAGAGCCCCACAATCCATGGGCCTCGAATAAAATCAAACAGGCCACAACTCGTGCGCACAACGGGCTCAAAACTGCCCATTTAGCCATTCAACGGCACGCCTAAGGCCCTTCAGTGGCACGCCCCTGGCCCCTCTCAGCGGCACGCCCTTGGCCTTCAGCGGCACACCCCCAAGGTCCTTCAGCGGCACGCCCCTGGCCCCTCTCAGTGGCACGCCCCTGCCCCTCTCAGCGGCACGCCCTTGGCCTTCAACGGCACGCCCTTTGCCCTGCTCAGCGGCACGCCCTTCAGCGGCACAGCCCTTGAGCTCTTCAGCGGCACGCCCTAGCAGCCGTTCAACGGCACTCCCCTCAGGCCCTTCAGCGGCACGCCAATGGCCTTCAACGGCACGCTCGCCGTGCCTCCCACCGGTACGCCCTTTTGGCCCTCCTGCGGCACACTTCTTGAGCCCGCCAGCGGCACAACGTGAAGGCATTTCAACGGCCGAACGATGTGACGCCCATGCCCTACGTATCCTTGGCGCGCAGTGGGTTGCCCGAGGTGTCGGCCGGAGGTTGGGCCACGCAGGCTACTCCCCTGACATCCAGGACGGGGGAAGTCAAACCCCATCATGACCAGTCGCTTCCCGCCTCCGACTGCCGTGCTCTAGGGCTCCCGCTACTGGGAGTATAAAACTACTCCCATTCCGGTGAATAGAACGGACGAAAAAAAAAAGGGTACACTGTGAGAAGAGACGAACAGACACAAAGCCACCTACGAGAAGAAGGAGAAGAGAGAAGAAAAGGGAGAGGGCTCCGGCGTGGAGTCTTCCGACAACCACCAGGCAAAGAAAAGAGATTAAGAGTGAGAGAGGACTTGATGTAGTAGGGGAAGGTGGGGGAAAGAGCAGTGGACGGTCGTCCCTGCCTCGATCCATAACACCTCCTCTTCTTTTGTTCTTTATTTTCTCCCTCTCCGTTCTTTTGTTCTTTGGTTTTCTTTCTTGCCTGTAGCCTTAGCTCGGGCATGATTTGTAATGTATATGGATGGCTACGGCCCTCTGCTCCCCCATGAATGAAGATCGTCCCCCTCAGTGGGTTTTCTCTTCGTCTCGTTGGTTTTGGACCACAGTGCGTTTGATCGTCTTTCCCTTCACTTTCCGGTATTTATGTTCATCCCTCATGCCGACGGTTTCCTCCAGATCCGACGCCATCTTGAATGGTTCGAGGTCATGAACCTCCTCCTGTAAGGCCCAACGCCTTCACCCGTGTCTGCCCCTTTGAACCTTCTCCCCTCCTACCGGGGGTCCCTGTGGGTTTGATTGGTCTAACACCCCGCCCAACTAGCAGACCAACCCTTTTGGAGCCTTGCTCTGTGCGCTTGCACTTTCCCCCAGCGGCACACCCTTACGGCACCATGGCCGACACACCCATAGTAGCCCCCAGTATTACATTTTCCCCTTTGTGCCCCAGCGGCACACCTGCTCTCTCTCTAGCTTGGTATCCCCTCAAACGCCCTGTGCCCGTCCTTGGCCGGCACACCTTGGCTAACCCCCCAGTACACCCTGTCCAGTCTTAGAGGTCTTCGGCTCGTTGTTTTCCCTGCATTTTTTGAGGTTTTATTAAGGTGTTGCCGCCCTCGGGTGCCCACCTCCAGTTGTCGAGTTCCGCCACTCCCTGTGGGCACGTTCCCTTTATCTCCCTTACCGTTCGGGTCATGGGGAGATGCTGCCGAATTTTCATCAGAAATAATAACATGTTAAGAGGCAAAAGGAAGCAACAAGTAAATGGAACAACAACACATCAAAAGGCAAAGAAAACAACGAACGAATGGAACGACGAACACTTTAACCAAAATGGGGCACTGCGGACAACATGAGAAGAATTGGATGAAATGACTACATGGTGAATTAAATGCTCAATCTGCAAAGAAAATGTTGGGGGGAAGAAGGAGAAAAGATTTGTATAAAACTACATAAAGATCAGAGAAACTAAGAAAAGAAAAGTCTTAAAATAAGTAAAAGAGGAGTGGGCCTTCATCGGCACGTCTGTCCCAGCCTTCGCCGATATGCCCTCTACCCTCGTTGGCCGGTACATCTCCTACCCTTCCTTCAGCGGTACACTCTAACAGCCCTTCAACGACACACCTTTTTGGCCCTTCAGCGGCACACTCCTCTTCACCGTCTCACTCCCCGTCTCTCCCTCCGTCTCTCCCTATCTCTCTCGCCGTCTCATTCTCTTTCTCCCTCCGTCTCTCCCTCCGTCTCTCACTCTCTCTCTCACCGTCTCACTCTCCCCCTCACCGGTACACTCTCTCTCTCTCACCGTCTCACTCTCTTTCTCCCTCCGTCTCTCCCTCTCTCTCGCACCGTCTCATTCTCCCCCTCACCGGTACACTCTCTCTCTCTCTCACCGTCTCACCCTCTTTCTCCCTCCGTCTCTCCCTCCACCTCTCACTCTCCCTCTCACCGTCTCACTCTCTTTCTCCCTCCGTCTCTCCCTCTCTCTCTCACCATCTCATTCTCCCCCTCACTGGTACACTCTCTCTCCCTCCGTCTCACTCTTCCCCTCACCGGTACACCCTCTCTCTCTCACCGTCTCAATCTCCGTCTCCCTCTCTCTCCCTCCGTCTCGTGTGGAATGGCCTTTCTCGAAGTGGAGCACAATGTACAGACTTGGTGAATTGATGCACGAACATAACGACAAGCAATGCACAGACGTTGCATGAAGGATTGCACAAATGCAGATAGTAAAGTATGTACATTGAAAACAGATGTTCAGACACGCCGTGAACGAATGTATGGACTTAATGTGCTTGTGACAATAATGTACAGACTTTGTGTGCACGCAGCCAGCCAACGTACAGACTTCGTGCTGCAGCAACCAGCCGATGTACAGACTCTGTGTGCATGCAGCCAGCCAATGTACAGACTTTGGGTTACATCAACCAGCCAACATACAGACTTCGTGTTGCAGCAACCAGCCGATGTACAGACTCTGTGTGCATGCAGCCAGCCAATGTACAGACTTTGGGTTGCAGCAACCAGCCAACGTACAGACTTTGTGATGCAGCAACCAGCCAATGTACAGACTTTGTGTGCACGCAGCCAGCCAACGTACAGACTTTGTGTTGCAGCAACCAACCGATGTACAGACTTTGTGTGCATGCAGCCAGCCAACGTACAGACCTTGTGCTGCAGCAACCAGTCAACGTACAGACTTTGTGAGCATGTAGCCAGCCAATGTACAGACTTTGGGTTGCAGCAATCAGCCAATGTATAGACTTTGAGTTGCAGTAAATGGATAATGTACAGACTCTGAGTGTGTGCTAGCAGACGATGTACAGACTTTGAGTTTGTAGCAAATGAGGAGTGCACCGGCTATGCATGGCAAGCTGTGCAACCAATGTACGGACTCGTGGGTTTGCTAAGCCAGTGAACGTAGACTTTGTGTTGCAGCGACTAGCCGATGTATAGACTTTGGGTTGCAGCAAATGGATAGTGTACAGACTCTGCATATGTGCTAGCAGACGTTGTACAGACTGCGGGTTAGCCCGGCACGCCCGCCAACTCCCTCCCCGGCACACTCTCCTTGGTGCCTTCTCCGGTGCACCCTCTTCTCCCTTCGCCGACACGCCTTGGAACGCCCTCAGCGGCACGTTCTCTATACCCTTCGCCGGTAAATCCCTTTTTGGCCCTCGAGCGGCCCATTCTCTCTCCAGAAAATATGTATAATACAATAATAATGATAATAATAATAAATTAATAAAAACTATGATGAATAAATAAACCTGAATATATATATATGAAATAAACAAACAAAAAAATGTGAAATAATAATAGTAATAGTAAACAAAAAGAGAAAATATGATAGTAATAATAATAAACAAAAAAGAGAAATCACTCAGAATAAATACATAAAAGGGAAATAAGCCATAATATATATATATAATTTGAAACCCAGATAAAAAAAAATGGTAAAACCTACATCGCAGCCCCGTCTCTCCCGTGACCCGGTGCCGAAGGAACAAACAATGCCGCCCTTCCAGGTTGGGCTTGAGTCTTGGGAATCATCCCGAAATGGCCATGACCCGACCTCGCCTCGGGCCGACATTCCGATTAAACCGGACTCGTTTCTCAGGCCGGATCCCTTCTGAGCCACTACTAAAATTGCCGCACGTTCGGCAGACATTTGAACGGGTTCACCTTGGTTTTTGCCGCGTTTCTATTACGGACCTATGTCTGAACATGAAAAGACCCGTGAGCAACCAACATGGCCGACGGATCCTACCCCGACGTGGTCGTGACCCAGTATTACACCGGGCCGATAGCTCGTCAAATCGGATTCACCCTATCAGGATTCGTTCCCGCCCTTTCATTGAAATTGCCGCAAACTCGGCATACATTTGTACGGGATTGTTCCTATCTACGTCGCACCTTCAATATGGACCCTTGTCCGAATATCAAGTGGTCCGTAAGTGACCGACAGAAATCTGAATAGAAAGAGATGGCTCCTGTCATCCCTGGACCCTATACATGGGAATATCAATAAGGCCTTTGTGGGCTGTGCTTGGACCTCGGGTCCGTCCCGATTATGGTCATTGTCTGACCCACACTCTCGGCCTATAGTTCGCTTCCTTCGAACATGTTTTGGTTTTGAAATCTAGTCCCGGGACTCTTCCCCGTTGCCCTCCGGCACCGGGAACATTAATGATGTCCACGCAAGCCCCGTTTGGACCGCGGGAGGCGCCCCCGGTATGGTCCCGACTCGATCTCACACCGGGCCAATAAATTTGCTAGTTTCCTACTACACTAACCGAGATTTAACCGAATATTTTCAGTGTCTCGGAATAATGTATTTGCCGTATCACAGCATACATATGTTCCAGGTCCTCCTGCGACGATTATGATATTCTCAAGCCGGACATCCGTCCGAATATTAAACGGTCTCCCGAATGACCGACACGTTCCGAACGTCCGCTTCCCTAGACACAGGGCTTTTCAGTAGATTCAAGGGATATTTCCCCGTTGCCCCTTGGCACCGGAAATAGTAATGACGCTCAAGCAAGTCTTGTTTCGACCGCGGGGGGCCCACCGCAGTATGGTCGCAGCTTGCTCTTGCACCGGGTCAACAGATTTACTAGTTTTTGACCGCCCCAACCGAGGCTCAGCCGAATGTTTTTCGCTCTTCCGAACAATAAATTCGGCGTACCTCGGCATACATGCGTTCCGGTTTTCCCGCGACAACCGCGATTTTCTCGAGCCGGACATTCGTCCAAACATTAAATGGTCAGTACACGACTGACATGACCGCGAATGGTTTTCTTCTCGCCCTCACGCGAGGATTTCAATACCTCGTAACAGACCTTTCATGCAATTGATTTCTTGGCCATGAGGCCCTGAATCCCGGCGATTAATCAAGGATGTTCCCTCGTATGGGGGATGTAAATGACGCCATGACCTGTATGGCGCGGCGGGTTTTGGTCCCGACACGAACCACACAATCGTCTGACCGAGTCAGATCGAGCGCACCATGGGCTCTTCGGAGCCCGAATAAATTGTCACTTAGTGACTGGCACGCCCACGCACTTAACAGACGAACCACCTGAATAAGCGAATTTTAGTGCGTCCACAACCACTGAAGAGTTCGGTACGCAAAGATGAAGTTGCTTGGGCAGGCCCAAACTTATTGGATAAATGTCGAGAGCCTATTAATGCAGCGACATCAACCCCCGATCGGTACTTGGGATGACATGAAGATCAAGTTGAGGCAGAAATACCTTCCTACCACATACCGCCAGCGTCTCATAGACAAATGGCAAAGTCTCTCTCAAGGGAGCCGATCCGTGACTGAGTACACTGCCGAGTTTGATAGTATTATTTACGGTGTGGAGTTACGGAAGAGTGCACCATGACCATCTCGCGCTTTCGAAGAGGTCTGCGGCCGAACTACTAATATGAACTTTTTCACCGCAACGTGACCACTTTGGAACAGGTGTATCAGGTTGCTCTCGAATTGGAGCAATTCGAGGCCAAGTTTGAGCCTACCCATCGGTTGGGCCCCTTTCCCCCTCGTAGTGTCGAGCCCCGTGGCTCTTTAGGCACATATCCGAGGGCCCCCATGGCTCGACCTCAGGAGCCCACTCGTGCCAAGCCATTAGCTCCTAGGCCTCGCCCTCCACCTCCGAGAGATATCCCTCCTCGTCCCCAACCCACGGCACCCACGGTCCGTCCACCGGCACCCGCACCCGTTGCTCATCCTTTGTTGCCTACACCTCCTATCGGTCGGGAGGATAAGGGGAAAGGACCTTTGATCGGGGAGCCTAGTGGATCACGGTAGCAGTGTTATCGCTGCAATGGGTTTGGCCACTTCGCCAACCAGTGTCCCACTCGTCAGTCTCTTGTCATTGGGGACACACAGGCCGGGGATGCCACCTCTTCAGATCTTGTGTTAGTCAGCTATGAAGCAGATCAGGAGCTAGCGGACAAATACTATGAGATTGAAGGTGATGGCCAAGATGCCCAGCATTAGGACGATACCCACTTGGGGGTCGTCAGGTGTATTCTCACCCAGCCATAGGCCAGTGATGACTGGCGTCGGACCACCATCTTTTATATATAATGTAGGCTGGGGGGGCATGTGTGTAAGGTGATTATCGATAGTGGGAGTTGCATCAATGCAATCTCCACGGGCGCAGTCTCACGTCTTGGTCTTACTCCCATGGATCATCCTTGCCCCTATCGAGTATCATGGGTGGATTCCACCTCTATTCCGATCAGGCTGAGGTGTTTGGTCCCACTGCAGTTCCATGCCTACCGTGACGAGATCTGGTGTGACGTCCTCCCCATGGTAGGCCGTGGTTATTTGATCGGGATGCCACACTCCATGGCCGGTCGAACACCTATACCTTCGACCATGATGGCCGACGGATTACCCTCCACCCCACTCAGCCCAAGAGCCCATCAGTTAGGGGTCCTACTAGCCCTAGTACTCCGAAGCCTTCCATCCCCGGGCCCAGTACCCCATCCCCAGCCCGGGCTATGACCGTTACCTCTGGCACAGGTGAGCCCTGGACTAGGAGGTTTAGCTCCCGAGAAATGGAGAGGGAGGCTAGTAGGGGCTACTCTGTGTTTGCCATTACGGTCCGAGAGGTGGAGCCGAGGTCCGAGGGTGAACTCCCACCCGATGTCATTCCTATTCTGCAGGAGTTTGCTGATATTTTTCCCGAGGAGCTTCCCGAGGGACTCCCACCCATGCGGGATATTCAGCATGCTATCGACCTGATTCCGGGCTCCTCATTGCCCAATCTTCCACACTATCGCATGAGTCCCACGGAACATGCCGAGCTAAAACGACAGGTCGATGAGTTGATGTAGAGAGGGTCTGTTCGGGACAGCATGAGTCCGTGTGCTGTTCCCGCATTACTCGCCCCAAAGAAGGATGGCACGTAGAGAATATGCATTGATAGTCGTGCCATCAACAAAATCACCGTGAAGTACAGGTTCCCTATTCCCCGCCTAGATGATATGCTAGACATGATGGCCGGTGCCACTATCTTCTTTAAGATCGATCTTAAGAGTGGCTACCATCAGTGTAACGGCCCGAGAATCTGATTACCGGGAGAGACCTGATAACCCGAGACTCGAACCGCCGCCCACGAGCCGGGAGGGCTCGGAAGGGCTGAAAGGAGTGTGGAGGCACAAAGAAATAGGAAATAAAGCAGGACATCTCAACATAAACAACTACAGCTACAACAGAGTCCAGTCCAACAGAAAGTACAATCTAAAGCAGTAAAAACGTACCACATGCCGAGTGAACACTCGGCCCGGCGAGCTGGCAACTGAGAACCTCCGCACCGCGCCCTCGAACCTCGAGGAAGAAGAACCACCACATCTGAAAAGTAGGGAATGAGTCTCCAAAATAGAGACTCAGCAGGGATCCCGTGGAACCCCAACCGGAAACGACGGCGGTAGCAGAAAGGAAGGCTACAAGAGCAACCGCAACAGTAGGAACAGTAAACTCGGTGGTCGGTCGGAACCCGGCACTACAGCTACTCCTACTGTACCATAAAACACGACCTAGTCTCCCATCGGGGGACAACCAAGCCACGCACCCGACCACCCGATTCCACGATCGGGGACCACCAGAGACGAACCGCCCTAGCCGCGCTACTAGGAAAGCGCCACGATACCTCCGTAACGGGGGCCTGCCCTCAAAAAGGGCCCGAGCCAAAACCACACGGTCAGGGAACACAGTCACGACCTCACTGTCGTGAACACAATGCCGTCTGGGGAAAGGCTCTTGGTGACGCTCACCGGAAACCCCAGACCTCGACTGCAGGAACACTCCTGAAACCACTCATGAAGTCCCGTCTCGCGGACGGAAACAGAACCCGATACACGACGACTCACGTCACGTGACAGGAGCACCGCCCACTAGGAGAATGATCGGATGCGTCCCCTGACATCTTACACCGCGTCACAAGTGTCTAGCTACAACGCCCCGGGCGTGAGACTCAGACACGCAACAAGTACCATAACAAGGACTAGCTGGGGTCACGCTCGTCAGCGCGTGTCCTAAGCCCCTAACCAAGTGTGCACACACAGACCATCTGCTCTAGGTCGGGTCCTCTAGCTGGTTTTCTCCCCCACCGAACTCTGGTGGCAAACGCAAGGGGCCCTACGGAAACCAGCCTAAAAATCACCTCTCACCGGGTCTCGCTCTCCACCACTCCCGGGTGGGTCCGCACTCGCGTGCGCAGGAAGCTACGACTAGTGGACGGGTCACTAGAAGGAGTAGACTCTCAAGTCAATGGAAAACAACGTCCGAACCCGACGAAGTACGGGGCACCCCACGTACCAGCACCGTCGCACGGCGACCACGGTCGGAAACGAAATGGGACTCACAGTTCACGGGCCACACACTCGGTCACGCAGAAAGCACAGAAGCACAATTCCCAGGGTAGCACACAAGCTGCCACGCCGATTCCCCATCCCAGGGAAAGCGGGAAACCTCTAGCCTTAGGCCGGATAACTGGACTCACCTTTCAAAGAAACTCACGACATGCGGGGGAGACCCCACCGCACACACACCGATACACGGTGACTCGATCGAGCGTAACACGAAATCCCGGAACACGTGGGGTCACCCGGACCCACCACACCTATGGGCATGCTAATCAAGGTAAACGGAACCTCCGGACACCCAAAGACACGGTCATGGAACTCCACGGGGTGTCCGAGACATACACGGCCCAAGGGGAGAACAATCAGCCGTGGACTGCCCGCCCTAGGCGGCCCGACTGGTCACCCCAAGATCGCGCTACCCTTGCATAGCGCATTCAGAACAGAACGCGCTATACACTAGTAGCGCGATAAGACAGATCGCGCTATAGACCTATAGCGCGACCAGGACAGATCGCGCTAGGATCACCTAGCGCGACAAGACAGAACGCTCTAGGATCCCCTAGCGTGACAAGACAGATCGCGCTATAGACCTATAGCGCGAACAGAACCGCCTTACTGTTCATCTTCCCCGATGAACGCGCCCTATCGAGGCGGCACGACCCTCAAGAACGTGCTACCTGAGACTAGCGCGTTCTCAGTCCACGCCCGAAAATGGCGAAAACCGCAGAAAAACCCACTCCACGCCCCGTTCACCCCCAGGTGAAGGGGAAACAAAAGGGGAAACCTTCTCCAAGCCCCTAGGCATGCATTTAAACCCATGGATCGGCCAAAAACACCGTAAAATGGGAGATCCGACTCACACCCCAAAATCATGAGTTTTCCCCCAAATCCCTCGAATAAGCCCGCTCGGCTCACCACGGCCTACAAAACTCGTGGGAAATGAAGTACGCGGGTTGAGGGTCCATCTCCCTACCTCCACCGAAGATTCAACGCACCGTGGACGCCGATCCACGAAGAAAACGCCGTTGAAGCCTCGCCGTTCCACGAACCCACGGCCGAGCTTCACCGCACCTCCACCGCCTCGATCCTCACCCATCCCCGCCCGTGCCTCGCCCGCGCCGTCCCCACCTCGCCCACACTCCACCCCGTCGGCCGTCGGAGAGAGAGGGAGAGAGGAGAGAGCGTGAGAAGAGAGAGGGAGGGAAGAGAGAAAATGAGAGGGGAGAGAGAGAAAAGGGTTATATATATAGAAAAATCCAGAAATTTCAAAAAATACCAAAAATAGGAAAATCATGTTTCCACGATCCTCGGAACGCACCGATCGCAACGGTACCACACTCACCTAGGTGAACGGCCAGGTTCACCCACAACGAGGTTCCGAAGGAATTACCGAAATACACAACAGTAATTGGAAAACACACGCGGAAAAGCCGCGGAACGCTTCCGGACCTCCGAAACAACTCTGCATCGCGCCGATCCGAACACGAAAGATGTCCGAAATGAAATTTCGGACACAACGGAGTCAGACACTCCGAGAAATCAGATTCGGGACCCACGAACAAGGATCTGAAAAATCCGGGGCATTACAATCAGGTAAGGATTAGGCCAGGTGATGAGTGGAAGACCGCATTTAAGACCAAGGATGGTCTATATGAGTGGTTGGTTATGCCCTTTGGGTTGACCAATGCCCCTAGCACCTTCATGCGACTCATGACTCAGGTCCTTCGACCATTCATTGGAGTCTTTGTGGTTGTGTATTTTGATGATATCCTTATACATAGTCGCACTAAAGGGGACCATTTGGACCATCTACGGCAGGTCTGTCTGCTTTTGAGGCGAGAGCAGTTGTTTGCGAACCCACAGAAGTGTGCCTTCATGACACCTCAGCTTACCTTCTTGGGTTTTATTGTGTCTAGTATTGGGGTCTCCGCTGATCCGGAGAAGGTCCGGGCCATTGTTGAGTGGCCGGAACCCCGTACGGTCCATGATGTCCGCAGCTTCCATGGCCTCGCGACGTTCTATCGTCATTTCACTTGCAAATTTAGCTCCGTCACTGCCCCGATCACGGACTATATTCGGAAGGGCACATTTGTATGGACGAAGGCCGCAGCTGCTGCCTTCAAGGACATCAATGAGCGCATGACCCAGACACATATCCTTTGATTGCCAGATTTCTCGAAGGTGTTTGAGGTCTCTTGTGATACGTCGGGTGTAGGAATTGGAGGAGTGTTGAGTCAGGAGACCCACTCGGTTGCATATTTTAGTGAGAAGCTGAATGACGTAAAATTACGATACTGCAGTTATGATAAAGAATTCTACGCAGTTGTTCAGGCTCTTAGGCATTGGAGGCACTATCTTTTACATCATGAGTTTGTCTTGTACTCCGATCATGAGGCTTTGAGGCTCCTCCATTCCAAAAAGAAGCTTAACGCGCGTCACAGCAGATGGGTTGAGTATCTCTAGCAGTTCACATTTGTGCTTAAACATAAGGCTGGAGTGGAGAACAAGGTGGTTGATGTCTTGAGTCGGCGTGCATGTCTGCTGATGACCATGAGTGCCAAGGTCATAGGGTTAGAGAAGATGAGAGATGCCTATGTTGACTGTCCTGACTTCGGTCAGATTTATACCACTCTCCAGGCCGGACCCTCGAGAGACCATGATGATTATGTGCTTCAGGAGGGTTACCTCTTTTGAGGAGGCAGGCTTTATGTTCCCCGAACTTCGGTTCGAGACTTCTTAGTCTGGGAACTACATGCGGGAGGTCTAGCCGGCCACTTTGGTCAGAACAAGACTATCGAGGCGGTTGAGCACATATTTTATTGGCCGAGCTTGAAGCGTGATATTGCTTATATTGTGGCCCAGTGCCGTACATGTGCTCCGGCCAAAATGTAGAAGCAAAGCTCGGGCCTCTATACTCCTCTTCCCATGCCTGATGCTCCATGGCATGATGTTAGCATGGATTTTATTTTGGGATTGCCATGTACCTCTAGGAAGCATGATTCGGTCTATGTGGTAGTTGACCGGTTCTCGAAGATAGCCCTTTTCATTCCTTGCTCGAAGACTTCGGATGCTTAGAGGGTAGCCCACCTATTCCTTACTCATGTGGTGTGCAAGTTCGGGTTGCCTCGTACCATAGTGTCTGACCGTGATGTTAGGTTCACTAGTTATTTTTGGAAGACATTGTGGCATATGTTGGGTACTCAGCTCAAATTTTCCATTGCATATCATCCCCAGACAGATGGTCAGACCGAGGTGGTCAATAGGAGTCTGGGTGACCTTTTGAGGAGTCTTGTCAGGGACCGTGTAGGGGATTGGGATCTTATATTACCACTGGCAGAATTTGCATATAATGATTCGGTCAACATGTCTACCGGTATGAGTCCATTCGAGATTGTCACAGGTCGTAGGCCTAGGAAGCCAGTGGATCTTGTTCCCATGCCCATTCAAGCACGAGCGTCTGAGTCTATCGAGTCTTTTGCTAGGCATGTTAGGAGTCTGCATGATGACATCTGTCGTCACATTGAGGCCAGCAATGCACGGTATAAGGAGTTAGCCGATGTCCATCGACACCACCGTGAGTTCCAAGAGGGTGAATATGTCATGATCAAGGTAAGACCTGAACGGTTTCCCTCTAGAACCGTAAAGAAATTGCAAGCTCGCGGAGCCGGTCCATTTAGAGTGCTGAAACACGTTGGATCCAATGCGTATGTTGTGGACCTACCCGAGGATTATGGTATAAGCTCAACTGTCAATGTGTCAGATCTAGTTGCATATAGGGACCCAGCGGTGATCCCTAGTGAGCCTTTAGAGCCATCTCCCCCCATTGAGAGTGATCCCACACCTGAGTGTTCACCACCAGTCACATTTCCACGACAGCGAGAGCATATAGATCATATACTGGATGAGCAAGTGACAGTTACCAGGAGTGTATCCTACCCGCGCTACCTAGTGCGTTGGAGAGGGCGACCCGCCACCGAGGATACTTGGATCACCCGTGGAGAGTTGCAGCGGATAGATCCGGACCTACTGGAGCGCTACCAGAGCGATGCTGACCCTTACTCGACAGGGTTGAGTTTCTCCCACCCGGGGAGAATTGGTGCTGACACCAGAGCGATCAAGAGGCACGAACCGGCGAGCCGTCAGTACCGTACACGGAGCACCACTCGAGCTACATCGGCGTCCATCTGGCTCGGAGATAGCCTGGAGACTCCCCCTTGAGTCTCGGTATTTATAGTATTTATTTGGACTTTGTGTGTGTAATGTGTGTTTTATTCGGATTGTAATTCAGATTGTAACAGGGATTTATTTGTAATTTGGGACCACCTGGGTCCCGCGGGCCCCCCCATCCCTTCTCCCATTGATCCACCTCACCTCTTGGGCCCATGTGGGGTCTGTCAACCCTCCAAGGTGGGCTTCTAGAAAGGTTGGACCAAGGGGGCACAAAGGGAACAAAAATTCAAATTTGGAAGGGCAAAAGTCAAGGGGGCGCCCCCATATATAGTATTATATTAGGAATTTTAGTTTATTTTATTTAGTTCCAAATCACATGAGAGAAATAAATTGTGGACTCCCTCTTTTACCCCTCCCCAACCCTAGATCTAGGGATAGTTAGTGTCTTTTGTTATTTCACATAAATAGCATGTATTTTCATTTGATTAGAATTAATTAATGAGAAGAAAAATCTGAATTTCCTCCAAAGGAGCAAGGGCCGCCCCCTATCTCTCTCCTCTCTCCCCCTTCTACAGCTGGGAAGGCTGTGAATCAGAGGTGTGAAGCCTCCTCTATCCGGTGTGAAGATCATCGTCGCCACCGCCACCGCCATCGTGCCGCCATCGCACCACCATCACCGTCGCCGGAGTTCTGTCCACCCAGGACAGCCCCCTGATCTCATAATTTATGCTCTCAACCTCGAGATCTTTTGGAGCCTGAACTTTCAGGGTGAGTTCTAGAGGTTCAACCCACATCCCATAAAAATTGGTGGAGCTTCTAGGTTTTATTTTTCATTTTTCCATTTTCGTTTTCCACCTTCCTTCCAGATCTGCCTGCAGTCTGTCTTATGTCACAACCATCAGATAGTTCATCCATGAGCCCATCTTTTTCATGTCAGATCGAGTTGTAATTTTTATTGGGGGTTCTGTCAATATAGTACCTCTTCCACAAATTTTATTGTGAATTTAGGATCTCGTTTATATTTTCAAAAAAATCACTTTCAGATCCCAACTTAGTCTATCTGCCACTGTCCAGATCCGACCACTCAGCAGTATAAAATACCTTTCCCCACTCAAACCTCCACCAATCTTTTCACAAAAATTATCCCCGTCTTCCTCTCTCTCCCCTATACAACTTTAATGAAGAACTCAACACCCAGATCGGAGGTCTACATCGTGGTCAACGCTAACTCTCAGGAAAGTTCACTTCTGTCCGGCCAGATATGAGGCAAAGATCAGTCAGATTCAAAATTCTGCCAACAAAATTACAGTCCCGTCGAAATTCCTAGATGCACAAAGGGTCGAAGGATTTCGAGTCAGCGTTCCAACAGCGCTAGTTTCGTGCCGATCCGACGTCAGTGCTGATCGCAGCAACCGATCTTGCCGGGTCGCGCGCTACAAAATAGGGGTTGCAGATCCGTGGCCAGCACCTCCGACAAGTGGAGATCGGAGCCGCCCGGCCTCCGATCGGTGTTCCGGCCCGACCGCCGTCTAGGGAAGCGTACCACCAGGTGTCACCAACACAGTGGGACCCACCCCGTCAAGTCCAGAGGATTGAGCAGCACGTGGGCCCCACGAACCCGCAGATCGTCGCCGCCCGGACAGCACTAAAACGTGGATTTCGGCACCATCGGAGCGACATCAAGATGCTGCCCGTCAACCCACTTCCCGATACTCCCGGGCCCCACATGTGACCTGTTACCTCCCTGCGTGGAGTGGGTCAAAACTTTGTACCACTGTAATTCTTGTTAACCGGGAGTACGGATTTGGCCGGGGTTGTCTTCCCCACGCCAGGAGCGTGGAGGTAACGGTCTTACTTCTTGGCATTCATTTGCTAGTTTAGTATATGGCCGTATGCCGCTGTGAGAGCGTAGAAGTCTAGCCCGTGAGTTCATGTCACCGCTGTGAGCGAGAGAGTGACCCGTCCCATGGCTCGATCCGAGCACGGAAGTGAGTCGACCACCCTTGGCTCTGCCGGTTTCTCAACCGCGCGGATCCGCGCTTTCCCTCGCTTGGGACGACGAGTGAGCTTGCATTTCTGTTAGCGACGTATAGCTCATAGGAACTCTTAGTGTCGGGCCAAAGTGTCTCCGTTGTTCGTATGTTGCTGGTCATGTCTACATTTAGTGTCTGAGGTCTCCATCACTTAGAGTCGGTCCCCCGTGTCTGTCCCGCATCAACCTAGGCCTCAAGAGACGCAATATAAGACGGACACAGAATGTGCACCGACTTGTGTCTACCTAATGCAAAGATTGCACAGACATGCAAGACTTGAACTTCACCCATATGCATCGACCTATATGCTAGATGAAACATGACTTATAGTGTTTGCTATCATCAAAATCACAGGGGCACAACAATCTCCCCCTTTTTGATGATGGCAACACCAATGGACAATGCAATGAGGATGATGTATTTTGATGTGTCAAGATGCTTGGTCAGATGTCATGCATGCATATACAGACTAATGCATCTTTAAAATGCTCCCCCTGAAAATATGACTCAGAAACAATTCTCCCTTTGTATGTCTCTCTATCCCCCTTTGCCATCGGAGTTAATCTTCTCCCCCTGATCCCTCAGAGAAGAAAGGACAAGTTCTCCCCCTTTGAAGAGATAAACAATTCTCCGCCTTTGACATCAGCAAAAAAGGAGGAAGGGAAGAGAAGAGATATATGGAAATCAGGGAGGATGAAAGAGACTAAATAACATTCTATGCAATGGTTCAAGAAATGAGCAAATTATAAGACAACCCTTAGGATATAAGAGTCAACAATGTGCATTCTTAATTTAAATTCAGGTTTAACTGTTATAGAAAGTAGAGTAAAGCAACTGACTTCCTGAAAGAGGGCTATAGACTCCGTTTATAGCAATGAACCTAAAACCCATAGCCATAATAAACTAAGTCAGGACAGTACCCTACTAATTTCAGAAACAGTGAATATCAAGGAAAGTCACTTGAATTTGTATTGAAGCTAAACAGTTGACACTCAATGACTTTTATTTTTCAAGGGTTACAACAGTTCTTTTTCACTTCTGGTTACTGAATCTGAACTCAGTGAATAGACAAGTGTCATTTATGCTGTTGACATTAGGTGTACACCTTGATTAGAGGCCAGTACCCCCAGTTACTAAGCATAAACTACTATATATGTTTCTGATCAACAGCTACAAAGATAGTTTGCACCTTTGACATTAAGGGTACACCTTGATTAGAGGCCAGTACCCCTAGTTACTCAGTGAAATCTCCCCTATAGATTTGACCAAATGAACAGAGTTAACCTGAAGTACTTCATGACCTACGATATTCTCTATTTTTTTTTATGGAGGCCTCAGTTTCTCAGTGCAATTCAGTCATTGCTCTGCCACATTGTTCATTTCTTTTCTTTTAATGATCTTATTTATGCTGCCCTTATTACTTTTTAGAGTGACTGTTTAAAGACAATACACACTCTAGTTTTCTCCATCTAGACTTCACTAAGTCTGTTATGTTCAGGTACAGTGAAGACCTTTTCTATTCTAACTATGAGAAAAAAAAAGTTAAGATCTATAAACAGTTTCTAACACCTTATTTTCTGATGAACAGTCTATGAACTCTTCAGTCTATTAAGGTTAAACCTTCAATTCAGTCAAGAAGCAACTGTAATTCTTATAAATGAAGAGTTGTGATAACTGCCGCTTACTGTAATGAACCGATAGCAAGACTGGTATTCAATCAGGGTGAAAGAAATAAACATGAAAGCACAGGAGCAACTCAAAGAATTTTCAAAAATAGGTAAAATGCAATTGATGTCACACGATGTGAATTTTTAGAGAATGAGGAGAGAGAGTGAAAGAAATTGAACACTGATCAACCACCACTTTACTCCCCCTGACATCATGCATCAATCTTAACTTGCACAGTGTAGACAATGCACCGACCTGTGTATGTGATGTTGAGTTATGGTTTTGATGATTGTTGTGTTTGTTAAGTTATGGTTTTGATGATAACTAAACTTAATGTGTGCTTTAATGATGTTAACTAAACCTATGGTTGATTACACATGTTCTTGATGATTGTGTTCATTCATGTTGTTGTTTATGTTGGGTTTGCAAGAGGCAAGAGGTTTCATAACCTCTTTAATATGAACAAGCATGGTATTAACCTTGACTATGTTGCTTGCAGGATCAAACTCATGGTATCCACCTGGTAAACCAAACGCATGGATAAGCACCCTGCTCCTATGCAATTCAAAACAAGTGATATATGTCATTTACTGTCAAGAGACTTTGGTAAGATACTCACCTTGTTAAAGCTTCAATCTCACCATGGTCATTTCATATATCTTTCATTCATGCACCTTAAACATGAAACCCTTCTGGCCATCGTGCGCCCTCGCCCGCGGATCGACCTGCGCGGTCAGGTCGCGGGGATCGACCTGCCCGGTCAGGTCGCAGGGGTCAAGGGGGCAGCGCCCCTTGCGGGGGTTTCCGGGGGCGGAGCCCCCGGAACAAAATTTAGAAATGCTTAAAACATATTCTAAGTTGAATTCAATCCTAAAATGCATGGATTTGATGTGGACTTGAAGCTCTTGACTTTTGGACATGTTTCATTGGTCTAACATTTCATTTTTGTAGGTTTGAAGATTGGCGGTCGACCTGTGGACCCTTGGCGGTCGACCTAAAATAACAGAACTGAAATTTGGCAACATGTGACCCTGGCGGTCGACCGCCAGGACCCAGCGGTCGACCGCTTTTCCCAGCAGCCACACAGCTACAGGATGGCCCCTGGCGGTCGACCGCTGGCCTCTGTAGGTCGACCGCTAGCCCCGAGCTGCGAATAATTGTTGACTTTTTTTCCACTTCGAGAAGAGCCTTTCTCCTTGTAATTCTTTAATCCTAATGACACCAAATCACCCACAAAATGTGGATCTGATCTGGGGGATGTCCATGGACCATTCAAGGGCTATAAAACATCTCATTTGGAGCCATAACCCTAACCATCCAAGAGATCCCAAGGGGAGGCTGTCCAAGGAGGAAAAAGAGGTACTGTAGCTCCGTGAACAGTACCTCGTGCAGCAAGCTCTTCATCTATCTCCAACCCATTCAAGGCGATCCAAGGGAAGAAGAAGAAGGATGCTACAAGGAGGAATGGGCCATTCAAACTTCACATGAAGGTACTCTAGCTCCGATTAAAGTCAGCAATCTCAAAGGAAGAGAACCACCTCATAAACATCAAGGAGATACAAGGATTGTCCAAGTGAAGAAGAAGGGTACTGTCGCCGTGAATAGTACTCCGTGCAGCAAGTGTTCTTCATCCATTCTCAACCCCACAGCATGCATTCAAGGGAATCCAAATCAGGAGTTTTCTAAACTAAGCCTCATCGTCGTTATGCTTTGGATGTTATAATTGTGTTTATCATAAACTGCAAGAAATCGTGTGTGTGTGTGTGTGGATCATTGTTGGATCTGTGGTCGTGTGTGGGTGTGTTATATTTGATTTCTATGTTCGTAGGTCTTCTTAGATCTACGTGTGTGTGCGATTTTATCAGGTTCTAGTGTTTGTGTGTGGAGAGAGCTGCATCTGTCGTAGCAAGTGTGTGTGTGTGTGTGTGTTGTGATCCGGTTATCGGATCGTGTTGGAGACATCGTCTCTGTGTGTGTGTCTGTTGGGGCGCATCCCCGTGTGTGTGGGCAGGCATCGTCCTGCGTGTGTGTTTGGAGAGTTGTCTCCATTTGGGGATTTATCCCCGAGTGAAGCCTCACCGGGTTTGGTGAGGGGTGGACGTAGGATTTCCGTCGTTGCATCCGAACCACCTTAAAAATCGCTGTGCATTGTGGTTTGTATTGTGTGGTTTGGTCCATTTCTCCTACCTCCATTCTCCGTGAGTTTTAGTGTAAACTGTTTGTTTGGATTTATCCTCTTGTATGTTGCATATTCTATATCTTTATCTTACATAGTTTGATAAATCCAAATTGTGTACAAACAGTTTTGAATCTCTAAACTAGCATTGTATCACATATTTTGTAAAAAGCAAACAGTTTTCTTAAAATTGTAAAACACCCAATTCACCCCCCTCTTGGGTGTCATTGATCGCGGGACTTCATGCGAGCGGGATGCAAGTGCACCGACCTACATGTGACTTAAATGCAGGATGCACCGACCTATACGCTGGAATGCTCATACAAGGCATTGACTGTATGCAAGTCATGCAAAGACTTATGCTCGGTGCGAATATGAAATGCATTGACTATGTGCAGTACATGCAATAACAAAGGACTATGTGCTACTCGTGCATCTACATCAGAAGTAGTCCGTGCAAACATCTAACAATCAACGTATTCATAGAAAATCAATTATTCACACAACAGACATCGAAATATTCTTTATTCAGAAATCTAAAGACAAGCTGACATAGATTTCAAATAATTTAACAAATTATTTAAGAATGAAAATATTCATCATTTTCTTTCTAAAATTTACAGAGCCCCAATTCTCTTCTTAGATATTTAAATCTCTCATTTCTAAGGGGTTTAGTAAAGATATCAGCAATCTATTTTTTAGTTTCAACAAACACTAATTCAATTTCATTCTTGCTCACTACATCTCTAAAAAAATTATGTTTAATTTCGATGTGCTTAGTCTTAGAGTGGTGAACATGATTTTTAGTAAGGCAGATGGCACTAGTGTTATCACATAGAAGTGAAATGCATCCCAGATTTATCTGATAATCTGAGAGCTAGTGTTTAATCCATAGTACTTGGGCAGCACAGTTCCCTGCAGCAACATACTCTGCCTCTGCAGTGGAAAGTGCCACTGTGTGTTGCTTTTTAGAAGCCCAAGATACTAGGCAACCACCTAGGAATTGGCAATAGCCACTAGTGCTCTTCCTATCTACCCGACACCCAGCGTAGTATGCATCAGTGTAGGCTAGAAGCTCTAGCTCACATCTAGCAGGATACCATAAGCCTAGTTCTTGGGTGCCTGATAAATACCTAAAGATCCTTTTCACTGCACTAAAGTGTGATTCCTTAGGACTAGCCTGAAATCTAGCACATAAACACACTGCAAATTGAATATCAGGCCTAGATGCAGTGAGATATAAAAGGGATCCGATCATACCTCTGTATAGCTTTTGATCCACAGGGTTACCTTTGGTATCTTCATCAAGACTTGTTGAAGTACCCATTGGAGCTGTAATGTCCTTGAGGTTGTCGAATTTGTACTTCTTCATGAGGTCTCTTATGTATTTGGACTGAGTGATGAAGGTTCCATCTTTGGTTTGTGTCACCTGTAGTCCAAGAAATAGTTTTAGCTCACCCATTGAGCTCATCTCAAATTCTTGTGTTATAAGTTCAGAAAATTCCTTACACAATTTAGGATTAGTTGAACCAAAAACTATGTCATCAACATAAATCTGAACAATAAGAATGTTAGGATGACTTACCTTGGTGAACAAAGTTTGGTCAACCTCACCTCTTGTGAATTTCTTCTCGGTAAAGAATCTGTTGAACCTATCATACCAAGCTCTAGGAGCTTGCTTCAAGCCATAAAGAACTTTATTCAATTTATAAACATGAGAAGGGAAATCTAAGCATTCAAATCCAGGAGGTTGTCAGACATAGACATCCTCTTTTATTTCCCCATTGAGGAAAGTAGATTTTACATCCATCTACTGGAGAGTTATTCTAAATGAGCATGCATAAGCCAAAAGTATTCTAATTGCCTCTAACCTGGCTATAGGGGCAAATGGCTCTTCAAAGTCAATTTCAAATTCCTGGTTGTACCCCTGAGCAACAAGTCTGGCCTTATTCTTCACTATATTACCTAGCTCATCAGTTTTATTTCTAAAAACCCATTTTGTTCCAATGACAGTCCCATGATCAGGAGGTGGGACCAGGTGCCACACCTTGTTCCTGTCAAACTGATTAAGCTCCTCGTGCATGGCATTGATCCAATGCACATCTTTGAGAGCACTGTCAGTGGTTTTGGGTTCAACATGAGAAACTAATGAAAAATTATTCAATTCATTTTGTGCTCTAAAGAAACCTCTAGTCCTAGGGGATTCATGCAAGTTACCAATGACATTTTCAACAGGATGATCTCTTAAAAATCTAACATTAATAACTTGGTTACCTTGACCTTCATTTACCTCCCCCTGAACAGTAGGCTCCTCTGCATTGATCTCTTCAGCTTCTTCTTCTTATTCTGATTGGTCTTCAGATTTTTCTTCCTTAAGGATTTCTCCATCATCTTCTTTCCTGCATTGACCAACATCAGAGTTATTCAGGGACTCATCAAATACAATGTGTGGAGATTCCTCAACAATTTTAGAATTAAGGTTGTACACTCTATATGCTCTAGTGTTTTCAGACTATCTAAGAAAAATTCCTGGATCACTTTTAGGTTCGAATTTATCAAGGTTTCTTTTATCATTAACATGAATGAAACACTTACAGCCAAAGACCTTGAAATAAGTAATTGAAGGCTTCTTACCTTTTAGAATCTCATAAGGAGTTTTCTGAGTGAAAGGCCTTGCCATAGCTCTGTTGATACATGGCATGCAGTGTTAACTGCCTCTGCCCAGAATTTTCTTGGTAAGCCACCTTCAACTAGTAGTGTACGAGCCATCTCCACAAGTGTCATGTTCCTCCTCTCCACTACTCCATTCTGCTCAGGTGTTCTTGGGGAGGAGAACTGATGAATAATCCCATTGTCCCTGTAAAAATCATCAAATTGTGAGTTTTCAAACTCACCTCCATGATCGGACAAAATATTTTTAATCAAATTTTCATTTTTCTATTTGATTTTCAAATAGAACTCTTGAAATTCAGAAAATGCATCATTTTTGTGAGTGATGAAAAAGACCCAAGTATATCTAGAGAAGTCATCAACTAAGACATATCCATATCTCCTACCTGATAAGCTGACTGATCGTGTGGGTCCAAAAAGATCCATATGTATCAGCTCATACGGTTTGGAGGACATGTTTTCAGTTCTTGATTTAAATGACTTCCTAGTCTGCTTGGACTGTGTACATGCATCACACACTTTATTTTCTTTCTTAAAAGATATTTCAGGGAGTCCTCGAACCATGCTATGTTTGTTCAATTTATGCAAGACGGTGTAGCTAGCATGGCCTAACCTACGAAGCCACAAAAATGCCAAGTCCTCTTTATTAGCAGTGAGGCATAGGTTAGAATGTGCAAGATCATCTAGATCTACCATGTAAATGCTATTCATTCTTTTTCCAGAAAATGTAACAATATCGGAATCAGGTTCAAAAATTTTACAATTAAGAGTATCAAATACTACCTTGTGTCCTTTATCACACAGCTGGCTGATACTAAGTAGATTATATGTTAAACCATCCACCAGTAGGACTTCATCAATGCAACAGGTAGTACACTTACCTACCTTATCTGATCCGATGATTTTACCCTTTGTGTTGCCACCGAAGGTGACAAGGCCTCCATTCTTCTCTGTCAGCAAGCAAAACTTGGCCTTGTCTCCTGTCATATGCCTGGAGCAGCCACTATCCAGGTACCACATGTTGTTCCTGGCTGCCAGGCATACCTACAAACACAATCAGAGAGAAAATTTTGGAACCCAAAAGTGTTTGGGCTCCGAAACAGATGCAGAACAATTCAAACAAGATAATAAACTCTTGGGAATCCACATTTGTTTAAACATGTTTGGCTTAGTGGATTTCCCAACATTCTTTTCATTGTTTCTTTTCTTCTCAGCACCAACAGAGTGAGTCTTCTTTTTCTGGTGCTATGTCCTGGCACCATTGCTATTAGAAAATTTGGTGTTTCTGTGCCAGTGCCTAGGCCAATAGGTACTCAGAAAATTGTGGCCATAATTGGTCCTAGGCTGACCATTGAAAGCTTGATTCCTAGGAGTCCAGGTCCTAGACTCTCCAACCCAGTTTCTGATATGAGGTCTATAAGACTATGTAGGATATGACTGATACCTAGACCTCCCCTGAACTCTATTCCATCCAGACTTATTGAATTGTTGTGGTTGTGCATAATGGTAGGTCTGGACCCTGGGTTGGTGAAACTGACTCGGTTGACCTCTGACTGAATTTTGTCTCCCCTGCATCTTTGACCCACCAGACTTGTGCATAGGTGTATATTGGATCTTCTTCTTAGCTGCAGGTGGTGGTGAAGACTTGGTGGCCTTAGCTTGGGATTTGGATGTGTGTGTAGGCTGACCCCTAACCTGAGACTTCTCTTTAGAAATGGGACTAGGTGTGCCGGCTCTGCTGGGCTCACAAACTTTCTGCTTGCCCTTGTCCTCAGCACTGAGCATTTTCGAATTAACAGTTTTAACAGCAGAGTTTTCAGTATTCATTTTAATGAGGGGTCTTTTCTCCTTCTCAGCTATAAAGGAAATTGTTTTCGCTGCAAAGCTCTTTTTAGCAGTAGGATTAAAACCTAGACCCTCTCGTATGAAATTAACTTTTGACCCCAACAAAGCATTTAGATTATCAGATCCTTTAGTCATATTTTCAATGATTTTCTCTTTGTCAGCATTTTCTTTCTCTAGTTGTTCGATTGAATTTTTTAATTCATTATTGACACCTAGGACAACTTCATACTTTTCATCAACAGTTTTCATCTCATTTTCAAATTTTTACAGTTTTAGTTTCAAATCATCAATAACATTTTCCAGCATTTCATTTTCTTTTCTAAAGTCAATCAACACATGCTTTAAATCATCAAATTCAGAGCAAGAATTTTTTAACCTATCATTCTCAGACTGTAAACAGGCAAGTTTATCAGACATTGTCTTATCATTCAAAAGAGAATTAACCTTCTTCTTCAAATGTTTGTTTTCTTTCCTAATATCATCTACTTTGTTTAACAAATCTCCGTAGGCATCTTTCCAATCAGAAATGGTATAATGCTCAAAGGGAGATGATACCTCATATGAGTCTTCTTCTTTTTCTTCATCATCTTTTGCCATCAGGCAGATGGGCTTTTCTTCGTCCTCGCTCTCAGATGTGCAGCTTAATATGCCCTCGTCCTCATCGCTCCATGTGCTCACCATCGCCTTTCCTTTGGAAGCTTTCTTCTTTGACTTCTCTTTCAGTTTCTGGAGCTGGGGACAATCTGCCTTCATATGACCGGCCTTCCTACAGTGGTAGCAAACATTAGTGTCAACTTTCTTGGCAGGGTTAGATCTATACCTTGTTTGCCTCCTGTCGCCACCAAACTGCCTTCGGCCGAAGTTTATTCCCTCCTTTCTCAGAAATCACCTAAACTCTCTGGTCAGCATGGCCAGTTGGTCTCCATCGATCTCTGATCCAGAGAGGCTCTGCTCGCTTGATGATTCACTGTGACTGGATCTGCTCGATCTGTTGAAGCTGGCCTTCATAGCAATAGGCTTCTTCCTCTTCTCGAGCTCCTCAGTCTTGGTAAGGTTCATCTCATAGGTCATTAGTGAACCAATGAGCTCGTCGACCTTCATGTTCTGCAGATCCCTTGACTCCTCAATAACTGTAGCTTTTATATGCCATACTGGAGTCAGGGACCGAAGGATCTTCCTTACAATTTCATAATCCGAATAATTCTTTCCCAGACTCCTGAGACCATTGGTAATGATCGTGAGGCGCGCATACATTTCTGTGATGGTCTCACTGGGCTTCATTCGAAAGGCTTCATACTCTGAGACCAACAAATTCGCCTTGGTCTCCCTTACTTGAGAGGTTCCCTCGTAGATGACCTCCAACTTATCCCACATCTCCTTCGCAGTGGTGCATGACAAAACCCGGGAGAACTCGGTGGGATGAAGTGCGCATTGAATAGCATTAATTGCGCTCCAATTGAGGGTAGATTTCCTGATCTCCTCTCTTGTCCAAACTTCCTCGTTCGCATGAAGCTCGAACGGACCTTTGCTGACTACTTTCCAGATCTCATAATCTTTCGCCCTCAGAAATACTTGCATACGATTCTTCCAGTATGCATAGTTCGATCCATCAAAGTATGGGGGCTTGGTAGTGGAGTGTCCCTCAGCCATCATCCCTTTAGCGTCCATGGCCATTGACTCTTCAGGACGTTGATCCCTACAGAAGAGTTAGGCTCTGATACCAAGTGATAGAATAGATGGACGCTCAAATACCTACAGATGGAGTATCTATAGACGATCTAGAGGGGGGTGAATAAATCAGTCACCCACTAAAAGCTTACTACAGCAGAAACAGTTGCGGAATATAATCAAACTGCTTTCGGATGATCGGAAGGCACTCAATTACAACTAGAGTGAAACAAATCGAACAAATCGGCTCTCACGCGATACTAAACAATCATCTACTGAGCGATGAACAGAGATAAAGGAAAAATGCAAATCACAATCAATCGCACAGTGGACAGTGGAATTTTAAGGTGGTTCGACCTCAAACCTGAGGTCTACGTCCACCCCACACTCAAACTAGAGTGTGGCTTAACTGCTGATACACAACTTCCGCTGATCCACAGTTTCGGGGTAAAAACCCTACAAACCGCTAAGCCTTACAGCTTACGCCGACCAGAGGATACCACACCTCTACAACCGCTGGGGAATTACAGCTTCACCCGTCCAGAGGATACCACACCTCTGCAACCGTTGAGGAATTACAGCTTAACCTCTACTGACAGACAGCTTGAACATAAGTTTCTAGAAACGAAAAGAACCAAAACGAAAAATCAAAACCCACGAGGGGAATGTAGCTCAACAATGAGCACAATCAGTTCCGGTTCTGAACCAGGAAACTGATAAACAAAACTCTCCAACAATTCTCTCAAGCTCTCTCAAAATACTCTCTCTTCCTTCTTTCATATTTGCTCTCTCTTTCTTCTTTTCTCTGGATCGTGCTGGCTCTTGCTCTCTCAATGTCACGATATACTCTTCTGGCACGATCTCACTTCTCTTGAAGGAGAAGCTTCTTATATATAGTAGTAGCAGAGAGGTAGGGCGTGTGCTCTCCACGATTCCCGCCCAAGTACCTGATCCAGATCTAGAGTTAGTGGTCACGTGGCAGCATCCTGGCTTGGCTGTTTTACAGATGTCACGATCATGACACCTCCTACAATTTGGGATCACGTGCCATTCGTAACCTCCATGAAAAAGCACCTGCCAAGGCATTAGACATGAAGTCATCTTCATATAGTTATACGAGATGTAAAGAGATTGCACGGAGTAGATATTCTGACAGAGCTGAGGTGCACAGACTCAATATGGCATTCACACACACATGCACAGACTCAACATTTATGCACAAGCAGATGCACAGACTTGATTTCAGCACAAGGCCTACGGATGCACTGACTATGTATATGCAATGTGCAAGTGTTGCACAGACCTGAGCAACCCGTAAGTGGCCTTGCTTAGACTGCGATAGTGCGAAGATGAGAGTTGCACAGACTTAATGTGCTCGATGCAAGTATTGCACCGACTCAATGACATACCACGAGAGGCGTTGCACTGACTTAACAATGTGTAACGGAAACCAATGCACCGACTAGCTCAAGAAGGAATGCACAGACTCTATGTGCATGGTGCAGATATTGCACCGACTCGAATGCGTGCGACTACGGTTATTGCACCGAGGCAAAAGTTGCACAAACCCTAAGCCATATAAGACGCAAAGTGAGACGCAGAAAATGCACCAAGTCTAAGCCATATGAGATGCAAAGTTAGACGGACACATGCACTGACCTAAGCCATATGAGACGCAAAATGAGACGGACACTTGCACTGACCTAGGCCTCAAGAGATGCAATATAAGACGGACACAGAATGTGCACCGACTTATGTCTGCCTAATGCAAATATTGCACAGACATGCAAGACTTGAACTTCACCCATATGCACCGACTTATATACTAGATGAAACATGACTTATAGTATTTACTATCATCAAAACCACAGGGGCACAACACGTAGTTGTTCCTCTTGACCCACGGTGCCCCCATAATGCCTCAGGCTTGGTTGATACTTGGCTCTAATGATGCAAAACCTGCAGCCAACACGTTTAGGATACTCCTTCAAGGAGTTGATTGTTCTCCTTAGTGGGTTAGTTTTCCTCCAAGTATGATCATATGTGCATCCTTGGTCGAGAGATTAGTTCGGAGTTTTCCAAATGACTCTTATCACTTATTCGTTCAAGATGGGTGTCTCTTCACCTTAACTACTCATTTATCGATTTACTCCGCTTCATTGCCACCTCATGACCCTTCCACCTCACCTCTGCTCCACGCCCTTGCAAAATGGGTACCAAGGGGGGGCAATATGTAAACACCAATTTTGGTCCATAAGTTCAAGTTGTTATATCTTTAAACTTGGTAAGTTCAAGTTGAATCCACGTTGAATATATCTTTAAACTGATTTCCATCATGGAGGTCAATCGCCCTTCCCTAGAATAATGTTTCTCAATTTTCAGCTAACTTTTCAATAATTTTGAATTTCTTAATGGTGTCGTGTCAAATGGTCGTATAGATTCACAATCTCAAGGTCTAATGCAATTCAAGACATTAGGGTTTCTTCACGTTGTCTCCCCCCAAATGAGACTCTTAACCCCAATTTCTTACCTTTAAAACTTCAAGAAACATCCCTAGATGTTTTTAGAGGGCTTTGGAGGTGTTGGAATTCAGATTTTGGAGTGTTTCTTCGTGCATATAGCTAGTTCTCATGTATCATTGTTCTTAAATCCTTTTACATGTTTTCAAAATCATTGCAATGCTCTCATACGTAGTTTTATCCTTTGCCAAGGGGTTCATCCCTAGGTTCGTTGTTCACTTGCATGTTTAGTTTCCTTCACTAGGACATATACTACACTATTTAGTTGTTCTAATTGCATCTTCTGCTGTTGTTTTGAAGGGATTAAAAGCATGTGAACAAGGATAAGCTCTTGCTCTCTAACCGGTTGGAGAGGAAGGAGTGAAGACGCCACAATCTTCCTCCCTTTGTAAGGTATGCGATCATATTATTTTCATGATTTTAGATTAGTTCTTCATATTTCTTCATCTTCTTCTACTTCTGACGATCTCGATCAGTGTTATCATTTTGAGAGGAAAATTTCTCTATCTACACTCTCCCGTTTTCTTCAATTTCCAATGACATTGGTACATCAGGACTAACCATCCCAAGCCCTTTGTGTTCCGGGAGGAAGAACAGAGAAAGAAAAATTGAACATAAGTTTTTCTATTTTTGAGATTTTTACAGAAGATTTTCGGGCTATTTTCATAACAGCCCCAAACCCACCTAAAACGACTCAGAAACATCCCAGGACTTTATCCAAAGATTCCAACATGGACTTCACATACTTGGACGCGTGAGATCCAAGTTTTACATGATTTTGACTCAAAAATTAACTCTAATCGTGCACACACGTACGTCAATACTCTGAACCACTTGTGGCCTCCCCCCCCCCCCCCGCGTGTGTGTGTGTGTGTGTGTGTGTGTGTGTGTGTGTGTGTGTGTGTGTGTTAAAAGCTAAAAGAAAGGTATTAGTATTGTTTAGAGGTTAAAATAGTAATATTTTAATTAATACGAAAAAATTAATTGGCCGCTATTAAAGAGTACGGAAAGAGAGTGGAAAGAAAGCCTCTAAATACATGGGGTGTGTGTGTGAGGAGAGAAAGGGGGGGTCAAATACGGTGGGTGGGTGGGTGTGTGCGCTCCTATTGTTAAAAGCTAAAAGAAAGGAATTAGTATTGTTTAGAAATTAGAATAGTAATATTTTAATTAATATGAAAAATATAATTGACCGTGATTAAAGAGGACGAATATGACTCACATGAGACGGGGGAACGGAAGCCTCTATAAATACATTGGGGTGTGTGTGGAAAGGAAACCTGTACATGCATGGGGTGGGTGGGTGGGTGTGAGAGAAAGAGAGAGAGATGGGGGGGACAAATAGGGTGGTCAAATACGGTGATATAATAGGAGTTGGGATACACGAGTCATAAGTGGGGCATCACATCCACGATTGCTCCTATATCTCGAACTCCAAATGTTGGTAGATTCCAATCCTACACAAGGGGGGTAAAACAAAAGGAATATCTTGATCTTATCCCCAATTCAGCCTGGCGTGTCCCACCCATTCTAATTCGAACTTTTGAGGGGAAAAAAATATTTTCTACCGACCAATCTCAAGATCCCCGATAATATATCAATACCATTTCCTCACGAAAAGATGAAACCAGTTTCTTGGCATAATCACTTCCCTAACAGTGAACTCTTCACCAAGTCGTACATCTGGCGAGTAAAAATAATATATATACTCTCTCACCTGAAGGTCTCAAGACATACATGACTCCAACAGCTTCCAAATAAAGAATAAACAAAGACACCAAAAAAGGGGGAAAGGCCAAAAAGAACTGCCCTGGATAAAACAACTCCATTGGTAGCTCGACACTTACCAGAAGAAATTCCAAGTTGCAGAGAAGGAATGCAGGCGTCGACTGCTGCAGTGATCCTGTTTAGACAAGCAACAAGGATCCCATGATCATCATCAGCGAGCAAAAAGCCAGAGGGGCAGGAGTAGATGGCTGCCCGTTTGGGGGCTGTGGAGCAGGTGACACAGTTTGTCCTGGGGGCCCTGTTATGTTCACTGCAGCAGGCAAAGGCGCCTCCACTACGTCGGATTCAGTCAGGGCCGGCAATGGAGGCAATGTGGGTGGCAAATCCGCAGTTGGGATGGACACCAGCAACTGTTCCAAACCACCAGGCGCAACAGGTAACATATAGGGTGGTGTCTTCTTACCCAAGTTTAAGCAAGTGTTTCCTGCAGGATGTAAAAGCCACTATAGTTCAACGAGCAGAAGTTCCAGCAAAAAGAAATGGATAAGGTGGAAAATGCATAGTAACTCAGCTGGAAAATCCTCGGTCAATGCACATTTGTGATTTCATGTATGGCAATCTCTCTCTCTCTCTCTCTCTCTCTCTCTCTCTCTCTCTCTCTCTCTCTCTCTCTCTCTCTCCATTATGAGGTTGTGGCTGGAGAGTGTCGGAGGCAGAGCAGGGGAAGGGTGCTAGCTTCTGGGCAACTACTCTAGAAAGAAAAGGTTACCATGATAGAGAACATTTCACTCTTTGCAATATGATTAAAATTGCACTAAATTTCAATGAAAAAAATTCCAATTCAAGAATTTGAAAGATTTCAACTCTCTGAATAGATCTTAGATGATGTGAAACCACATCTATTCAGGGTAAAAATATAGCGGAGAAAGCATACTTCTGTATTTAGCAGCTGTTCCCGGATACTCGGTGATGATACCGTCGACTCCAGCATCTTTGAAGTATGTGTTGATCTCAGCAGTTGGGTCAGAAAAGAAGTCCCATGCTTGAGACACAAACTCATTCATGAACACATATGCATACACAGAGATATTCGCCTTGTGGAACTTTTCTACGAGATCAGTTTTACGAACAATGAATGCGCTACTTTCAGGATATATTGATTGCTTCAATATTGCCACAGAATGAGCAAAGTCTGAAATATCCTTAATTGACGTAGAGATGGCATCACCTATGTAGTCGTCAATCTTGTACATAAGCTGGTACCCACTTTGTTGTTTCATCTTCGTCAAGACTGAACTGTTAGTTGACTGAATGATAACTTTTTGGCTTGTCTGGTTGTTATAAGCCAAATCACTTAATGCCTTCAGCACCCCATCAGTTACACTGACACCTAGCCTCTCTGCCAAAAAGGCAGCATTCTACAGGGAAAAAATTGACAATTATTGAGCGGAGCCTGCCAATTGAGGAACAAAAACCAACTGAAAGATGGGTGAAAAGAAGTCTTTTTTTGAAAAAAGAAAAAAAGGAAAACTATGCAGAAGTTGTGGTTATTATCTAGAGACTATTAAAAAGAGCAAGTTCCTAGCCACTTAAAGCTGACGAAACATTGATGATGAGTAAGTTTTCTGACTATTACCTTGAAATTATTGGTCATGTTTGTTTCAAAGGCAACATGCTTCTTTATCTCAAGTTTTCATAAAGTAACAGATGGTCTTTAAAAATTGGAAAAATTACCTATATACCCCTGAAAATTTCTCAACTTACCCTTACACCCTCACCTTTATGGTATTTACCAATATACCCCTCAAATCTCTTAACTCGAGTTCCTATACCCCTGAGGTTAGAGTCCGTCGGTTCTCTTGTTGACGGAGGTAACTCCCCATTGTGAAATCACCCTTTTACCCCTTCACCCTCCCCCCCTCTCCTCTCTCTCTCAAGAAAAAGATTTAGTAAATCCCCCATAACTGGCAATGTTTTTTCTACATGACTTCCAAATCCCATATATTTAAAATACTGATGTTTCTGATTCGACGTCTAACATTTTACATTCCTTTAAGGAAAAGAATAAGCTTTTGAAAAAGGACAAGGACGGACGGAAGAAGATTAAAGAAGAGATGAGAAACTTCTTAGTACTCTCTGTTTTACACTAATGTTAATCCTGGACTGCACTCATCCTGGCTTGAGATACTAACATCCAGATTTAAAAGCCCACTAGTGCATCTGTGTATGGGGCCATGGGCTGGACTTGGCCCCTAGCTTCTTGATCACCAGCCTTTCAGGGTGCTGTTGGAATGGATTGTGCTGGATTATACCTTCGATTGGAAGCTGTGGTCACTCGGGAATTAGGCTCAAAGATATGAGAGGCATGGGAAACCTTAAGTTGGAAAAGAGGTTAATACATACTATACGCTTGGATGGAGACTGGGGTTATGACACCATGGGAACCTGAAAATGTGTAAGGTGGGGCACCTATCATTCACCAAAAGTCTATGCATCAATTGTTAATAAGGATCAGTCACTTATATTGTATGGTCCTGCTTTAAGATGAGTTCAAGACCATCTGATCAAATAAACAGATAATATTTTGATCGTCCAATATAGTACACGCAGACTTCTAGTGGCCATCCTTTTCAAGTAGCCAGCAATCAAACTTGTGACTCTCAGTTCAGGCCCAAGTTGTTCGAGGTGGGTAGGGAGTTGGGGTGGATGGACAATCCAGTTCCTCACACATCCCCATATGTATCCTTATCCATGGTATCTTTAATCTTCAGCACAATTATCCTCACCTCTGGAAATATGGAGAAGGCTTCAAAAGGATACATTGTAGAAAGGATAATACTCAGAAGTATGTGAATCAGCTACGTGAACATAAAATTATGAGTTCTGCATCAAGTTCTCAAATGTTTGTTAAGCAAAAAGAATGAGGAACCATTTATCTTGTCATCTGCAAGAAAGGGATGCACCCAAAGAGTCTGGCTGTTGCTGGTTTCTTCTGATCAACAAATTTGAAACATGACTAAAAGAAAGTTAAAACAGCTAGCCTGGATGAGATTTCATAGAGATATTTTCAAAAGTCGCAGGTATGGAACTTCCCCATGGAGGTATCAGAAACTCTCTAAGAGGAGATCCATGGTAATGTCATCAAGAATGCTAAGGAGATCTTAGACTCTGTCAGTACCACAAATGATAAGAAACCACTAATGAAATGACATTGGGAACAATGGAAAAAACACCTGAAAGCATGATCGCTTGGTTCTATTAAAATGACTGTAGGTCTTGCATGCTAAATGAAGCAATATGTAAGGATGTCAGTAGCTGACGTCTGCAGCTTATTATATTTTACAATTTCTCTTATGACAGGTGAATGACAAAATTAAAGTGTTCAACTTGTAAATAAGTGTATTTGGAGGTTAGCTCCCTGCTTGAATGAGATTAAACTGCACAACCAAGATGATATTTTTCTGCAAGGAGGCCTCAAAAGGGATTTTTCTTGGCCCTCTCCCATTAAAAGTTACAAGCACTTTGCAGCAACTTGTACATGGCTGAACTTACGCAGGGAGGTGGTCAGAAAACTTTGCCAGATCATGAGTCCTTCATTACATGTAGCATTATCTAGACTGATGGGATAAGGTTTTTGATCATGATTAATTTGTGCAACAGGTAAAAGAGCAAAGAAATCAAGAAAAAAAATCATCACCAATAAAAAGCAAGAAATAAATAAAGCCAAAATCTCCAGGCACACCAGGTCTTCTCCCAGCTCTCACTAACCTTCTCAATCCCTAAAATGTATACAAACAAACCAATCAGAAATCAACCTTTGCAAGCCTTCCAGATGTTATTAAACCCACTACCACCCATGTTACAAACTTACAAAGGTCCAAAGTTTCTCAGCCTCCCCAGAAATGTGCACTATTTTGGAAAAGGGTACATTGTACCATCAAACAAGGAGTAGTGACCTCTTGTTCTTTGAAGGTGGATAGGATGACTGTCCATGATAACCAACTCTTAGATACGTGATATTCCATGGTTGGGTCAAAAACAATAACCAACATGTTACATCTAGTGCTCCCTTTCTTTGGAGACCTTCATGATGAAAAAATACATGTGATATAAATGGCTGAATACCACTTTTTCAGCATCTCCTATTATGAGTTATATGAAATGCATGGGTGTAATGACCACATAACACACTTACTTCGATGCTGATCAAGATTCCAGACAGAGCTTTGTCCTTTGCAAATGTCAAAAAATCCGTTAAGGTCATGAAAACTCCAGCATTTTGGTGCAATGGATGTCGTATCAAGTTATAATTCAACAAAAACGGGGTTCTTATTTGTGCTGCAGCATAAAATGACAAGAAGAAATCAATATTTAAATAAGGTGGAAAAGAGGACATTTGATACTGTTAAATAAACGGTTTCCACATGTATTTTATCTAGATTCAGTGGCATAACTGCACAATAATTCAGATGCAACAGAAGTACAAATAAAGAAGAGTTCCCTTTTTTGCGAGTTGATGCGCGGATAAACGGGCTTCGACTTAATATCAGCTCATGAAATCGATGTCTTGACTCAGTCTGGACAGCTTAACAATATTATCCTTGATTATTTTTTAGTTTAATTTGTTCTAATTTTTCCCTTTAAACCCATCATGCATTCATGTAAGACTTTGATTTAATTATGGAAAATCATTCTTATAATTCGATTTTTGAGAGTCACTTAATTATCAATTTTCATGATATGAGATATTTCATTTCGAATTGAGTCCTCGCCTTGTTGTCATTTTGGACTGTTTCCTTGAAAATTCTTTTGTTTAGATTTCTATCCTCTCATTCAATCTCTTCTCTTAGATTCACCCTGGCTGCAGCACGTCCACATTGACTGGTAACCGCTCTCCAATGGTGAAACCTACAGGTTTACGACCTGAGATATTTCCCTGACGCTATAAGTTGATCTACTTTTTTTTCTCTCCTTCGTGCCCACGTGCACATTTCTTTTTCTTCCTATATCCAAACAATTGTTGATTTCATTGAACTTTCTCAAGATTGTCTCATCTTGAATTTTGGAACAATTCTTATCAAGTGGTGTTGATCATGTGTCTCATCACACCTTAACATCTACTTTTCAGTTCACTCCTACTTCACTCCATTTCATTACACTTCTCTACACTTCATTTCATTCCGTTCCATTTCATTCCACTCTGTGTCACTCCCAAACAAAGCAGATACCAAGGCGGGACAGTTGTAGACACGCCAAAATTAACATCATTTTGAACAAATCTCCTATGACATTATAATGTCCCAATTGACTCTCAAATAGACTTATTTGACTGATTTTCTTATTTTTCTTGATTATCCTTCTTTTTCCTATTTTTCTAGATTTTTTCAGATTTTTCTCTAATTTTTTGAACATTTTTCTAATTTTTTGATATTTTCTTTAACGGTGTCTTGCCACCGAGACACCTTCTTTTAAAAGTGTCTTCCCATCAAGACGCCTTCTTTAAATGGTCTTTTTCTATTTTTTTGATATTTTCTTTAAAGGTGTCTTCCCATTAAGACTCCTTTTAGAGGTGTCTTCCCACCAAGATACCGTCTTTAAAGGGTATTTTTTAAATTTTTTTGATATTTTCTTTAAAGGTGTCTCCGCACCAAAATGCCTTCTTTTAAACGTGTCTTCTCTCCAAGACGCCTTTTTGATAAATCAACGCCTTCAACCAAGACACTATTTTCTTGGCTTTTTCTAGTTTTTCTGGTATTTTATCTAAACACGTCTTCCCCTCCAAACGCGTTTCAATTAATTTTTAACAAATATTCCACTTCTTAAATTTAATTTAAAATTAACACCTTTCTAGAAAGAAGCCAATTTTTAATTTACGTCCGGACCAGTAGACGCGAATTTCATTTCATTATTTTTGAGCTTTTAATTCCTATCAAAATTCGTATTATTCTGAATCTACATCTTACCAGAAAGACACGAATTTTTTATTTTGCGTTCGGACCTAAGACGTGAATTCTGTTCCAATTTTGATAATTTCTAAACTTGTCATATTTGAATTCCAATTGGCACCTCTTCGTGCTAACGCATATTAATTTGCGACCACTGTGTTGGACGCGAATTCTTCCAGAAATTCGATTCGGAAATCAACCCTTCACTTCCTCATTTTGATCACCTACTCGACTTGGGAAAGGGTTCCTATGACTTTCTAAGACAACAAGGACACTTGGAGGAAGGATTCCCCTCTCCAAATCCCATTAGAACCCCATTTTATACTTTTGAGGGAATTAAACTCCGAATTTCTAACTCTATAAATAGGACCCCCCTCCCATGTGTGTTTAAGGCTGAATTCTTGTGATCTTGGAGAAGCTATGCTGGAGAAAGGTGTCAAGGAGGAGCCTCCCATGCATTGAAACTACATCCATTGGAGTTCTTCCTCCCTAGAAGATTTTGAAGCCCCCTTTTGGAGAAAAACTATAAGCCTTTCTTCTTCTTTATCTTTTTATTTTAATTAGTGCATGCATCATACTTCTTTTTTCTTCCATCAATTTTCATCATCTCGAACATATTAAGATTTCCATAGTGCAATACTTGCACCTTCCCTCTCATATCATCATATTTTTATCCACCCTTTGCATAGGGGTTTTAAGGCTAAACACCAACAATGTGTGTCTTTTTCTATGCTTTCATGTTTATTTACGTTAAGAATTTGATGCTACACACCTCATACTTCTAATCAATATCTTTTGTTAGTTGTTTATTGTTATACAAGGGTAATCAAAGGAAACTCTCTTCATCGGCCGGCCGATTGGAAGAGAGAAGGTAGCACTCACAATCTCCCCTACATTTTTAAAGATATTTATCACGCGATCATCTCCTTGCTTTATTGTTAATATTCTTCGAGACCTACGTGTCTCTGGTAATCACACTCCTATTTAGCATCTACATACTCCCCTTTCCCCTTCTTATTATTACTTTCATTATTTTTATTTTATTTAAATCTTTGTGGATTTTCATGATCTACAGACAGGAACTTTATGTAATTTCCAAGCTGAATAGGGACTTTTATAGAAGTTCAAGTTTTGTTTGCAATTCCTAGGCAGTCCAGAATATTTTGATAATTTCTGGATTGAACGGGGTGCTTTGGTAATTTCTAGACAGACCAGGGACATTTTGTTAATTTCTAAATTGAACAAAGGTATTTTGGTAATTTTTGGACAAATTAGAGGTATTTTAGTAATCTCTGGACAGATCAAGGGTGTTTTGATCATTTCTGAACTCCAGAGATATTTTAGTAATTTCTGAAAGATTTAGGGATATTTGTGTAATTTTCGACAGGGAAGAGATATTTTGATAATTTCTGGACTGAACAAAGGTTTTTCTATGATTTTAAACAAACCGGGAATATTTTTGTAGTATATGGACTGAACAAGTGTTTTTATGTAATTTCTGATTATTTCAGAAATTTACAACATTTTCTCCTAAGGGAATCACCCAAGAAATCACAAGCGACAACTACAAGGGCATCTATACAAACCCAAGGGCATATATGCAACACACCCTTGCTGGGCTTCAAAATTACACAAGGCACGCCCTCCTTGGTGGAGGCACACAAGGCAAAGAAAACTAAGAGATTGCTTCCACTCCTCCCGCTTCCATGGGCTTCAATCTCTGTCAAATGAGGAACCGGGGGGGGGGGGGGGGGGGGGTATTTATAGGCTAAAATAGCTTTAACCAGATCGGATAAGGGGTTTTGGGGCTTAACCGGGCTGGATGAGCTCACTCGGATCACGTAAGCATCCATGGGTGCCCCCTCCAATCCAGCTAGGCCAGGAGAGCCCCACCTGGCCCAGACAAGCCACAAAGGGCCTGTTTGGTCCAAACAAGGCTGTGCGGCCCTCACCCAGCCCGGACCAGCCACGAATGGCTTATCCGAACCAGATAGGCCTCCTGCGGGAGGATACACGGCCCGGACAAGCCCCGCTGGGCCTGTCCGGTCTAGGTGGACTCACGCAGAGCCTTACCTCGACAGCGTAGGCTCCCGCAGGAGCTTACCCGAACCAAGTGACCCCCTATGATAGCAGATCCCCCCATTTTTTTTTCTTTCAAAAGTTTTGGGCTCCAACATATAGCTATTTAGAGATCTGGGTCACTAGTCATATATTAATCACATAATCATACTTCTCATACATTGTATGGATGTGCGGCAGTTGAGTTCAACCTTCTCATCTAATTAACACTTCTAAACTTCAAAATAACAACACTGTCCATACACAAATGTCCATGCATAACATGATAAAATCTAGTTCAAATGAGCCTTTGAGTACAAAGTACAGCAGAAATAAGGAAAACGAGCTGGAAGGACATGCTAATCTATGTAGAAGTCCCTGTCTCTTTTTTTTTGGTTACATGGCCTAGGGGTCTGCGACCAGGAGGATATGGGGAGGGGAACGGGGGAACCGAGGTTCAAAAATGGCGCTCTGCAATTTTTCGTAAAACGGGGGTGGCTAATCCCGCTAACAGCCTAGAGTCTGCGAGAATAATCCGGGTGTGAGTGATCCTGCTCCGCATGCTAGGGAGTGGAATCAAACCCACAACCTCCACATCGTGGGGGGAGGTGGTGAACCACCGAGACACGCCTCGAGTTCGAAGAAGTCCCTGCTTCATTCATAACATCTATCGAAGAAGCATGCTCATGTTTTTGAACACTTCCATCACGGAGAGAATTCATTAATCAACATATATGTCATTACAAATATGAACACATATATAACAATCAATTTTTGCCTCCATATGTTCTACATTATCTCTCGCATTTGTTAGGTAACAAAGAGATTAAAAAAATAACTTACGCGTCAAACTTCTCTGAATCTCTTCCCATGTGAGATTGAACGTAAATACTCCTGGATCACTCTGAATCTCAGGTATAGTAGAAGAACGGGTACTGAAGGGTGACTTTGCAACTGTCGTGCCTACATACAGATTCACATTGCTCATGCATATGAGGACCCCATCTTTTGTAACTTGAACAGGGCAGTCAATGTAATCTGCACCATCATCTACAGCTTGCTTATAAGCCAGATTAGTACAGTCAGGATATACCCCACTAGCTCCATTATTTGAAATGACCGTAAGTTTTCCTGAAGTAGAAGACAGAATATAAAAACTTTGGTTCCTCATATATGTAAATAAGTTATCCAAATTCCAAAGACCGCAATGGTACGGCAAATTGTAAGCTAAGTGTACCCTTACCAGTTTGAGGCCTAGTCTTCTCTATGTGAGAAAAACATCCTGCACATGCAAGGACACAAGCCAACATCATGACTTAAGGAAAATAAATTAAAGCTGCTATTTGTTTAATACACTGTTGAAAGGGGGAAATTTTAAATTATGCCTGATCCAATTTCATTACCAATGATATCTGGACATACAAAAATAAAACCATAGAGGCCAAACATCCTGCCCAGGATTGATGGCATACAAATGTCTAACTCTCAAATTCCAAATCTCAAACTATGGGAAGCTTAAAGACAAGACACATGCAATAACAGTTAATCTCTTCCGTTTGAATTATAATCAACATGAGTAAATCTCTATAATGGCAAAACATTTCTCTTCATTGGTTGGAATATATGAGTTGTCAACATGTTATTTTCACATACACTGTATAAAGATAGGAACAAAATTCAAGAATTGAGAGGCGCAAAAGCTTCTTCAATGATGTTTTACCGTAAAAAAATTGAGCGATAGACGAAGATATTTCAATAAGCATGATATATGATACTAGCCATTACATTATCTGGAGCATCCCAGGCAGTTCTATTTTTTTAAAGTGATCCCAGGCAGTTCTATTACTTGGTCAGATGTAATCCACATAAATCAAAGAGATGGAAGACATATTTTGAAGATAGTAGCGCCAGGGAAAAGAAAACTTTGCCATGATCTGCAGGACGGCGATAAAATTTTCTTCATCTTAATGTCCAAATCTTATACAAGCTCTATTGGTCCTTTTTGTTACTTCTTCATTCTTTATTAACTTATTCTTCAGCTTTTGCCATCGTCTCTAAAGATTTTTATTTTATACGTGAATCTGACCATTTTGAAAAACAAAAAATTCAAATATTGCTCATTACAAAAAAATTTGAGTGCCCAGACAAGAAAATTTCAAAACGGCAATGGTAGAAAAATGTAGATGAAACCTATGAGTCAGAGAAACATCCTAGTATGAAGTAGAAGGAACCTCGTTTGCACAGGTAAGCTGAAGACATATATAAAGACAGATATAGATATAGGTATCATTATATATAGTGTTGCCACCACATGATTATGGGTATGATACAGTAAGTCACACCCGAATAATCATGTTTCCTCCATGGCCCACAACATGGCTCTCCCTTGGCTTCTGCTACTCAACAAACTACATGGAATTCTGTCCTTCAGATAGGGGTATGTTTTGAAAGTGGTTGGCACCACCAAATATATAAAAGGAAAAAGAGCATATACAAGTAAGGAGGAAGAGCTCCCACAAATCTCCCAAATACAAAAGGTGGCAGACAATCCTCAGCCCCGGGAGCAAAACATAGGGGTATTAGACTGATGGGAATCGACGCCGAGCATGTACTTTTCTTTTGCATTTATGTCCTTTTAGTTTGTATTTATATCCTTGGGAAAGTATATGCGCAATTGTACGGCTTTATAAGCCAATGCGTCATTCTCACAGATTGTGTGGGTTTCTATGTAATTTGTCAGTAGGACCATCAAGGGGGCCCTCAGCCCTCTCCCATTGGTCCATGTCACCTTGTGGGGCTGGTCAACTATCCTAGGTGGACATCTAGAAGGTTGGACTAGTCATATGTCACATGGGTAGACAAGGGGGTAAGAATTTCCATGGTAGGCTACCTACCATGTCAAACTTGTCCCCCTTGCCATTCTTGGTCAGTAGGCCGCCCCCCCCCCCTTGTATATTATATTTATTTTTTTTGTGTTTGTGGCATGCAATCCAGGCCATCCATCTCACATCCCTAGATCTAAGGGTGGAGGTTAAATTTGGTTGGAAGCATATAAAACCATGTATTTTCATGTGAAAATTAGTGAAAAATTCAGAAAAATTTGTTGAAAGGCCAAAGGCTTCTTGCGCCCCCAGCTTCTCCCCCATGGTTCCTCTCCTTTCAACCTCCAGTTCTAGAGTGGTTTCTACCTCCTATCCCCTCCCCTCTATCTCCGGTGATCATCTGTGCTGCCGCCGCCGCCGTTCGTGCCGCCTACGAGCCGCCACGGAGCCATCGTCAAGGTTCTGTCCTGCTGGACAGAGGTGACTTCCACGAATTCTTGCTGTCAGCCACGAGCTCAGATGGATTTGAAATTTTGAGGGTGTGTTCTTACCTTGAATCCCCACCTCCACCTAAATTTTCACGTCCAAACTCCTCCATTTAGTAATTTTTAATTTTCGTGCATCTTTCATTCCCAGATCTGTTTTGTCTCTGTCTACAGTGACAGCAGCCCTGTGTTTCTCACCTCCGACCCTCTTTTTGATTTTTCCAAACCCTCCCCATTTTACTGGGAGTTCTGTCCATCATCCCCTACATCCACCATTTTTCTTAATTTTTTATCCACCATCTATCCATTTTTCAAAATTCGTGTTCTATCTCAGCTACAGTGCTTTCAGCCCATTTCCAGATCCGACCCACTTCCAGTTCAAAAATCCTATCAATTCGTAGCCACATCCAAACTTGTCCAAACCAGTTTTGCCGTTTTCCTAGCTTGATTTCCTACAACTTTGCTGAAGACCACCACTTCAAATTCGAACGTTCACATATCGATCAAAGACAGTTCTCAGAGAATAGCCCTGCAAATCTGAGTGTTCGGCTACTGTACAACAGGAAGTTGAAAATTCATTAAAGCCCAGATCCGTGCAGATCCAGGCCAGATATTCAGGTCTAGATTGAAGGATTTGAAGTTAGCTTTCCAACGGCGCCAGTCTCGTGTCGATCCGACATCGGGGCTGATCGCAGCGCCCGTTCTCGCTGGGACGCGCGCTGAAAACCAGAAGTTGCAGATCCGTGGCCGGTTATTCCGACCGGTGCCGATCGGAGCCGCCCGGCCTCCGGCCGGCGAACCAACGCGCCTCCACTCCAGGGAGTGCTCATCCAGGCATCCACCACCACAGCGGTGCCACCGGGTCCCACACGGCCCCTCAGGACAGCACGTGGGCCCCACCGTCACTAGTTCGGGTGTTGTCGAATCAACGCGAGAAGCCGCCCGTCAACCCGAATTCGGTCCTCCCGGACCCAGATGTGTAGCCCTTTACCTCCCTGCGTGGAGTGGGCGATATTTCATTGTTGTCATCATTGTGTAATATTTATCCCGGGAGTACGAGTTTCGGTCGGGTCCGCCTTCCCCACGCCGAGCGCGTGGAGGTATCGCATTCGCTCCCTTACTTGACATTTTCCTTACTTCATATATATTTGTTGATGCCGCTGCTAGAGAGCATGTGTAGGGATATCTAGCTCGCTTTATCTATTCATTACCGCTGCTGCGAGAGAGTGCGAGACCGTCCCGTGACCCGATCCGAGCACACGAGAGAGCCGATCACCCTAGCTCATTGCCGGTTTCTCAACCGCGCACGTCCGACGCTTCCCTCGTTAAGGGACAACCGCGAGCTTGTCGTGTCCGTGGTCCCGTCCCGCATCAATTTGGTATCAGAGCGAGTCGAGTCTAGGGTGTCAAAAAAAAAAGAACAAAGAGTGTCATTTAGTCATTAGTCATTGTCTAAGTCGTGTTTAGGGTCATCATTGTTTTAAAACAAAAAAAAGTGTCTTTTTACATTGCATCCCAATAACCCGGTATAAAAAAAGGTGTTGTCCGAACATTAGGCTACGCCTATCGGGAAGGCCGCACACTTGCGCGAGTGATCTTCGGATCGATTAACTCCGCCCCGTACCGAGTATTAGTGTCTTGTCCACATGGTCTTGCATATCTATTCCTAGGGATCCAATCCCATCTTTTTGGAAACTATGGCCAACCCATGCCGACCCGTCCAAGGCGATAGGTCCGTGTCCGAGTACATTTGGGACTATGATAAGTACCGGATGGAATATGGCTTGGGAGAGGAGAGCACCACGACCGCATTTCAGTTCCGGAGAGATTTGCGGTTTCACTTCCAACTTGAATGTCTTGTCCCCGACGCGTTCTCGCTAGCGCAATCTTATAAGGTCGCTCTAGAGGTCGAGCCCTTTGAGTCTCATTTTTCTCGCTCTAGAGGTTGAACCCTTTGGCAAACATCTACCTCCCAACCGAGTCCCGAGCCGATCGGACTACCTAACCCAATTCCTTCACCACCCGAGAGTGCTCCATTGTCACCCTCACCTTCCGATCTTAATTCGGAACCCTCTCATTTGGAGCCACCCAAGCCCCAGCCACCCGTGTTTCTAACGGGTACGCTTTTCATCGCCGAGCCGCTTCTTAGTTGGCTCAAGGATGGCTTGGTCCCACATCCCTTCCCATCCATAGACCCCACCTTACCTTTAGTGCCGGTCAACTCATTCCATACCACATTTCGATCTAGTCACCATGTTGACACGTTAGACGATCTTGTTATGGGACTAGACACGCAATGGAAGTTGACACATATGTTGGCCCGAGACTTCGACCAACCCACGAGTCGTAGCTTCACCCATCCGGCCTTCGGGTCCATTACCTCCGAGTGCACCGTGGGTTATATCACTACGGAGGTTCTTCTACTTCTCCCGCTACCGGATGAGCCCGACTTCATGACTTTGCTTCCGAGGGAGGAGTCATATTTCCTATACACGGTCCCATCTACCATGACGGAGGAAGGTGGCCACCCGCACCTTCAAGAATTTCACGATTGGGACCCTGTCATGTTGGAACCCACCATAAGGGGTCATACCTTCTTTGATCCCTTTGACCTCTTCCCTAGTGGATCCTTAGACCCTTCATATTCACTTCACTTCTTCGAGGGAGTCCGCTACCACACCCCTTCCCCACGGGCCGGGTCGTCTATGCCCACCAAGCCCGTACCCTTACAAGATACACCATCATCTAGGGGAGATACTCTTGGCCCTCCCACATCCACATCCCATATGCATGCATGGCCCGCCTTAGGAGGTCTAGGATTTCCGCATGATGTCGACCACCGGTTACGTCAGATGCATGCATGGCATATATTCGGGTGTCCTGGTCCGCCGTCACCCATGTACGGGTCGGACTAACATTAGGTGTGTCTAGGGTCATAGATGAGTCGGTGTGCTTTTTCTTTGTGTGGTATGTCTGTCTGCATGTGTCTTGTGCCAGCTCGTTGTCATTCTCTTATGAGTAAGAGGCAATTGGACTCACTCGATGAGTATGGGATCGATTCTACATCTATACCCGGATCAGTCACCTATAGGGACTCAGCGGTGATTCCTAGTGAGTCTTCGAGCTGCTTCCTTCTCTTTTGAGAGTGTCCCACCCGGAGTGTCCACCTTTAGCCCATAGCAGTTCGCGCATATCGAGTATATATGGAGTGAGCAGGTGACGACGACTTGGAGTGGAGCGTTCCCGCGTTACTTGGCACGGTGACGGATCCGCCGGAGTAATCCAGCATCCATACCCCTACTCGACGGGGTCGAGTTCCTCCCACCCGGGGAGAGTTGATGGGAATCGACGTCGAGCATGTACTTTTCTTTTGCATTTATGTCCTTTTAGTTTGTGTTTATATCCTTGGAAAAGTATATGCGCAATTGTACGGCTTTATAAGCCAATGCGTCATTCCCACAGATTGTGTGGGTTTCTATGTAATTTGTCAGTAGGACCATCAAGGGGGCCCTCAGCCCTCTCCCATTAGTCCATGTCACCTTGTGGGGCTGGTCAACTATCCTAGGTGGACATCTAGAAGGTTGGACTAGTCATATGCCACATGGGTAGACAAAGGGGTAAGAATTTCCATGGTAGGCTACCTACCATGTCAAACTTGTCCCCCTTGCCATTCTTGGTCAATAGGCCCCCCCCCTTGTATATTATATTTATTTTTTTTGTGTTTGTGGCATGCAATCCAGGCCATCCATCTCACATCCCTAGATCTAAGGGTGCAGGTTAGATTTGGTTGGAAGCATATAAAACCATGTATTTTCATGTGAAAATTAGTGAAAAATTCAGAAAATTTGTTGAAAGGCCAAAGGCTTCTTGCGCCCCCAGCTCCTCCCCCCTGGTTCCTCTCCTCCAACCTCCAGTTCTAGAGTGGTTTCTACCTCCTATCCCCTCCCCTCTATCTCCGGTGATCATCTGTGCCGCCGTCGCCGCCGTTCGTGCCGCCTACAAGCCGCCACGGAGCCATCGTCAAGGTTCTGTCCTGCTGGACAGAGGTGACTTCCACGAATTCTTGCTGTCAGCCACGAGCTCAGATGGATTTGAAATTTTGAGGGTGTGTTCTTACCTTGAATCCCCACCTCCACCTAAATTTTCACGTCCAAACTCCTCCATTTAGTAATTTTTCATTTTCGTGCACCTTTCATTCCCAGATCTGTTTTGTCTCTGTCTACAGCATAGTTGTCAAGGCGGACGCCTAAGCGCCGCTTAGGCGCCGCCTAGGCGTCCGGGCGGTCTTCACTGGGTAAGGCGCCGGCCCGCCTTATTACACGGCGAAAAGGCGGCCTGAGCGGTCGCCTAGGCGGGCTGGGCGCCTAGGCGACCGCCCGGTCGCCTCACCCGCAGCCCTGCTAACCCGCTAACCCCGCCCCGCCAACCCGCTACCGCGGGATCCGCGAGACCCGCCACTAACCCCCCCCCGAGTCCCGACCCCTCTCCAATCTCTCTCTCGATCCCCCTCGGCTCGCCCCGCAGCTCTCGCTCCTCCTCTCCCTCCCCTCCCAGCCCTAGATCCCCACTCAGAGCTCCGGTGCGGCTGGTGCGGCCGATGCATCGTCGGCAGCAACACAACCTCGTCGTCGGCAGCAGCACAATCCTCCGCCGGCCTCCGGTAAGTCCCACAGCCCTCCGGCCCCCCTCCTCCTCACTCCGGCCCTCCGCCTCCGGCCCCCCTCCTCCTCACTCCGGCCCCTCCGGTCCTCCGCCTCCAGCCCTTCGCCCCTCTGCTCCTCCTCACTCTGTCTGTCTCCCCCTCCGGCCCCCTCCTCCTCACCCGAGCCCGACTCCCCCTCTCTCTCAGTCTCTGTCTCCCCCTCCGGCCCCCTCCTCCTCACCCGAGCCCGACTCCCCCTCTCTCTCAGTCTCTCTGTCTCCCCCTCCGGCCCCCTCCTCCTCACCCGAGCCCGACTCCCCCTCTCTCTCAGTCTCTCTGTCTCCCCCTCCGGCCCCCTCCTCCTCACCCGAGCCCGACTCCCCCTCTCTCTCAGTCTCTCTCTGTCTCCCTCTTCTCTCTCAGTCAGTCAGTCAGTCTCTCCTCCTCACCCGAGCCCGACTCCCCCTCTCTGTCAGTCTCTCTCAGTCTCTCTGTCTCCCTCCTCTCTCTCAGTCTCTCTCCCTCTCTGTCTCCCTACTCTCTATCTCTCTCTCGGCTCTCCCCCCCCGCCCCCTCTCTCTGTCTCCCTCCTCTGATCCTCTCTCAGTCTCTCTCCCTCTCTGTCTCCCTACTCTCAATCTCTCTCTCTCGGCTCTCCCCCCCCGCCCCCTCTCTCTGTCTCGGCTCTCCCCCCGCCCCCTCTCTCTGTCTCCCTCCTCTCTCTCAGTCTCTCTCCCTCTCTGTCTCCCACCTCTGACCTCTCTCTCTCTCTCTCTCGACTCTCCCCCCCGCCCCCTCTCTCTGTCTCCCGCCTCTCTCTCAGTCTCTGACAGAGACTTTTAGATTATTATTAATATTCTGATTATTATTATTTTTTTTACAGTGGTCATCATGGAAGAGTCTGGTTCAACAGGAGGTACAGAAGTGAAGAAGAAGGCCAAATCTAATGATCCTGGGTGGAAGTATGCATATTGGCCAGATGAGCATGATAAAAATAAAATAAAATGTGAGTTATGTGGTTTGATAACAAATAGAGGAATCAAAAGACAGAAGGAGCATTTAATAGGAGGGTTTAGTGATGTGAAGAAATGCCCAAAAACTACAAAGGAGATTGCTGATGAGATGCTTAGTTGACTAAACAAAAATAAGAAAAGAAAGATGCCATGTTGTGAGAGTACAACTGTAGATGATGATTCTTCTGAGGATGAGACAGTTGAAAGATCAAAGAAGGGCTCCAATGTGTCAGTGCCATTGTCAAGATCAAGTAAAAAGATTGTCAAAGGTTCAATGGATGTTTTTGCAAGAATGAGTGCTGAAGATTTTGTAGATGCAAGGAGGAGTGGGAAAAGAGTGCAAAGTACGTTGGAGTCTAGAATGAAAAAAGAAGAAAAAAAGATAGTTGAGAAAGCTATAGCAACATGGTTTTATGAAGGTGGAGTGCCTTTTAATTCGGCCAAATTAAGAAGTTTTGAGATAATGTTTGAACTTGTAGGGCGATTTGGACCAGGATTTAAGCCACCTAGTTACCATAAGTTGAGAGTGCCTCTCCTCAAAGAAATGGTAGAGGAAACAAAAAGTTTGCATGTTGAATATATGCAACATTGGAAGACTTATGGGTGCACTATCATGTGTGATGGGTGGACAGACAAAAGGCAAAGAAAGTTAATTAATTTCTTGATAAATTGTCCTGAAGGCACTTACTTTATGGAATCATTTAATGTTTCTCATCAGAGAGAAGATGCAGGATTGTTGTATGAATTATTGGATAGGATGGTTGAAAGCGTTGGAGAGAGGAACGTTGTTCAAATTGTGATAGATAATGCATCTTATAATATTGCAGCAGGTAGAATGTTGATGGAGAAAAGAAAACAATTATTTTGGACGCCTTGTGCTGCCCATTGTCTTGATCTCATGCTAGAAGACATTGGCAAATTGAAAGCTTATGCAGGTACCATCTCAAAAGCTAAAAAGTTGACAACATATATATACACCCACACTCGTTTGCTTGACCACATGAGGAAGGAGACAAAAGGAAGAGAGCTTGTAAGGTTTGGAGTGACAAGATTTGCCACAGCCTTTCTCACGTTGGAAAGGTTGCATGACGATGTTGTAAAGAAAGGTTTACGAAGATTGTTCACTTCAGATGCATGGCATAACAGTGTATGGGCAAAGACAAATAAGGGAAAAAATGTTTCTTCAATTGTTTTTCAAGTGAAGTTTTGGCATGCCATTGAAGAGATATTGAGAGCATCTCAACCCATTTTGCAGGTTTTGAGGTTAGTTGATGCAGATGAGAAAGCTGCAATGGGATACATTTATGCTGCAATGGAACATGCAAAGAAGCAAATAATTGAGAATTTTGGTTCTAAGGAAACTAAGTATCAACCTGTGTTAAAAATTGTAGAGCGACGTTGGAAGGATCAAATGAATCGTCCTCTACATGAAGCAGGCTTTTTCTTGAACCCGAAATTATATTATGAAGCCCGTACGAGAGATGGTCCGACTGCAGTTGCAAAATTCTCAAATTCTTTCTTAGCATGTGTTGAAAGGATGGAGCCAAATACTGATATACAAGACAAGATCAATGATCAGATGGTATTATATATGAATGCAAGAGGCACTTTTGGAACTTCAATGTCAATCAGAGCTCGTGATAGGAGATTGCCAAGTGAGTAATTTGATTAAATTATTATTTTGTGTATTATTTCTGATTTCATGAGGATGCGTGATTTTAATTAAATTCTCCTTGTTAAATGTTACTCTAGCTGATTGGTGGATGCAATATGGAGATACACCAGAACTCATGAACATTGCTTTGAGGATTTTAGGTTTGACTTGCAGTTCTTCTGGTTGTGAACGTAATTGGAGCATATTTGAATTTGTAAGTAGTCATTTAAAATAAATTTGTAAGAATTCTATTTGTGTTGAAGTCATTAATCTTATCTTTGTGTTTTTACAGATTCATACAAAAAAGAGGAATAGATTAGAGCACAAAAGACTTAATGATTTAGTCTTTGTTCAATACAATCGGCGCCTTCGTGAAAGATTCTTAGAAAGGAAGAAACATCCAGAGAGATATGATCCAATATGTTTAAGAGATTTAAATTGGGGAAGTGAGTGGATGACTAAAGATGGCGATGATGTAGTTCATGAAGGAGATGACCTTACCTGGGAAATGGTGGATATAGCAATGGGCACATCAGAACAAAGGGCTAGAAGAGACACACTCTCAAGAGGAAGCACTTCACATTCTATGGAAGAGGGTGATGATGAACAAGATGAATTGGAGAATGAGGAAGAAGAGATAGATGATGATGATGCAGCATGGGAGTCAAATGATGAAGGTGGTGATGAAGATGGAGATGAGGATCTTGAAACTTCAAATGAGAGAGCACTTGAGAATGCAATGTTTGGTTTTAAAATTTAGACCCGTAACCTGTTATTTTTTTGCTGGATATTGTATGACTTTTATGTCTACTATTGTCTATGCTACTTCCTTAATTCCTCATTTGTTTGTCCAAATATATGCTTGTCCATGTGGTGATAATTGGTGATGTTTGTTTCTTTTGGTATAAGAATTATATTACTTGTAGGTTGTTTTAAATATGATTTGCAGATGTTTGGAAGAAATTGACAAATACCAGGTTAGTATTTGATTCTTCATTCTAAAAGTCTAATTTTTGTTGTTAATTTTATCTCAAAATTCATTTTTATATGTTATTGCAATGTCATTTCTATTAGTTTTTATTTTTGTCCATGCTATTGTTGATATCTATATTTTTAATGATCATGATTAAGTTTTATATAGAAAATTACATATAAATTAATGATCACATTTATTTATGAACTTGACGCCTAAGCGCCGCTTAGGCAGGCGCCTAAGCGCTTAGGCACTCGAGGACCCCAAGCTCGCCTTGGTCGCCTTGTCGCCTTGACAACTATGGTCTACAGTGACAGCAGCCATGTGTTTCTCACCTCCGACCCTCTTTTTGATTTTTTCAAACCCTCCCCATTTTACTGGGAGTTCTGTCCATCATCCCCTACATCCACCATTTTTCTTAATTTTTTATCCACCATCTATCCATTTTTCAAAATTCGTGTTCTATCTCAGCTACAGTGCTTTCAGCCCATTTCCAGATCCAACCCACTTCCAGTTCAAAAATCCTATCAATTCGTAGTCACATCCAAACTTGTCCAAACCAGTTTTGCCGTTTTCCTAGCTTGATTTCCTACAACTTTGCTGAAGACCACCACTTCAGATTCGGACGTTCACATATCGGTCAAAGGCAGTTCTCAGAGAATAGCCCTGCAGATCTGAGTGTTCGGCTACTGTACAACAGGAAGTTGAAAATTCATTAAAGCCCAGATCCGTGCAGATCCAGGCCAGATATTCAGGCCTAGATTGAAGGATTTGAAGTTAGCTTTCCAACGGCGCCAGTCTTGTGTCGATCCGACATCGGGGCTGATCGCAGCGCCCGTTCTCGCCGGGACGCGCGCTGAAAACCAGAAGTTGCAGATCCGTGGCCGGTTATTCCGACCGGTGCCGATCGGAGCCGCCCGGCCTCCGGCTGGCGAACCAGCGCGCCTCCACTCCAGGGAGTGCTCATCCAGGCATCCACCACCACAGCGGTGCCACCGGGTCCCACACGGCCCCTCCGGACAACACGTGGGCCTCACCGTCACTAGTTCGGGTGTTGCCGAATCAACGCGAGAAGCCGCCCATCAACCCGAATTCGGTCCTCCCGGGCCCAGTTGTGTAGCCCTTTACCTCCCTGCGTGGAGTGGGCGATATTTCATTGTTGTCATCATTGTGTAATATTTATCCCGGGAGTACGAGTTTCGACCGGGTCCGCCTTCCCTACGCCGAGCGCGTGGAGGTATCGCATTCGCTCCCTTACTTGGCATTTTGCTTACTTCATATATATTTGTTTATGCCGCTGCTAGAGAGCATGTGTAGGGATATCTAGCTCGCTGTATCTATTCATTACCGCTGCTGCGAGAGAGTGCGAGACCGTCCCGTGACCCGATCCGAGCACACAAGAGAGCCGATCACCCTAGCTCATTGCCGGTTTCTCAACCGCGCACGTCCGACGCTTCCCTCGTTAAGGGACAACCGCGAGTTTGTCGTGTCCGTGGTCCCGTCCCGCATCATAGACACATAATTAATCACATGTTCATATCCAGATGGGAGGTATTAGTCCTATGTTGATTATCATTACATGGTTGCATGCTTAACTAATGTTGGACCCCTTCCATTATTTAGTTCTCAAAAATAAAATATATGAAAAAATACAGGAAATTACAGAGAAATAAATTGCATGAAGAAATTGCAGTAATTAAATTGCATGGAGATTGCAGAAAAAGCAGAATTAAATGCAGAAAATTTATTTAGTTCATACTATAAATACCTTACGCCACATGTGAGTGAGTGACCTGAATTTCTAGCATGTGGAGTGCAAATTATGACACAAAATCAAATGTTAAAAATCTGATGAGATTGTTAAAAGGTAACTGAAGTTTAAACTATAAACATAAAAAAGAATAATTAGAAAGTAAAAACATGAAAATTATAAAAAAAAATAGAGGATCCACCAGCAATAATAGGATCCAGGTCCAGATCCTATTACTTGGTTGGCTGAGCCAAGCAGCCCAAGGCGCCCAGGTGGGTGCCTTGGACTGGCGGGCCTGGGTGCCTTGGACTGCCTGGCCCGCCTTAGCGGGCGCCTAAGTCGTCTTTTGGGGCCCCGATAAGGCGGCCAATTCTCTGGTTGCCTAGGCGACCGCCTTTACAACTGTGCATTATTATTAAAAATTTTGAGTGATATGCTTTTAAGGCTTTAACAGTTTCATCGTTGAGAAGTTGTAAAGATAAATAGTATCAGAATACAACTAAAAAATGTGCAAGTCTCTATGCTATCATGATGGGTGATCAAAAAATACTTACCTATTGCCTCAGATGCAGTAACAGGAGAGTCTGTTAGAACACCATCAACTGAGAAATTACCATTGTCAACAAAAGAAAGATACTCAGATATTGGATTATAGTTATAGTCATAGGCAACAATGTTATCATTTGCAAAGTCTGCTGCAAAAACTGTCAACCCTGCCTTGTGAGCATCCAGCACGACAGATGTGGAAGGCTGTAGATAAAGAGACATATTCACAGGCCAGATATAATTCTTGGGTACTAGAATTCCAGACGCAAATGTCTTGATAAATGTCAGATTCCTTAACAATGAACCATATGTTTGATTTGTTGATGGTTCAGTAACATCTTCTTCAAGAAAACGAAAAACAAGCTGAGTCTTACTTCTCCTGAACCTGGCAGCTATACTTCTCAGGAAAGCTACTTCTGGTGATGACACATAATCAATTATAGAGCGCCTTGCTTGGGAAAGTAAATAACTTCTCACGTTTAAATTATGCTGGCTGTAGAACATAACGTACTGCAAAATAAGGGAGGGTCAATATTCATCAAGGATCCAAAAATGAACATTTATGTCAAGATTTTCTCACAAATTCAGCCTGTATGACATTGTAGTATAATGATAGATTCTCATACAATGAGAGAAAAAGGGTTATCAGTAGCTTCAAGAAATATCTGTAGCTGAGATTGTCCATAGTCTGTATGGAGGCACAGTAAGGTTCTCACTCATACCTGAAAGTTCAACCAAATGCTTTGCAATCCATTTAGTGCTTGCACATCATCAACAGAGGTGATAAGAAAGAGTGTATCAAATATTGGGGTTCGAGAGTAGACTCCTTGCTTTACTGCCAGGATGCAAAGTCATCATCAGTGCGATGTTTAGTTAAATGCAATACATAATGCAAACACATTGCTTGTTTAATTTTTTGCTCTCCATAGAATTTGGTTAAACTTACTAGCTTAATTGTTATATACAAGCATAAAACACTGAATAAATTACCTAGAACATTTAATATGCAACAAGGTTTAAGATAACCATATTTCAGAACTAGATCAGCCCTCGCTGGTTCCGGTTCCATGGTCAGTTCTGGCTCGTTCCAGCCTGTTTCCTCCATGTTGGAACCGGTTCAGCTGGTTTTTTGTATCATGACATGCAGTGTGGTAAAAGAATTAAAATTAACTTCCTAGTCTGCAATGACAGAGGAAAAGAAAAAGGAAAAAGGTAAGTAGAATGGTTTCGATTTTCCCCTGGGAAAAAATAAGAAGTCCTTTAGACTTCATGATACATACTTATAGTAGGTCCTTATAGCAGGTCTTTCCAATCCAGGTTTGTTATTGTATAATCAATTAGCAAAAAAGATTGAAATGAAGCATCAAACTTACAAGTCAATTGAGATATGCTAGCAAAGTCAAAGTCCAGAAGAAAATATCCTGTCATGGGAACTCCATTCACGACATAATTGCTGGTCTTGTTGTAGTAAATGTCAGCAATATTAGTCCAGTTATTGATCCTGATTTCTGGAAGACAGATCCCAATGCTATCCTTTGTCAATTGCACATCACACCATAACGATGTGCCAGGCAAACTAGACTGCAAAGCAGCACTGTATGCAACTTGACTGCAACCAGGAAATAATCCTGAATGTCCTCCTCTTGCTACCACAAGTGGTGCATTACCTGCCAAATAGGAAATGTCATTAATAATATTTCTCAAAATAACCTATTAGAAGGAATTATCATAGAAACAGAAGTGAATTCAAATACCCTGTAGATTAGAAGAAGAAAAGGAACTTATCTAATGAGATAAAATGTTTGAAACAGAGATACTCAGAGAAAGTTCAGATGGCATATATCTGTCACTTTGTTCCCTTTTGATTAGCATCTGATGTTCTAACATGGATGATCAAGTTTCTTTCTGAAGTGACGTGGTTCAAAACTTCAATATGTAAGAGAACCAGCATCATTATGCACGAGTGTCTAGTCCCTATAGCAGGGTATTAAACTTGCGCCATTGTAAAATTGAGGAACACTTTTGACATGATAACTGTCTCAGAAACGGGCTATTTATACATGAACTACTAGGAGGTAGAAGGGTGGGGAACAAAGGTATAAACTTGACTGCTATTCACTTCAAAAGAGGATGCACTAAGCATTGACTTAGACACATTTGGTACCACCCTTTCAATTGCTGAAATTGATGAGTTGCCTTTTCAGGTTCCCTCAGATGAAATAAATCTCTCCGTTTCCAAAATTGTTTTCTAGGAAAGGCTATAGTTTTCTCAGTTCAGTTGCAACCATTTCTATGTTCACTCTGCAGCTAGTGCACCCGAGTAAATTTGGCACAGGGACAAATTGATCTACATGAGTGCCTTCACAATATGAATCCTTGAATCACAGACCATGTTCAAAGGAATGAAAACATGAAGTCTGATGTCTGATATGTTTTTTTTTCAAAAAAATAAAAATTAAAACAAACAAATATGGGAGAAAGAATGGATCTAGGATTTTTAATTTCCATGACAATAGCCAGGCAGAACAGCAACAAACAATAATGCAGCTCTTAGTCCACAGCTACAACCTCTTCATCAGAAAAACAGAAGGATTGCCATTAAAAATGGAATCCTCTTCATCAGAAAAACAGAAGGATTGCCTTTAAATATGGAATCCGCTTCATCAGAAAAACAGAAGTATTGCCATAAAAAACAATAAAACGGCAAAATGAAAATGGCTATCACAAACTATCAGATATTTACCGAGAAAAAAATACAAACAGTGTTCTTTAACCTTGCGATCAAAGGGACATTCCACAGACCAGCAACAAGAACTGCTCTGACCATTTGGTTGAGGAGGACCCAGGAACAATTGGACGCCCTACGCCTACATCCAGTTAATAGTAAATTTGCCAATATATCAAGAAGTAAACTTGTCCATCTTCGCCCAAAGAGTCGCAAGGGATTCTGCCATCCCCGGATAATGTAATCTTGTGCGAGTATCTAATTAACTGAACTAAGATAACATGACAACAGCAGGATTTCTGAGGAGCAAAAAATTTCACAAAAGAAAAACATAAAAAGGAACACTTCATGTGATCACTGCCTCCGCAACTGATCCTGACACAACCAAGCGTCTAAATCAGCTCTAAACTACGAGATGGCCACAACTACGTTCATATACTTACCTAATTTCTAATTTCCTTATTTTCCTGAAACCAGTCCCTCACCAACTAACAAAGACAGACGGGTACACTTCACTGCCCCTCCCGTCCCAAACAAATTCAACAACCAAAACTTGAAAGGAAAAAAGTCGCGCAGCAGCTTGAACAGCACTAGAAAGACAGGAGAGCCGCAGGTAAAAAAATAACAATAATGATAATAAAACGAAGGGCTAGAAAAAAGAGTACCATCCAAGGTCTGCCATGGAGAGGTCCTCCCGGATCCCCGCTGCGCAGCGGCGGGGAGAACCGAGCAGCGGAAGAGTACAAGGGCGATGGCGAGCACCGGCAGGCAGGAACCCCGCCCGCAGCTCGGCATTGCACAGGCTAACCAGCAGACGGCACCAGACAGTACCGAGCGACAGCGAGCTACGCCAGATGCAGCAGCCGGCCGGACAACCGGGGCCAGCTCGGCAAGGTGAGATCTCAGCTGGAGCTCGCCGGTTCCGCAGATAAATCCTCCAGAAATGCACAGAGAGAGGGCTTCTCCAGCCTCCCTGTCCTCCAACTCCTCCTCGCTGGTGCGCGATCTCCTCCTCCGAGCAGCGGTGGGCCGAATGGTGACCTGGGCGGGGGGTTCCCCAGCTGTGGCCTCGTTTTTTCCACCTCGCCGAGGGGGCTGTCTCACAGTGTCCCCAGTCCTCCGCTGCTGCCTTTACTTCCCCTGTGAGGGAGGGGTGCAGGTTTATTTATTAGTGTGGCAGAGGCCACAATACCGATGCCGAAGCTAATCGACCGCGGTAAACGGGGAGGGGCTGTCACTTGTCAGCCACTTCTTTTTGTTTCCTGACGTTTGCACAAAACCACCTCAGTCGTTTTCCTCTCTCAGTTAGAAGCCTGTTCAGGATAGGTATTAAGGGAGATACCATCGGAAAGCCTTGGAATTTAAAAGTTGAACGTGGGGAAGGTTTGGCGGGGGACGGTGGCTTTTTGTCAAATAGGGGTTTTCTCGGCGGTTTTTGTATAAATAGGAGATTATTTGCCGGAACGGAAGCCCTTTTTCTTCTCTCTCCTCTGCGCGTTGTTTGCGGATGAGACCTGCGCTGCGCACTAGGAGACGAGAGAATTTTTTTTTAAGAGAAAAATAAAATCAGACAAACGGTGGCGTGCGTCGTGGGGGTCGCCGAGTGCGTGACATCCGATTTGCGTGTGCGAGCGATGGCCCGACTCGGGAGCGGACCGCTGGCGCCCGGTTCGGCCACCAAAAAAAGAAAAAAAACAAGGTGGAGACGGGGGGAGAAAAGGAAAGGACTTCTGACGATGTTGGCATACTATGTCAATTTTTTTAAGATGATAGGTCGCACATTTTAACTTGAAAGTCATATTAAAAATAAAATTGACCGTTTTAAACTCTCCTCCATCTAAATGGAAGAGGTGAGACCGGCTCAAACGATGAACCGAGCAGCAGCTCAAACCGCGCGCCACTTCTATTATCCGGCTGAAGTTGTGGCCCGCTCGACCCGGAGAGGGCGCACGACTCTGACCGACCCGACTTGTTGACGGCGGGCAAAAGGCTGATTGGCCTCGTGGGTAAAGAACCCTGCGCAACCAAGGAAAAGACATAGCTGACAACTGACACGTGGCATGTACGCATTCGCTAAAAGAAGATCTGTCCATCGTTGCAAGTTGGCGCGGGGTAATGGCGGGTCCCCCTCACCTTTGTAGGACATCACGAGTCGACCGTAAACCTTCTCCAGCTGGGTAGCCGGTGACGGACACGCTTTGATTTGATCAAACAGTTGGAATGCAAGTAAAATAATAATAATAATAATAATAATAAACCTACACAGAAGTTGAATAAATAATATGATTTTTTATTTTACGTGACCATGGTTATACGAACACTCGGTCCTTATTTTAAGGTCGCGACGATGAGGTGAAGACTCTGTTTTTTTTTGGGGGGGAGGGGGGGGAGGAGGGGGGGAAGGGGAGGCGGAGATATTTACAAATCTGAGCAAATATTAGGAAGGAGGGTACTTGTACATAACTCCATTGATTTTATCTATTCAAATCGAACGATTGCATCTAATAATTAGTTGACTAATCTAAATTAGGAGAGAGCATCGTAAAAGATGAGTTTGCAAGCGAAAATATTTTCAAAGATGGGGATCGATACAAGTCCCTCTGAGCCATGTGCTCTTTAGTGGATGAAGATTTTATCGTGCGATAGTTTTTTTTTTGATGGCAAAATGCGGAATATTTCTGGCATCGACCAATTTGTTCAACATTTCTTCTCCTACATATAATTTGTTCACATTAGGTGTCTAGCATCGCCAAATTGTAAGATTTGGTCAACGCGTGGAGAAGCATGCATGTGTTGGTTTGTTAATTTTACAATTGGAACGCACTCCGTATCATCATTTTAAAATGATTATAATTTATGTCGACCATTTCAAGTTTAATTAATCACAGGTTTCAACCTCGCAAAACAACTGGTTACCACAGAATTTTCACTTGGAAGAAGCCCATCAAAATTTGAGCTTACGGAAACAATTTTTTTTTGAAAAACCACCCACGAGTTGACCATCAAGAAAAGATGAAGAAGTGGGAAGACGTGGTTGTTCCCAATTGGGGGATTTCAATTGGAACTCTTACCTTTCCTGTTAATCATTGGACTCGGCAGATCAGAAAAGTCAGAATTATCACAGCAATATTTTAGTCCCCTCCCTCCCTCCCTCCCTCCCTTCCTTCCTTCACTCCCTTCCCACGCTATTAATTAAAAGGAGAGGAAAGAAAATAAGAAAAAAGAAAATAAGAAAGGCTGTCGATGAGACGTGAAGGCAATGAATGATGTGGTGGGTGGGTGGGAGCCAGAATGGGACTAGCAGCTCATGTCGGAAAAGAGCACTTTCTTTGGTGAATTTTTTTCCCCTTTTTTTTTTTTTTGGTAAGGGCAGGGGAGGCCGAGATCTTTCTTTCTTCGAGGGTCCCCCCTGGGGCCCTGGTGGAGGGGGCACCTGCGGTGAGGTGGTGCATCAGCGGATATCAGATATTCGCTGCCGCCCGGGGACACCTCGATCTACAGATTGGTAAGTGGAGGACGAGAACATGTCCGCTTTAATAAAAAGTTGTGACAGACAGCTCGCCCCGAAGTCGACGGTTAGAGGAGGCGGTCCCAGGCTCCCTCCCGCATGGAGGACACTCTACAGGGTGATTGGTGTGCTTGGGCTCACTATTAATTATTATGGGAGAAGGATAACAACACCGCATTCAATGTGCACTCGCAGGTTAGACAGCTGAGAACTGACAACGGCTTGGACTAGCGAGGGTTATGATTAGAGTCTAACCAATTTAATTTAGTCGTTCTTGATTTGATCTTGTATAACTTCGGGTCAAATCTTTGTTATATATCTGACCTCGGTAAAAGTGGTTCGAGTTCAGTTAAAGATAAGTTAGGGTCAAAAAAAAAAAAGTATCAGCCAGACAAAATTGGGACGGAGGTTAGTTAGGGTGACATTTGGTTGCGCTCATGATCCATGAAATCTTTCTTTGGGAACTCTTCTGACTGACCACACAACGTTATCCAGAGTGGCATAGTTTTTTTTTCGGAGATTAAAAATCCCATTGGTTGAGGTGTTGAATGATATTGGGAGTACATGGCACAGTGCCACTTGGGAGAGTTAAAATGGCGAGGCGAACGTCGCCGTTGCTTGTGCCATCGGCGAAAACGTAACGACGGGGAGGCAAATGGCATCGTCGCCCATGCCCAGTTGCAAATACGTACCCATCTCGCTCCCGTATACACTACGCTCTGCGACTAATAATAAGAAGAAAAAAAGAATTTTTGCATGAAAATCATTGTTAGAAGTGAATTTATAAAAATATCATTCTTAAAAATGTATTAGCAGACATATCACTGACTTAATTTAAATAGTGTATAAATACTATTTAAGTGTTGTTCTTTTACAGGTTGTTGATAAAAATAAGTGATATGCATGTAAATAAATATGACATTTTTACATAATTTAGATTTACATGGTGATATATCTGTTAATACATTTCTAAGAATAATTTTTTTATAAATTCACCTCTAACAATAATTTTTATGTAAAAGACTCAAAAAAATTTAAAGGTAAATCGATGATTTAAGCTTCATAATCTGCACCCACCATTTCAAAAGGGGGAAAAAATTGAGTCTACCTCTCCTCTAAGTAAAACCCTTAAAACTCACACAGAAGACCAAGTATTTTGTGTCATTTGTTAAGCTTAAGAATTTTGACATAGATTCTAATAGTTTAAATCTCGAATTTTCTCTTCACAAGAGTCTAACCAAATAAGCCCCGAGTCAAATATTATTACGAGTCTAACCTGACTCGAAACAATGTGCACACAAAAATGATCCAATCCAAAACTGACCTTGTCCTCAAAATTATGACTCCAACTTGCTCTTTTATTAAGGGCCACCTTGATAAGCCCGGGTAAGATGCCACCGTATTCGCGTCCAGATCTCCGAATGTGGTGTCCGAAATCAGTTAACGTGATTTACTTGTAAGTATTCCTCGTACTCTCTCTCTCTCTCTCTCTTTTCGAATGGCATACTCCGGGTCGACTTATCCTATTAGATTGTCAAAAATGATGCAGTATTGAGTCACTGAGTGGTTGGTTTCAAGCCCCAAAATGGGTGCACCTGGGCATTCACTGAGTTTAACGAGAGTTGTTGGGCTCCGGATCTATATTTTTAATATTAAATTTTAAACAAATCTAAAATAGAATTTAATAGAGTGTTTGGTTGTTATTTTTTTCTCTTTTTTTTTAAATTTTAAAAAAAAAGTGTGAGATCCTCTAAATCACGTTTGGTGATACTTTTCTAAATTTTAGGGAGAGTATCTCACCCCGTTATAATTCATCTCTAAATAAAAATAACTCCCTACTATTTTTTTTTAGATCGCTCTCGTTCTCCCCCTCCCTCCCATGCGCGGCCCCTCTCCCCCCCCTTGCTGCGCGGCCCCCCTCCCCTTCCGACTCCGGGAACCCCCCGCCGAAGGCCACCATCTCCATCTGCCTCTGCTCCTGCGTGCCTCCCTGCCGCGGCCCAACCTCCGCCGACGAAGCCAACGACGCGACCACCCTGCGTTGCCCCACCGCGTACCGACGCCGCTCCCGCTTCACTGCTGCCACACCTATGCCGCCGCTGCTACGGCTCTGCTGCGCCCTCGACGCCAAGTGCCCCCTCCTCTTACTCTGCGTCTTCCTCCTCCGCGATCTCTACTGATAGCGGAAACTCTATCTCTGACGCTCCTGCGCCAACCTGCTGGATTTGGTCACCCAGTCAGCTGACCTCCCCTCCCCGACGAGGCCCCTGACGCCGCGGCTCCCCAGGGTGATGACCGTACCGAGCATCATCTCCGACTTCGGCGACGCCGACCCCACCGGGGCCTCCGGCGTGTCCGATGGCAGTTGTGACTCCCCCGTCCCCCACAAGCGCCAGATCATCGTCACCAACCAGCTCCCCATCCGGGCACAGCGCAACACGGCCACCCGCCGGTGGCGCTTCGCCTGGGACAAGGATGCGCTCTCCCTCCAGCTCCATGCCGGGTTCCCAGTGGACACGGAGTGTAATATCTCGGACCTTTTGGATCCTTTTTCGTGAGTCTCGGATCTAGTTTCTCAGAGTGTCTGGCTCCGTTGTGTCCGAAATTTCATTTCGGACATCTTTCGTATTCGGATCGGCGCGATCCGGAGTTGTTTCGGAGGCCCGAAGTGCGTCCGTGACTTTTCCGCGTGTGTTTTTCGATTCCCGGTGTGTGCTTCGGCAATTCCTTCGGAACCTCGTTACGGGTGAACCGGGTCGTTCACCTGGGCACGAGTGGTACCGTTGCGATCGGTGCGTTCCGAGGATCTCGGAAATGTAATTTTTAATTTTTTGATATTTTCCAGATTTTCTATAAATACCCAACCCCTTTTCTCTCTCCCCCACCTTTTCCACCGTGAGAATGCCCCTCTCCCCCTCTTCTTCGTCCGGCGAGCTCGCGGCGGCATCCCCTCCGGCTGCAGACTGCGCGGGGCGACGGCGTGACGACGTGGGCGACGGTGAGGTGACCGTGGCGGCGTAAAGCTTGTGGGGAATCGTGAAGGGACGAGGGTTGTAAAAGCGTCTTCCTTGATTTCGGTAACGATTCGGTGGAGCTTTTGCTCCATTGAGGTAGGGGGACGAATCCCAATGCTCATCCCGTCATCCCCCGCGATTTGTAGGCCTAATGGGAGCCGAGAGGGGTATTTTTGAGCAGGTTAGGGCAAAACCATGATTTTGGGAGAGTTCACCCGATCTATGATTTTAGGCCATGATTTCGCGTTTTGATGGCTTAGAAGCATGCTAGGGGTCCTCAGGGGTCTTCCCCTTTGATTTCTCCCTCTCCTATGGAGGCATGGGGGCGTGGTTAGAATTTTTGGGCGTTTCACGCCGTTTCGCCGTCGGGTCTGTGTGACGGTCCTTTCAGTGACCGTCACACATTGTAACGTGCCCAGGTAGGTGCGTTACAGCCCTGTTTTAGCTAATTGGGGTCTGTGGACTGTGACGGTCCCACGATAGACCGCCAGGGCGCTGTGACGCGCTTGGGTTGGACCGTCAGGGACGATCTGATAGTTGGTTTTTGACCGTTGGGGGTCAAGGCCTGTGACGCACCAGGACTGGCGCGTCACAGCCTTGTGACGGCCCTGTGTGGGTGCGTCAGGACAGGCACATTCCCACACTGTAACGCACCAGAATTTATCCGTTACAGTCTGTGACGCACCGAGTGGCACGCGTCACAGTTCGTTCCTTTGTGCCTTGTGACGCACCAGGCTGGGCGCGTCAGGGCCTGTGACGCACCAGGGATGGCGCGTCACAGACTGTGACGCACCAGGGTAGGCGCGTCACACGCTGTTCGGTGTCTGACGCCCCTGTGTTGGGCCGTCAGATGGTTGTGACGGTCCGGCCTAGACCGTCAGAGACTGTGACGCATCTAGGGTAGACCGTTAGGCTCTGGACTGCATCGGGAGGTTGGCAGTATCGTTTCTCGTCCGACCGTGGTCACCGTGCGACGGTGTTGGTACGTGGGACGGTCCCCGTGCGTCGTCGGATGCGGACGTGGTTTTCCGTTGACTTGAGAGTCTACTCCTTCAGTGACCCTCCACTAGTCGTAGCCTGCCTACACGCGAGTGGGCCCACCAGGGAGTGGTGGAGAGGCTACCCTGAGGATGATTTTTAGACTGGTTTCCGTCGAGCCCCTCGTCGGTAGCCAGAGTCCGGCTCTAGGGGAAAACCAGTTAGAGGCCAGACCTAGGACGTACGGTCTGTGTGTGCACACGTGGTTGGGGGCGGTTGGACCCACGCCGACGGGCATGACCCCAGCTAGTCACTTGTTTGTGGTTACTTGTTCAGTGTCCGTGCCTCTGGTAGGCGCTACCACGTTAGGCAGTTCACCTGCGGTGCGGTGTAAGTCGTCAGGGGACGCAACCGGTCTTGCTTATAGTGGGAGGTACTCATGTCGAGTCGGGAGTGGCAGACTGTCAGTCTTGTGACTTCGACCTTCGGGTTTTTTCGTGTTGGCCGTGGTGTTTCGGTCGTTTCACCGTGGCACGTGTGTCGGTTTTCGTGTCGTGAAACCGGTGTTTTGTAGATGGCAGGGCTTCCCTTCCTGAGGTACTCGCTTACTGCTAGCGTAGCGGTTTCTCCGTTTACGAGGTAGGGTTCGAGCGATCCCTACAGAGTCTTGTTCTGAGACTCATTCCCTGCGTGTTTTTACCATGTTTCAGGCGAGACGCGGCTTCAGGGGAGCGCGTCTGAGGCTCAGCGTGGTTCGGGTGCCCAGCGTTAGTGCCAGAGGTCAAGGCCGGGGTATGCCCCGTATAGCTGTACTTTTCTTTCTTTTCTCTGTACTAGTTGTGGACTACTGTTGTTATTTTATTGTTATCTTGTGGACCATGTATTAATTAAAATGTCATTTATTTCCTGCTTAATTATATATCTATTTAATTTCTGCAATTATTTGTGATACTTGTGTTGTGACAACCCGAGAATCCGATTACCGGGAAGGCCCGATAACCCGAGACTCGCACCGCCGCCCACGAGCCGGGAGGGCTCGGAAGGGCTAAAAGGAGTGTGGAGGCACAAAGAAATAGGAAATAAAGCAGGACAACCAACAACAACAAGCTGAAAGAAGGAACAACTACAGCTATAACAGAGTCCAGTCCAACAGAAAGTACAGTCTAAAGCAGTAAAACGTATCACATGCCAAGTGAACACTCGGCCCGGCAAGCTGGCAACCGAGAACCTCCGCTCTGCACCCTCGAACCACGAGGAAGAACCGCTGCACCTGAAAAGCAGGGAATGAGTCTCCAAAACAGAGACTCAGCAGGGATCCCGCGGAACCCCAACCGGAAACAATGGCGGTAGCGGAAAGGAGAGCTACGACTACAGCAGGAACAGCAAACCGGTGGCCGGTCAAAAACTCGGCACTACAGCTACTCCTACTGTACCGGAAGGTACACCTCGGTCACGCAGACGAAGCTACCAAACCACGCTAGTTCCACCAACCGAAGTAAGAACACACGGCAACCGCGCCGTAGAGGCCTGTCCCCCGGACACAGCCGACCTGGACACGCTGTCCAAGGTGCAACCCCGACCATCCGATCGCGGGTACCGCACCATAAGACGGAACATCGGTAAAGCCACTAGCGCTAGACTCACGGCGCAAGAACCGACACACGCGCCAAGATGAAACAACAGAACTCACCGGTCAACACGACCAAAAACCCGAAGGTCAAAGACACAGAGACTGACAGTCTGACACTCCGTACTCGACAGGAGTACCACCCACTAGAAGCACAGCCGGTAGCGTCCCCTGACGTCTTACACCGCACCGCAGGTGAACCGCCTGACGTGGTAGGTCCTACCCGAGGCGTGAACACCGTACAAGTAACCACAAACAAGTAACTAGCTGGGGTCACTCCCGTCGACGTGGGTCCAACCGCCCCCAACCACGTGTGCACACACAGACCTTGCGTCACTAGGTCTGGTCCTCTGACCGGTTTTCCCCCGTAGCCGGACTCTGGCTACCGACGAGGGGCCTACGGTAACCGGTCCACAAACCGTCTCAAAGGGTAAGCCTCTCCACCTACTCCCAGGTGGGACCACTCGCGTGTAAGCAGGCTACGACTAGTGGAGGGTCACTGAAGGAGTAGACTCTCAACTCAACGGAAAACAACGTCCGAATCCGACGACGTACGGGGACCACCCCACGTACCGGCTCCGTCTCACGGTGACCACAGTCGGAGAAGAAACGGGACTCACAGTCCACGGCCACGCACGCACCGTGCGTGAGAGTCGAGAAAACTCAAGTGGCGCTAAGCCACTGGACTCTGGACAGTCCTCTAAACGCACTACAGTCAACGGTCCTTGAGTCACAAGACTCGGGGTCAAGACCGTTGCACGCAACAGCACAAGGCCATCAATCTAGTCCAATCTCTAGGTCTAAAACCACGGTAGCACGAGTTCCGAGACAACACACGAGTCGCCAAGGCCACTCCCTCGGGAAGGGAACGCAAGGGACTAAGGCCACTCACAAGGGCCACACGGAAAAACACAGAAGCACGATTCCCAGGGCAGCACACAAGCCGCCACGACGATTTCCCATCTTGAAGCAAGCGGGAAACCTCCAGCCCTAGGCCGGACAACTGGACTCACTGTCCAAGGCCAAACACATGGCCCACACGGGAATCGCCTTCCAAAGGAACCCACGACATGCGGGGGAGACCCCACCGCACACACACCGACACACGGTGACTCGATCAAGCGTAACACAAGAGCCCGGAACACGTGGGGTCACCCGGACCCACCACACCTACGGGCACGCTAATCGAGGCAACACGATCCCTCCCGACACCCCCAAAACAAGGACACGGAACCCATGGGGTGCCCGGGATACTCACAAGACCGGAGGTCGACCACTGGGTCCCAACCGGGTCGACCGGAGACCAACACAATGCGAACGGACGCTAAGAGGTCACCCGGACCCTTAAGCGCGCGGGCACGCAAAATGAGGTAAACGAAACCTCCAGACACCCCAAAACACGGTCACGGAACTCCACTGGGTGTCAAAGGCACACACGGCCCAAGGGGAGCACGATCAGCCGCAGACCGCCCGCCCCGGGCAGCCCGGCTGGTCCCTCCAAGAACGCGCTACATGTGCATAGCGCGTTCAGCCAGAACGCGCTATACGCGCCTAGCGCGTTCAACACGAACGCGCTACATGACCATAGCGCGACCAGGCCAGGTCGCGCTATGATCCTATAGCGCGACAACCAGAACGCGCTGGGGCCGTAAGGCGCGACCCAAACCGCCTTACTGTTCATCTTCTCCGATGAACGCGCTCGGTCGGGGCAGCGCGACCTTCAGGAACGCGCTACTGGAGTATATCGCGTTCTCAGTCCGTGCCCGGAAACGGTAGAAACCGCGGGAAAAGCCATGCCACGCCCCGTTCACCCCCAGGTGAAGGGGAAACAAAAGGGGAAACCTCCCCCAAGCTCCTAGGCATGCATCTAAACCCCTGGATCGCCCAAAAACACCATAAAACGGGAGATCCGGCTCACACCCCAAAATCATGCATTTTGCCCAAAACGCCCCGTTTAGCCCGCTTGGCTCACCACGGCCTACGAAACTCGCGGGAAAGGAAGTACACGGGCTGAGGGTCCATCACCCTACCTCCACCGAAGATTTCGCGCACCGTGGACGCCGATCCACGAAGAAAACGCCGTTGAAGTCTCGCCGTTCCACGAACTCACGGCCGAGCTTCCACGCGCCTCCACCGCCTAGATCCTCATCCATCCTCGCCCGTGCCTCGCCCGCGCCGTCCCCGCCTCGCCCATGCTCCGCCCCGTCGGCCGCCGGAGAGAGAGGGAGAGAGGAGAGAGCGTGAGAAGAGAGAGGAAGAGAAATGAGAAATGAGAGGGGGAGAGAGAAAAGGCTATTTATAGGAAAATCCGAAAAATCGGAAAAATCCCGAAAAATAGAAAATTACACCCTCGCGATCCTCGGAGCGCACCGATCGTAACGGTACCACTCGCGCCCAGGTGAACGGCCCGGTTCACCCGCAACGAGGTTCCGAAGGGAAAGCCGAAACCCACGCCGGGAATCGAAAAACACACGCGGAAAAAGCCGCGGAACGCCTCCGGGCCTCCGAAACGACTCCAGATCGCGCCGATCCGAACACGAAAGACGTCCGAAACGAAATTTCGGACACAACGGAGCTGGACACTCCGAGAAACCAGGTCCGGGACCCACGAACGAGGATCCGAAAAACCTGGGGCATTACAGCCCTCCCCCCTTAAAGGAATTTCGTCCTCGAAATTCAGGACCTAGCACAAGGTCACAGGGGAAGAACACTGAACCAACTGACACGCTGTCAGAGCCCCAGCACAGAAAACCTCGAGTCTCACGAAAAAACCGATTCTGAGGGACACCGCCAGACTTACAATCACACACAACACCTCACTCCTCGCACCGAGCACACATGCCAACAGAGCAGGCATACAGCAAAGGACACAGTCCGGCATCACCTCAGACAACGCGAGAATCCACCATGGCACCGCAGCCACAATCTCGCTCACCGAGGAATCACAACCCTCGACACGAGCAACAGCTACCGATCCAACCTATGGTCGGCAGAGAAATCGCACAACAGCTTCGCAACCAGCTGACAGGTCGCACACCCTCCTCAAGGGAGCAACCAAAACAGAGCCTCCACCAGCTCAAGCAGCCATCTCAGCAGACCGCAACCAGCACATTGGCTCAACACCGCGAAACACCCCACACATGGCAAGCCGAAAGCCGGACATAACACAGAAACGACCACCACAGGTCTCGCTGGCACACAGCTCTCGCCACGCTCGAGCCCCAACAACCAGCATCTTCTGTCTCTGAAAAGACCATCCACTGGTCACCAACTACTCGCCAACTCGACCCTCTCGGGAAGCACGACGAAACCAAATGACAGAACATGGCGTCTTCATTCATCACCTCACGGGACTCAGGCTTATAGGGAACCACCCCATGCTAGTCACCAAACCAGGGATAACCTTGCGACACCAATGTCCTATCAGGGACCACCAAGCCGACGCCAACCTCACAGGAGGCCTCCGCTCTAATGCGTCACTCTTCCATCTGGTCTCATCAAATCCTTCGATCAACCCAAGTGGACACCTGTCAATCCCGATTCCGCCCTTACCACAGAGCCACGGGACACCACCTGGACAGAGCTCACGGGTCCCTAAGCAACGAACATTCCAGCGTCACAATCCGACAAGACCGTAGAACCAACAGGAACCCACAGCCTGCCAGAGACCACTTCCTCAAAGCACGATCTCAAGCGAGGACACGATTGGGAACACAAGTCGGAAACCAAGCCACCGACTCCGACCATCACGTCCTCGACCACCGTCAGGCGACATTCTCAACAACCCCATACAGGTCCAACACCGACGCCTGACACGGCTTCCAACACAGGAACAGGGTACTCATGCAGCGCACTAGCCAGCACATTTCCCAACACTCCATCCTGCCAGTGCCAACAACCACAAAACCTCGAGCAACGGCACGGCAACAACACGTTTCACACCGAGGAACCCATCCTCCGATGCTCAACGCAAACTCAGGAATCCGCCCGTAGCAACCAACGCTACGATCCTGAACTAGTGGGTCACAAGCCCACCACGCTTCCGCTGCGCACTCAGATCCGCGCGCACAGCCGAGAAAGCAAACACCGCCCAACCAGCACTCGTCCTTCCGGAACAGCGCCAGCACCCTCACATGACAAGGGAATGGGCACGACTCCTCACAGGCAACCGCCTTGCCAAGATAAGGAGCACGTCTCGCACAGACTTCATGGCACAAAAGGCCAACCAATCCGAACACGCAATGCAAGACGACGAACCTTAACCCAACACAATCTCTCCAACCAAGGGGAGACCAAACGCACTTCCGACCAACGGAAGGGCTCCACGCTTGACCTGACCTCGAACCTCGCGCACGCTGGAAACAGCACCATCCAGCACCAAGGAAAACCATCGCTTCCATCAGGTCAGCTCCTCCGACACACTCGACGAGTGTCACGTCGGACCACAATCACAGCATCTCTTGATGCACCACTGCTGCAATTCCTCGAACTGCAACACACCACGCCAAGAGCCGCAACACGAGCCATAACCGACAACCGCCGATACTCACCCTCGAGTCCCGAAACACACCGCGGAGCCTTCACATCTCAAGCCAACTCCAGGGTGAACACAACCCATCCACTGACATAAGCGCAGGAGCAAAGACTTAACGGGACATCTCTGCCAAATCCCGCCTCGAAATCAGTAGAACAATCGGGACCGACACGTCATTTCTGACGCCACAGAGCGCGACAAGATCATCAGGCTCGACGAAACAACAGCTCACCGAGAAGATCCTCCGCTCACCCGAGCACACTTCTCGATCAGAACACCTCAGGGGCTGGACAAACCTCAAGCTGGAGTGACCAAAAACCGACAGCAGCTCCCTCAGAGCACGCTCACGGCCACTTAACCAAGAACAGTCCGCACTAGCCACCTGACCATGCTGCAGGTTCCTCGAACGCAGCACCGCGAGCTCACGCCTGCCAGCAACCTCTGCCCAACGCAGCACAACCAAGGCCACCATCGATGAGGGAGAAGGCTCTCGACCTCGATCCTTAGACCACATGCTGGCACGAAAGCAGCGGACAACAACCACCTTCACAGCGCCGCACAGCGCACTCAAGCTCTCAAGCGAGAAACAAGGCGGAAAACAAGCACAAAACCCTAAGCCAGCTGCCGACTGTACTGGACCTTACGGACTCTGATCACTGCAATGTTTCGAATTCCTATGTACGCCCACAACCACTGCTCTGATACCAGCTGTGACGACCCGAGAATCCGATTACCGGGAAGGCCCGATAACCCGAGACTCGCACCGCCGCCCACGAGCCGGGAGGGCTCGGAAGGGCTAAAAGGAGTGTGGAGGCACAAAGAAATAGGAAATAAAGCAGGACAACCAACAACAACAAGCTGAAAGAAGGAACAACTACATCTATAACAGAGTCCAGTCCAACAGAAAGTACAGTCTAAAGCAGTAAAACGTACCACATGCCAAGTGAACACTCGGCCCGGCAAGCTGGCAACCGAGAACCTCCGCTCCGCACCCTCGAACCACGAGGAAGAACCGCTGCACCTGAAAAGCAGGGAATGAGTCTCCAAAACAGAGACTCAGCAGGGATCCCGCGGAACCCCAACCGGAAACAACGGCGGTAGCGGAAAGGAGAGCTACGACTACAGCAGGAACAGCAAACCGGTGGCCGGTCAAAAACTCGGCACTACAGCTACTCCTACTGTACCGGAAGGTACACCTCGGTCACGCAGACGAAGCTACCAAACCACGCTAGTTCCACCAACCGAAGTAAGAACACACGGCAACTGCGCCGTAGAGGCCTGTCCCCCGGACACAGCCGACCTGGACACGCTGTCCAAGGTGCAACCCCGACCATCCGATCGCGGGTACCGCACCACAAGACGGAACCTCGGTAAAGCCACTAGCGCTAGACTCACGGCGCAAGAACCGACACACGCGCCAAGATGAAACAACAGAACTCACCGGTCAACACGACCAAAAACCCGAAGGTCAAAGACACAGAGACTGACAGTCTGACACTCCGTACTCGACAGGAGTACCACCCACTAGAAGCACAGCCGGTAGCGTCCCCTGACGTCTTACACCGCACCGCAGGTGAACCGCCTGACGTGGTAGGTCCTACCCGAGGCGCGAACACCGTACAAGTAACCACAAACAAGTAACTAGCTGGGGTCACGCCCGTCGACGTGGGTCCAACCGCCCCCAACCACGTGTGCACACACAGACCTTGCGTCACTAGGTCTGGTCCTCTGACCGGTTTTCCCCCGTAGCCGGACTCTGGCTACCGACGAGGGGCCTACGGTAACCGGTCCACAAACCGTCTCAAAGGGTAAGCCTCTCCACCTACTCCCAGGTGGGACCACTCGCGTGTAAGCAGGCTACGACTAGTGGAGGGTCACTGAAGGAGTAGACTCTCAACTCAACGGAAAACAACGTCCGAATCCGACGACGTACGGGGACCACCCCACGTACTGGCTCCGTCTCACGATGACCACAGTCGGAGAAGAAACGGGACTCACAGTCCACGGCCACGCATGCACCGTGCGTGAGAGTCGAGAAAACTCAAGTGGCGCTAAGCCACTGGACTCTGGACAGTCCTCTAAACGCATTACAGTCAACGGTCCTTGAGTCACAAGACTCGGGGTCAAGACCGTTGCACGCAACAGCACAAGGCCATCAATCTAGTCCAATCTCTAGGTCTAAAACCACGGTAGCACGAGTACCGAGACAACACACGAGTCGCCAAGGCCACTCCCTCGGGAAGGGAACGCAAGGGACTAAGGCCACTCACAAGGGCCACACGGAAAAACACAGAAGCACGATTCCCAGGGCAGCACACAAGCCGCCACGACGATTTCCCATCTTGAAGCAAGCGGGAAACCTCCAGCCCTAGGCCGGACAACTGGACTCACTGTCCAAGGCCAAACACATGGCCCACACGGGAATCGCCTTCCAAAGGAACCCACGACATGCGGGGGAGACCCCACCGCACACACACCGACACACGGTGACTCGATCAAGCGTAACACAAGAGCCCGGAACACGTGGGGTCACCCGGACCCACCACACCTACGGGCACGCTAATCGAGGCAACACGGTCCCTCCCGACACCCCCAAAACAAGGACACGGAACCCATGGGGTGCCCGGGATACTCACAAGGCCGGAGGTCGACCACTGGGTCCCAACCGGGTCGACCGGAGACCAACACAATGCGAACGGACGCTAAGAGGTCACCCGGACCCTTAAGCGCGTGGGCACGCAAAACGAGGTAAACGAAACCTCCAGACACCCCAAAACACGGTCACGGAACTCCACTGGGTGTCCAAGGCACACACGGCCCAAGGGGAGCACGATCAGCCGCAGACCGCCCGCCCCGGGCAGCCCGGCTGGTCCCTCCAAGAACGCGCTACATGTGCATAGCGCGTTCAGCCAGAACGCGCTATACGCGCCTAGCGCGTTCAACACGAACGCACTACATGACCATAGCGCGACCAGGCCAGGTCGCGCTATGATCCTATAGCGCGACAACCAGAACGCGCTGGGGCCGTAAGGCGCGACCCAAACCGCCTTACTGTTCATCTTCTCCGATGAACGCGCTCGGTCGGGGCAGCGCGACCTTCAGGAACGCGCTACTGGAGTATAGCGCGTTCTCAGTCTGTGCCCGGAAACGGTAGAAACCGCGGGAAAAGCCATGCCACGCCCCGTTCACCCCCAGGTGAAGGGAAAACAAAAGGGGAAACCTCTTCCAAGCTCCTAGGCATCCATCTAAACCCCTGGATCGCCCAAAAATACCATAAAACGGGAGATCCGGCTCACACCCCAAAATCATGCATTTTGCCCAAAACGCCCCGTTTAGCCCGCTCGGCTCACCCCGGCCTACGAAACTCGCGGAAAAGGAAGTACACGGGCTGAGGGTCCATCACCCTACCTCCACCGAAGATTTCGCGCACCGTGGACGCCGATCCACGAAGAAAACACCGTTGAAGTCTCGCCGTTCCACGAACTCACGGCCGAGCTTCCACGCGCCTCCACCGCCTCGATCCTCATCCATCCTCGCCCGTGCCTCGCCCGCGCCGTCCCCGCCTCGCCCATGCTCCGCCCCGTCGGCCGCCGGAGAGAGAGGGAGAGAGGAGAGGGCGTGAGAAGAGAGAGGAAGAGAAATGAGAAATGAGAGGGGGAGAGAGAAAAGGCTATTTATAGGAAAATCCGGAAAATCGGAAAAATCCCGAAAAATAGAAAATTACACCCTCGCGATCCTCGGAGCGCACCGATCGCAACGGTACCACTCGCGCCCAGGTGAACGGCCCGGTTCACCCGCAACGAGGTTCCGAAGGGAAAGCCGAAACCCACGCCGGGAATCGGAAAACACACGCGGAAAAAGCCGCGGAACGCCTCCGGGCCTCCGAAACGACTCCGGATCGCGCCGATCCGAACACGAAAGACGTCCGAAACGAAATTTCGGACACAACGGAGCTGGACACTCCGAGAAACCAGGTCCGGGACCCACGAACGAGGATCCAAAAAATCTGGGGCATTACATGTGTAGTCTCCACACCATCCTTTTAACCCTTCTGAGTCTTCAGACTCATGGGTGGCGGTACGAGTCTCGAGTTATCGGGCCTTCCCGATAATCGGATTCTCGGGTCGTTACAGCTGGTATCAGAGCGCGGTTGTGGAGTTATACGAGAATCATAGGTAATTGTAGTGGTCCACTAGTCCACAGCGATGATGTACGGTTGACACTAGCATCGGGCATCGCGTGTTTTTCTTAACTTTGCTGTTCTGTGTTTCTTGTCTTTTGCTTCAGGAGCGAGTATGGCGCCGAGGCGGAGCACTCGCTCTCAGCAGGGGCAGGCGGCTGGAGGTCAGGAGATCCAGCAGGGGGTTCGGCAGGAGGAGCAGAGTAAAGTGCCACCTGCGGCCACCGAGGCAGTGGATACTGCGAGATTTCCGGGGACCGAGGATTTCTTTCGTGGCATGTACCAGCTTATGTCGCAGCAGTTTGGTGGAGAGGCTGGTGAGGGCTCGTCGATCAGGGGTGGGCCAGGCCGAGCAGTGAGAGATTTCTTGCAGTTCCATCCACCTTACTATGGCGGTCAGCCAGACCCTGATTTGGCTCGAGATTGGCTCGATGAGATGGAGCGGGTGTTCAGTTCCGCGCGATGTACTGCAGAGGACAGAGTGATGTTGGCCTACAACCAGTTGCAGGGTATGGCTCGAGCGTGGTGGTCTTCCAAGTGGAAGACGTCTTTTCAATCGCGTCCCCTTGAGCAGATTGCGTGGAGTGACTTTGTCAGCGCTTTTGAGCGTGCCTACTGTCCAGAGTATATTACTACGCAGCGGATGCGTGAGTTTTTGGAGCTGGTCCAGGGCGACATGTCAGTGTTGCAGTACAGGGCCCGATTTGTTGAGCTAGGTCGGTATGCACCTCATATCATGGATCATGATAGGGTGAAGACCGCACAGTTCGTACAGGGCTTGAGGCAGGAGTTGAGACACAATTTGATTGCAAACGCTGCCACTGATCTGGAGACAGCGTCTCGTGTCGTGACTTCCTTGGAGATGGATATGCAGAGGACTCGAGGACCGATTAGCCAGGGGCAGTCTTTGTCAGGTCGCAACCAGCAGTCGGCTACCCAGGAGCAGGGTTCTTTCCAGCATGCGTTGGGTGGTTCAGGAGCGCCGGCAGCGTCAGTGACAGGATCGGTATCTTTTGGCTCGAAGGTCAAGAAGTTCCTCGGGAAGAGTTTCCGAAGGAAGAAGAAGGGAGGCCGTGAGCAGCAAGCGTCGTTAGGCAGTGTACAGTAGTCGGTTCCTTTTCAGCGTCAGGGATCAGTGGGTGGATGGCGAGGACCGTGTCCACGGTGTAACGAGTTCCATCCAGGCAGGTAGTGCACATCGTCAATAGTTTGTTTCAGGTGTGACCAGCCAGGGCATATGGCGCGTGACTGTTTTCAGAGGCAGCAGCAGCAGCAGTTTTCTCAGCAGCAGCAGGTTCCCCAGCAGCAGAGGTCACAGCAGCAGCAGCACCAGCAGGGACAGTATCCGCCGCTACCCAGGCCAGCTAGTATTGGAGGCATGTAGAGAGCTCGAGGCGAGATTACACACATGACCAGGGCAGAGGTAGTGGCATCGCAGCTCGTGGAAGGTACTGTTCAGATTTTGGGTTGTGCGGCTCAGGTTTTGTTTGATTCTGGCGCGTCTCATTCGTTTATTTCGGAAGACTTCGCGCTGAGTATCGAGGAGCCGGCGACCCAGTTGTCTTATGATTTGGCAGTGGAGTTGCCTTCGGGTGATTTTATGATCACTCCGTATTGTTTTGATGCGGTTCCGGTGTGGGTGGAAGGGCGAAGTTTGCCGGCCAGGCTCTATGCGTTGCCGCTTCAGGACTTTGATGTGATTTTAGGCATGGATTGGCTCGAGGCACATCATGCGTTGGTGGATTGCGGCTCGAAGAGGGTTTATTTTCGGCGACTTCATGGACCCACCTTCTATTTCCAAGGTATCAGGTCTTCCTCTTCCCATTTCCTTATTTCGGCGATTCGAGCTCGTCGTTTGCTTGATGCGAGTTGTCAGGGTTTTCTCGCTTCTGTGGTCTTGATAGACCAGCCGTGTCAGGATGTCGAGGACATTCCGGTGGTGTGCGAGTTTCTCGATATTTTTTCGGAGGACTTACCTGGATTGCCTCCCCAGCGGGAGATCGATTTCGTGATCGAGGTTGTGCCGGGTACGGGACCTTTGGCGAAGGTTCCCTACCGTATGGCCCCCGCTGAGTTGAGGGAGTTGCGGGCGCAGTTGCAAGAGTTGCTGGCCAAGGGGTACATTCGTCCGAGCTTTTCCCCTTGGGGTGCGCCAGTGTTATTCGTGAAGAAGAAGGACGGTAGCTTGCGGTTGTGCATTGACTACCGGCAGCTGAATAAGGTGACCATTAAGAACAAGTATCTGTTGCCACGGATCGATGATTTGTTCGACCAGCTTCAGTCTGCTCGAGTGCTCTCGCGGATTGATTTGTGGTCTGGTTACTATCAGCTGAGGATTCGCGAGTCCGATGTAGAGAAGACTGTGTTCAACTCGAGGTAAGGGCATTATGAGTTCTTGGTGATGCCGTTTGGGCTCACCAATGCCCCCGCAGCCTTCATGGACTTGATGCAGAGGGTGTTTCGTCCGTACTTGGATCAGTTCGTGGTCGTGTTTGTGGACGATATCCTAGTCTATTCGCGGTATGCCGAAGAGCACGCGTACCATTTGGGTGTGGTGCTGCAGACGTTGCGAGATCACCAGTTGTATGCGAAGCTGAGTAAGTGCGAGTTCTGGCTTCATGAGGTGCACTTTTTAGGGCACGTGATCTCTGGTGATGGTATTTACTTGGACCCTGCTAAGGTCGATGCAGTAATGCAGTGGCCGAGGCCGAGGTCTGTGACGGAGATCCGGAGTTTCTTGGGGCTTGCGGGGTATTATCGTCGGTTTATCCAGGATTTTTCTTGCGTTGCGGCCCCGATGACCAGACTTACGCGGAAGGATGTGCCTTTTGTCTGGACTGATGAGTGTGAGCAGAGTTTCAGGGAACTGAAGAGATTGTTCACCTCGGCTCTGGTGTTGGTTTTGCCTTCTGGATCGGGAGGTTTTGTGGTGTGTACAGATGCTTCTAGGGTCAGATTGGGTGCTGTGTTGATGCAGCATGGTAGAGTGGTGGCTTATGCATCTCGGCAGCTGAAGCCCCACAAGGAGGACTACCCTACCCATGACCTGGAGTTGGCGGCTGTGATCTTCGCGCTGAAGATCTGGAGGTATTTTCTGTACGGTGAGAAGTTCGAGGTGTTCACTGACCATCAGAGTTTGAGGTATGTGTTCACGCAGAGGGACCTTAACCTCAGGCAGAGGCGTTGGATGGAGTTTATGAAGGATTATGACTTCACCCTGTCTTATCAGCCGGGCAGGATGAACGTCGTCGTCGATGCTTTGAGTCGGAAGGTCGCGGTCAGTGCCTTGATGTTGAGATGTTGAGGAAATGAAGGCTCTAGGAACAAGTGCCCGAAGTATCATTCAGGCTCAAGACTCCCCGAGAGCCAAGGTTAGCAGTGCTTACGAGTCTGACTGTCACGCCTGCTATCCGGCGTCAGGTGACAGAGGCTCAGCATGCAGACCCTGAGTTACCCCGAATTTTAGCTATGACTAATGTGGAGCTCGGCGAGGACGGTGCTACGAGATTTCGTGGTAGGCTGTATGTCCCAGCCGAGGAGCAGGTTCGTCGTACGGTGTTGCGCGAGGCTCATGGGAGCAGGTACACCGTACACCCGGGTGCGACGAAGATGTATCGGAACTTGCGGAGGCAGTTCTGGTGGCCTGACATGAAGAGAAATGTTGCCGAATTTATGGCCAGGTGCCTGACCTGGCAGCATGTGAAGGCGGAGCATCAGCGACCAGGAGGTACTCTACAGCCCTTGGATGTTCCCGCGTGGAAATGGGACCACGTGATCACGGATTTCGTGGTGGGATTACCGAGATCTCCGAGTGGGCAGGACAGTATTTGGTTGCTGGTGGATAGGCTGACGAAGGTGACTCGGTTGTTACCGGTCAAAGTCAGCTGGAGTGTGTTCAAGTTGGCTCGTCTTTATGTGGAGCGGATTGTTCCGTTGCATGGGATTCCCATCTCCATTGTGTCGGATCGGGATCCGCGCTTCACTTCTGGATTCTGGAGGAGCTTCCAGCGAGCTCTTGACACGGAGTTGGCTTTTAGCTCAGCGTACCATTATCAGTCAGATGGTCAGTCTAAGAGGACCATCCAGACTTTAAAAAATATGTTGAGATCCTGCTGCCTGGAGTGGCAGGGGAGTTGGATTCACCACCTGCCGTTGGTGGAATTTGTCTACAACAACAGCTATCATTCGATCATCGGCATGGCCCCTTATGAAGCGTTGTATGGGCATCCGTGTCGGACTCCACTCGATTGGTTCGTGGTTGGTGAGCGTGTTTTGACGGGACCGGAGCTGGTGCAGTAGTGTATGGATGTTGTGCACTTGGTTCGTCAGAACATGTTGGCTGCCCAAAGTCCGCAGAAGAGCTATGCTGACCGAAGGAGGCAGTCTCTCGCGTTGGCCGTGGGCGATCGTGTGTTCTTGAGAGTTTCTCCGATGAAGGGGGTGATGCGTTTTAGACGGCGTGGGAAGCTGAGTCCCCGCTATGTCGGTCATTTCCTCATTGTGGAGGACATCGGTGAGGTTGCTTATCGGTTGCAGTTACCCCCTGAGTTGGCATCGGTGCATTACGTGTTTCACGTCTCGATGTTGAGGAAGTATATGCCCGATGACTCTCATGTGCTTGAGGATTCTGTTTGACCCGAGGTGACTCCAGATCATTCTCTCCCAGAGTTTCCAGTCCGCGTGGAAGATAGGCGAGAGCAGCACCTGCGGAACAAGGTCATCCCCTTGGTCAAGGTGGTGTGGCAGGGGCACTCTGGTGGTGAGGCTTCTTGGGAGCGTGAGGACGAGATGCGTCAGCAGTTCCCTTACTTGTTTGAGTGAGTCTTCCTCTTCTTTCCCCTTGGGTTGTTTTCAATTTTGAGGATGAAATTCCTTAAGGGGGGAGGGCTGTAATATCTCAGACCTTTCGGATCCTTTTTTATGGGTCCTGGATCTGGTTTCTCGGAGTGTCTATCTCCGTTGTGTCCGAAATTTTATTTCGGACATCTTTCATGTTCGGATCGGCGCGATCCGGAGTTGTTTCGAAGGTCCGGAGCGCGTCCGCGACTTTTCCGCGTGTGTTTTCTGATTCCCGGTGTGTGCTTTGGTAATTCCTTCGGAACCTCGTTGCGGGTGAACCGGGTCGTTCACCTGGGCACGAGTGGTACCGTTGCGATCGGTGCGTTCCGAGGATCCCAGAAATGTAATTTTTAATTTTTTGATATTTTTTGGATTTTCTGAATTTTCTATAAATATCCAACCCCTTTTCTCTCTCCCCCACCTTTTCTTCTTCTTCTTTCCTTTCTCCCCCACCGTGAGAACGCCCCTCTCTCCCTCTTCTTCGTCCGGCGAGCTCGCGGCGGCGTCCCCTCCGGCTGCAGACGGCGCGGGGCGACGGCGTGACGACGTGGGCGACGGCGAGGTGACCGTGGCGGCGTAAAGCTTGTGGGGAATCGTGAAGGGACGAGGGTTCTAAAAGCATCTTCCTTGATTTCGGCAACGATTCGGCGGAGTTTTTGCTCCATTGAGGTAGGGGGGAGGAATCCCTATGCTCATCCCGTCATCCCCCGCGATTTGTAGGCCTAATGGGAGCCGAGAGTGGTGTTTTTGAGCGGGTTAGGGTAAAACCATGATTTTGGGAGAGTTCGCCCGATCTATGATTTTAGGCAATGATTTCGTGTTTTGATGGCTTAGAAGCATGCTAGGGGTCCCCAGGGGTCTTCCCCTTTGATTTCCCCCTCTCCTATGGAGGCATGGGGGCGTGGTTAGAATTTTTGGACGTTTCACGCCGTTTCACCGTCGGGTCGGTGTGACGGTCCTTTCAGTGACCGTCACACAGTGTAACACGCCCAGGTAGGTGCGTTACAGCCCTGTTTTAGCCAAGTGGGGTCTGTGGGCTGTGACGGTCCCACGATAGACCGCCAGGGCGCTGTGACGCGCTTGGGTTGGACCGTCAGGGACGATCTGACCGTTGGTTTTTGACCGTTGGGGGTCAAGGCCTGTGACGCACCAGGACTGGCGGGTCACAGCCTTGTGACGCCCCTGTGTGGGTGCGTCAAGGCAGGCGCATTCCCACACTGTAACGCATCAGGGTTGGTCCGTTGCAGTCTGTGATGCACTGAGTGGCACGCGTTACAGTTCGTTCCTTCGTGCCTTGTGACGCACCAGGCTGGGCGCGTCAGGGCCTGTGACGCACCAGGGATGGCGCGTCACAGACTGTGACGCACCAGGGTAGGCGCGTCACACGTTGTTTTGCACCGAGGGTCTGACGCCCCTGTGTTGGGCCGTCAGATGGTTGTGACGGTCCGGCCTAGACCGTCAGAGACTGTGACGCATCTAGGGTAGACCGTTAGGCTCTGGACTGCGCCGTGAGGTTCGCAGTCTCGTTTCTCGTTCGACCGTGGTCACCGTGCGACGGTGCTGGTACGTGGGACGGTCCCCGTGCGTCGTCGGATGCGGACGTGGTTTTCCGTTGACTTGAGAGTCTACTCCTTCAGTGACCCTCCACTAGTCGTAGCCTGCCTGCACGTGAGTGGACCCACCAGGGAGTGGTGGAGTGGCTACCCTGAGGACGATTTTTAGACTGGTTTCTGTCGGGCCCCTCGTCGGTAGCCAGAGTCTGGCTCCAGGGGAAAACCAGTTAGAGGCCAGACCTAGGACGTACGGTCTGTGTGTGCACACGTGGTTGGGGGCGGTTGGACCCATATCGACGGGCGTGACCCCAGCTAGTCACTTATTTATGGTTACTTATTCGGTGTCCGTGCCTCTGGTAGGCGCTACCACGTTGGATAGTTCACCTGCGGTGCGGTGTAAGTCGTCACAACCGGCCTTGCTTCTAGTGGGAGGTACTCCTGTCGAGTCGGGAGTGGCAGGCTGTCAGTCTTGTGACTTTGACCTTCGAGTTTTGTCGTGTTGGCCGTGGTGTTTCGGTCGTTTCACCGTGGCACGTGTGTCAGTTTTCGTGCCGTGAAACCGGTGTTTTGTAGATGGCAGGGCTTCCCTTTCCGAGGTACTCGTTTACTGCTAGGGTAGCGGTTTCTCCGTTTGCGAGGTAGGGTTCGAGCGATCCCTACTGAGTCTTGTTCTGAGACTCATTCCCTGCGTGTTTTTACCGTATTTCAGGTGAGGTGCGGCTTCAGGGGAGCGCGTCTGAGGCTCAGCGTGGTTCGGGTGCCCAACGTTAGTGCCAGAGGTCAGAGCCGGGATATGCCCCGTGTAGCTGTACTTTTCTTTCTTGTCTCTGTATTAGTTGTGGACTACTGTTGTTATTTTATTGTTATCTTGTGGACCATGTATTAATTAAAATGTCATTTATTTCCTGCTTAATTATATATCTATTTAATTTCTGTAATTATTTATGATACTTGTGTAGTCTCCACACCATCCTTCTAACCCTTCTGAGTCTTCAGACTCGTGGGTGGCGGTACGAATCTCGGGTTATCGGGCCTTCCAGGTAATTGGATTCTCGGGTCGTTACACGGAGGTCATCCATGTTGGTACGCTTCGACTGCCGTCGTCTGACCCTGATGCTGATGTGGAGCCCGCGGAGAAGGACGAGGTCACCCAGATCCTCTACGACCAGTTTCGGTGCGTCCCCATGTTCCTCCACCCTGAGGTCCACAACCGGTACTACCACGGGTTCTGTAAGCACTACCTCTGGCCATTGTTCCACTACATGCTTCTCGTCTCCCCCGCCATCCTCGGCGACGTCCGCTTAGACCGGTCTCTCTGGCAGGCCTACGTCTCGGCGAACAAGGCCATCGCCGATAAGGTGGGGGAGGTCCTAAACACCGACGAGGGGGTATATCGGGTTGGAGTAGTGGTGGTGGTGGGTATTTGGATGCCTCCTCGTCCGGACACTTTTGTCAAACATATTTATATATATTTTAAAAATTATGACACTTTTGTCAAATAAAAAATATCAATTTTTATCCATTTTAAAATTTAAGTTAAAAATTGACATAATATAATTTTTTAGATAGAAAGAGTTTTTTAAAAAACATTTGTTCCCAAACACCCTATAATTCTTTTACATTTCATGTGAAATAGTGGAATGAATTATATTTAGAATAAAAGACTTAACCCTAATCGACCCAGATTATTTAACTCTACTATTAAACTTGGTCAAAGATGAACAGACAGAATAACTCATCACATTCGCATCTTATTATATTATCAATGTTACCCTTAAACTCTAACACGGTGAATAAGTAGAGTGAATTCTAGGACAGAAATTTGTAGAAAATGGATCAAATAGTGGATCTATTTATTGAATAGATGGGCATATCTGATTCAAAATTATCGAAGCTTAAGTGTGTCTATTATTGGGTGTAGACCCGTTTTCATAGCATTCTGATGATGCTACTTGGTGTTACAAATTTAAACTCTACGTTACACTAACCTCACTGGATTTGTAGAGTTTCAGTCTGAAGGCAAACGTAAGCCTGGGGATATTTGTCACCGGTCACTATGGAGAAGGAGGTTAATCTATTTTTATCACCACAGGAGGAGACCGCAGAATCAGGGTAAACTAGTCCTAATTAAACGAGGTTAGATAAGTCCCAACCGGGCAACCCCACATTATTATCCGCTTTTTGGCCAGATTATACCCAGCAGCAATCCACGGCATATCCCCAACGGTCACATCGCCAAAGTGCCAAATTAATGCCCTCCAGGACATGCCAGATGTGAGCTGCCGCAAGTTTCTGGCCGGGTACGCAGTGCTCCGCACCTTCGGCGCGCGTGGCACAAATCAACAAAACTTATTCCGTGGGTTTGGGTAGCGTATCCGCCCCCGATTAGCCCTCTCCCATCGTGAGGGGGACACATGTGGGGTCCTAATTTCACTCTTCAACAGTTACCTTATTCTATTTCAATATAAAAAAATGCCTTAAAATATGAAAAAAATTAGCGGGGCGGGCTTGCAACTGCAGCCATTGATTGATGTCTTACAAAACAAGATATTTTGATGATTGGTCCTCCTTGTGTCGAGGCGTATTGGATTGATACAGAAGGATCGTGTCGATGTTCTTTTGTATCTGGTCCCTTTGATCTAACAGGTTCTTACAACTTCTATCCCAACTCTATATGCGTACAAAGATATATACATGAATGTACAAAATTCTATATTACATATATCGTCCTTTTAAATTTATTTATAGAATTATCTCCCTTATTTTTATATTATTTTTAATAAATTTATTTTATCATAATACTTGTAAAAATATCTTTATCATGATCATCTACTAGCATTCCATTAAAAACACTTATTTAGCCTCACTTAGTCTTTAATTAAATTTAAAATAATAAAACACTCTATTCTATTATATCTTCTCTATCTCTTCGTATATTTCCAGCTTTATTTTTCATTCTCCCTCTTTCACACAATATGCCGATCTTTACTAGGATATTTTCATCCAAAAGTTTAATTACATAGATAAAATAGAATATCCTTTAAATCCCCAACGGAGGATAATGGTAGGGGTATTTTTGACACTACATTGATATAATAAGGTCATTAAAAGTGATATGAAAAATCAATATTTGACTATCAGAGCCTAAGAAGAACAACTGAGGGCGTTCAATTGTACCGGTTGCTATTTAGGAGGTACTTATATAACTTTATGTATGATGGGGGCATCCCTCGCCCCCTCAACTTCTTTTGAGGCTCGGATTGCTCATCAGCGTGCGCCATTATGTTCGTCATAATTTTTTGAGTCTAGTCATGTAATTTTTACATTTTATTTGAGTCATCATCATGTAATTTTCCCTTTATTTGAGTCATGTACCTAGGTTAGTAGGTTATCTACCAAAGTCTTGTGTCATTGTGTTGGTTTGTTAGGCTATTGGGCCCAACTAATGGGCTAGGCCCAGGGGCGCCCCTCCCTTGGAGTGCTTGGTCAATAGTTGTTTAGTCAGGGTCATTTTCGTCCTATGAAAAGTCCAATGCCTATAAATAGGCCCCCACTCATCTCATATGTAACAACTTATGCATGAATATTGAAATCCAGAATTCCAAATCCCACAAGACCTCTCTCTCATTATCTCACTCTCTATTGGGGTGGATTCCCCTTCCCTCTCTCCTCTCCCCTCTCTCTCTTCCCCCCAAGAGGAGGTCGCCCCCTTCTCTCTCTCCTCCCCTCCCTCTCTCTCCTCTACATCATCAACTCTCTCTCTCCCCCTCATTACTCATCCTCACACTTCCCATAACCCCTCATTACTACCCCCTAGTTCCAAGACAACTCCACCCAATCCACACCCCACCCTCCAACTCCCAACTACCCACTACCCTTCCCCAAGCATCTCCCCACCTTCCCAAGGCTGACACAACTTCTCCCAAGACCCCAAATTTGAATCTCCCCCTCATCTCACAACCCCCTACCAGGTTGGGTCGCCCAAACCAGCCCCCCACTCAGCCCAAGGTCGCCCTCCTCCTCCCTCTCCCATTGCTTGTCCCATTGCATCCACCTCCACCTTCCTGCCCTCTCCAACCAGCTTCAGACAAGTTTGCCCTCACCACTGCCCCCACAGCCCTCCATCAGGCCTCCAGCAACTCCCCTCCACATCCCACAGCCATCAGCCATCCTCCCTTTGCTAAGTTGCCCCACCCCAACACCATTTGACACTATTAGGTTGCAGCTACATCAACAGTTCATTGGCAGCAAGCTTGGGTCCTGGAAGCAGCATCGTCCCCGCCACTTCCCCTCATCTTCTGGTGTCAAGGCATATATCTATGGAAAGGTCGTCCAGTGAGCTTTCTAGGCGAGGTGGTTTCATCTTCGTCCAAGCACCGAGCTGCCCGTAGGAGCGATTCTCCCTCAAGTGCGCAGGATCACTCAGGCAGGGAACCAGAACGTGATTGGAAGCTCAACCACGGCGATCCTAGTGGGAACCTGGATGAAAGTTCTTCTGCAAAGATCTTCTTCAACCTGTCTACTTTCAGAATCAAGATGCGGAACTCCGATTGGCGCACGGTAGCAAGAGTTATCAATTTCTTCCTCCAGGTGCTCGGTTCTGCTTCCACTATGTCTGCACCAACCCTTCTTCAGTGTTCAGAATCTATCGGAGGACTCCGACATCATTTGGTATCCCCGTCAGTTTGGCTTCGAAGTAGACCCGTCAAAGTTTCCAACGGCTCTGACGGCACCTGATTCTGAGTTGGGGAGCGTTCGTGGCACCCTCTGCTTCCTGCTGTTGGGAACCTGCAGCTGTCCGAACAGAGGATCTGCTACCCTGTTAAAGCCCCTACCCCGACCAGCAGCGGTACCAGAAGAAATCAAGAAAATTCCGGTGTCCTCCTGGTCCAGCTACGAACAATTTCCCACTGGTTTTGTCTTCAGAAAAAATCCGGAGTGGCCGCAGCGTCAAGAGAACCGACTCTCTGTCCAGAAACGCAGAGAATGGTCAGAATCGGCTTCAGCAACCTTTTCTTGTTTCTAGCTTGATTTTCCCCCTTTCGCTTGGCCGGCTGAAGGCCCCTCCCTGCGTGGAGGTAGTTTTGGCTGTATCCATTTAACCCCCACCCCGAGATCCCCCCCCTTGCAAGGGGTGTAGTTCATGTAATCATTCATGTCGCAGGTTTGAAGCTCCATTGACGCGGCGTGCGGGTGCATTCCCACGCCTCCCCGCTCACCCCCGTCTCCGGCTGGAGTCGACGTCTTCACGCCGACTAGGTGAGCCTCGGTCCCTCTCTTGGCTGGTTTCAAATCATTGCTAGCATAGTATTATCGCCATTGTTTCGTCGGACGGTGAATGAGAGCTCGGCCCTAAATTGCTAGTTGATGCGGGACGGACACAGGAGATGACACTATTAGGTGTCACCCTCGGACTCTGGATGAAGACGCGACCAGCAGCACACACCAGGGAGACACTAAGTCCGACACTACGAGCTCCTAGTGGCAAAACGTCGCTAACAGAAGTGGAAGCTCACTCGTCGTCCCAAGCGAGGGAAAGCGCGGACCGTGCGCGGTTAAGGAACCGGCGGAGGTCAAGGGTAGTCCGACTCAACTTCCGGACTCGGATCGAGTCACGGGACGGGTCACACTCACTCTCACAGCGGTGACATGGACACACGGGCTAGTTCCTACGCTCTCGGCAGCGGCAAAAGACCGTATACTAGCTAAGCAAATGAACGCCAAGAGGTTTGGACCATTACCTCCACGCACCCGGCGTGGCAAAGACAACCCCGGCCGAATTACGGATCCCCGGTTAAACAATTTTACAACAGTACAATGATTTGACCCACTCCACGCAGGGAGGTAAAAGGTCACATGTGGAGCCCGGGAATCACGCAACTCGGGTTGACGGACAGCATCTTGATGTCGCCCGGCGGTGCCGAACTCCGCGTTTTCGTGCTTTCCGAACGGCGGGTTCTGCGGGCCCGCGAGGCCCACGGACGGCGCTGTCCTCCGGATCTGCGGGGGTGGGACCCACTATGATGGGGACCCCTGGTGGCGCGCCTCCACGGACGGCGGTCGGCCGGGAACACCGATCGGGGGTCGATCGGCCCCGATTCCCAATTGTTGAACTAGCTGCCCACGGATTTTGATTTCTGTTTTCCGACGCGCACTCCGGCGAAAACGGCCGCTGCGATCAATCCCGATGTCGGATCGGGACGCATAAGCTATCGTTGGAAAGCTCTCTTCAAATGCTTCAATCTAGACCTAGAGAGATATACTGGATCTAGTCGGATCAGAACTTTAATGAATTTACAAGTCCCTGTTGTACAGTAACCGAAATCTCAGAGCTGCAGGGCACTTGTCTGAGAACCACCATTGACCGCCTAGTAAACCTCCGATTCAGCTCTTGAGCTCTTCTTAAAAGTTGTAGGGGATCAAACCACGGAACTGGAACTATTTTTGGAATTTGAGTTAGATGTGGTGGTGATTTACTATGATTTTTGGGGTGACTGGTGGTCGGATCTGGGTACAGGGGGACAGAACTGTAGCTGGGACTGATAACGATTTTTAGAAAATATGAAATAGACGAACCAAAAATTGATAAAAATTGTGAATGAAGGGGTAGATGGGTGGAACCTCCAGTAAAATTGGGCGAACCAAAATAAATCAAAAAGTGGACCTAAGACATGAAACTCAGGGCGGGGATGAATCTGGACAGAACTCTGGCAGAACTGAAATGGAAGGGTGGACGAAAATCAAAAATTATGAAACGGGATCTGAATGACAAACCAAAATTTATGGGATATCCTTGACACCTCTGGAACCTCCAGTAAAATCTCCAGGTCGATCAGAGCTCGTGGCTGAGGTAGAAATTTCATGAAAGTTGCTGTGGTACTGCGCGGGCAGAACTTCGTTGAAGGCGATGGCGGTGCGGTGGCGGCTCGTGGCGGCGGCGGCGATCGTCGGAACTGATACAATAGGCTTCACACCTCAGAATGGAAGCCTTCACAGCAACCAAGGGGGAGAGGGAGGAGAGAGGAGGGGGAGCACCAGCCCTTTCTTCTTGAATTAGATTGAATCAAATGGCATTAATTCAAGTAAAATGGAAAATACAAGTTTAAATACCTTACATCTCACATCCATCCACAACCATTGGATCTAGGGGATAGGAATGAAGGGCTGGGATGGCATGTGACACACACACACAAAAAATAATAAAAAAACAAAGGGGGGGCGGCCCTTGGACCAAGGAGAGAGGGTGGACTAGGTGGTGGGGGTAGGTGGCCTCCCATGTGGACTTTTCTAGTCCATTGTCTCCCATGTGTCCATTTAGCATTCAAACTTCTAGATGCCCCCATGTGGCATGTTGACTGACCCCACGTGGGACCCTAGGCTGAGGTGGCCCAATGGGGTGGGGCCTGTGGGGCCCGTGGGGCCCACGGGGTCCGAATTGCACATAGGCCCTTATTACAATCAAACTTACATACCGAATAAAATGAAACAAACACACATTATACAAAAATAATGTCTAACTAAATATGATAAACGGGAGACTCAAGGGGGAGTCTCCAGGCCATCTCCGAGTCAGATGGAAGCCGCTGTCGCTCGGGTGGTGCTCCGCGTACGGTATCGGGGCTCGCTGACTCGTGCCGATCGAGTGCTCTGGTGTCTGCACCAATTCTCCCCGGGTGGGAGAAACTGGACCCTGTCGAGTAAGGGTCTGTATCGCTCCTGTATCGCTCCAGAAGGTCCGGATCGATCCGCTACAACTCGCCATGTGTGATCCATGTGTCCTCAGTAGCGGGCCGTCCTCTCCATCGCACTAGGTAGCGCGGGTAAGATCCACTCCTGGTATCTGTCACTTGCTCGTCCAGTATACGATCTATATGCTCACGCTGCCGTGAAAAAAGGGCTGGAGGTGGAAGTGGACACTCAGGTGTGGGATCACTCTCAAGGGGAGAAGATGGCTCAAAAGGCTCACTAGGGATCACCGCTGGGTCCCTATATGCAACAAGATCCGATACATTGAAGGTAGAGCTTATACCATATTCCTCGAATAGGTCCACAACATACGCATTGGATCCAACGCGTTTCAACACTCTAAATGGACCGGCTCCGCGAGCTTGCAACTTCTTAACGGTTCTAGAGGGAAACCGTTCAGGTCTTACCCTGATCATGACATATTCGCCCTCTTGGAACTCTCAGTGGTGTCTATGGGCACCGGCTAACTCCTTGTACCGTGCATTGCTGGCCTTACTGTGACGACGGACGTCGTCATGCAGACTCCTAACATGCCTAACAAAAAGAAAAACACACAGATGCACACACGACCCTACACAAACCTAATGTTAGTCCAACACAATCATATGCAAGGTGGTCCAGGACATCCGAATGTGTGCCATGCATGCATTTGACATAACCGGAGGTTAATGGCATGGTGGATTCCTAGACATCCTACGATGCACCAATCATGAACATTGGGTTTGGATGTGGGATGTCCGGGAGATTTGGGTGGTTTAGGTGGGCCGGGGAAACCAAAATCTTCATTACCCCCAAATGACGGTTCGGACCTATTGCCATGTAAAGGTTGCCAGGCCCGAGTAGGAGGGGTGTGATAGTGGACTTCCTTAAAGAGGGGGAATGGAGGTTGTGGGCCAAGGGGCCCATGAAGAAAGGGATCGAAGGGATCAAAGAATGTGTGACCCCTCGATATGGATTCCCTCATCTCAAGATCCCATGTGTGGAAGTCTAGAAGGTGTTGTTGTTCTCCTTCATCCTTGAAGGGAGATGAGACGGTGGGGGTATGATGGTGGACTCTCTCAAAAAGGTGGAGTAAATGTGGTGGGTCACGGGGTCCACAAGAGAATGGGTCGAAGGGATCAAAGAAGATATGACCCCTCAGACTAGGCTTCCACAAATCGCTGTCCCACATTTGGAAATCTTGGAGGTGTAAATGATCACCTTCATTCATTGTGAGAGGTGGGACGACAGTCATAGGTAGAAAGTAAGATTCCTCCCTTGGGCAAAAGGAAATGAAGTCGGACTCGGCCGGCATAGGGAGGAGTAGAAGAACCTCCGTGGTAACATGACCCACGGTGTACACGGAGGTGATGGACCCTAAAGCGGGATGAGTGAAACTACGACCTGTGGGTCGGTCGAAGCCTGGAGCCAACAAGTGCGTAAATGTCCACTGCCGGTCTAACCCTTTAAGAAGGTCATCCAATGTATCCACATAGTGACCAGACCGGAAAGTGGTGTGAAATGAATTGATTGGCACCAGAGGTAGGATAGGGTCCATAGATGGGAAGGGAAGTGGGACCAAGCCCTTCTTGAGCCAGCTAAGAAGCGGCTCGGCTATGACAAGCATACCCATTAGAAACACGGGTGGCTCAGGCTGAGGTGGCTTAGAATAAAGATCGGAGAGTGGGGCTTCTCCAACCCTTTTGTCCCTTATGGCTAGAGATGTCCGAGTGGGACATTGTCCGGCGTAGTGGCCGAACCCCTGGCAGCGATAACACTGCTGTCGTGACCCACTACGCTCCCTGATAAGTGGGTCCCTACCCTTATCCTCCTGACGGACAGGGGGTGTAGGCAATGGGGCTCTCGTGGGTGGGAGAAGAGGATCCACTATGATGGGGAGAGGGCTTGGGGACTCCATTGATGGGGCCGGGTTAAGACTACCGGCGATGACCTCCTTAGGCTCGGGTTGGAGTACATCACTAGGAGTACGTGTCCTATCCACCCCATCCAACTGGTCCAAAATCATTTGCATAAGTTCGGCAACGGAGTGGGTTGGAATAGGGATATCATGGTGGACTCGCCCGTAGTCAACCGTCCTAGGATTGGGTCTTGGCTCATCTACGTGTGGGACTCTTTGCCTCCGACTAGAACCCACTTGGTTGGAAGTGATTGGGTGGGGCCGGTTGGAGGTGACCGGTTGGGGCACGTAGACCTTCCTAAGCTCTCTCTTCATGTCCCACCATTACTCGATGGGCCATTGCCCCCTAACCGCTCTCATTCTTTCGATGTAATCCCACTTTTCGGCAGCCTCATGAAGAAGCCGCTCTTTGGCGAAAGATAATTGCACTGCCTCGGACATAGTATAACACTCAAAGTAGGTGTCTGTGACGACCCGAGGATCCGAGTACCGGAAAGGAACCGGCGCGTCTCGAATCTCGGCCCGCCAACCCACGAGCCCGAAGACTCGGAAGGGTAGAAAGGAGTGGTGTGGGGTATAAGAGAAGCTGCAACGTCCACAGAGATAGCACAATAATCAAAAGGAAATGCACATAATAATAAATAAATAATTCAAACTGCTACAAGGTCCACAGTGTCTCATGTCCAAAGAAAGTACAGTCAACAGGAAAGAAAGTACAACTACACGGGGCATCCCCCGGCGTACAACAACACGGGCACTCCCCGGAGTACAACTACGCGGGGCATCCCCCGGCTCTGGCAGACTGGCAACTAACCCTGGCTAGAAGAACCACGCTGAAACTCGGCCGCGCCTCCCGTCGACCCCGCCTCACCTGAAGAGCAGGGGTGAGCCTCATCTCATTGGCCCAGTAGGGATCCCGCGAATCCCCACCTCGCACGAAAAACGAGGAAGAAGAAGACAACCCTACCAACCGAGAGTACGGTAGAACCGACAAGCTAAAGTAAATAAACGGAAAAGTCGCCTACTCTAACGGTACCGTAGTACGGAACCTCGGTCCAACAAAACACGAGTCCACGCCTGCCAGTGAACAGGAGCACCATCCACAAGAAGAACGACCGGATGCGTCCCCTGACGTCTTACACCGCGTCACAAGTGTCTAGCTACAACGCCCCGGGCGTGAGACTCAGACACGCAACAAGTACCACAACAAGGACTAGCTGGGGTCGCACTCGTCAGTGCGTGCCCTAAGCCCCCAACTACGTGTGCACACACAGACCATCTGCTCTAGGTCGGGTCCTCTAGCTGGTTTTCCCCCCCACCGGACTCTGGTGGCAAAGGCAAGGGGCCCTACGGTAACCAGCCTAAAAACCGCGTCACACTGGGTCTCGCTCTCCACCACTCCCAGGTGGGTCCGCACACGCGTGCGCAGAAAGCTACGACTAGTGGACAGGTCACTGGAAGTAAGGACTAATCCACGGAAACCACCGACCAAACACTAGCATGGACTCACGATGATCATACGATAGGTATAGATGCCGGGGACATGCATGAGGTCCAACCGTCCCTCAAGTCACGCGGCACCCCTACCGAGGTAACTGACTCTCCGGGGAACCCCGGGCGCCCCTGTGGCCCTCACTGGGTGCCCACGGCATCCCTAGGGCCACACGCCACAACCGGGTCCGCAACTCACCCAACCGGAGGTCACGCTATCCACAAAACACGGTTCGGGGGAGGGTATGGTCACGCTAGGTTTCCCTAGCGTGACACCGAAGAACGCGCTAGCTAAGGCTAGCGCGATCTTCCATGTCGCGCCGCCCAAAGCCAGCGCGTTCACACCTGAACGCGCTAGTTTTGGGTAGCGCGATCTGGACATCGCGCTACCTGAACCAGGCGCGTTCCCCACCGCCTTACAGTTCGTCTTCTCAGACGGACACGCTCGGACGACATGGCGCGTTCATCAAGAACGCGCCACTGGACTATAGCGCGACAACGGGCCGAGCCCGGTTCGCGAACTACGGCCGAAAATCACAAAACCACGCCCATTCACCCCCTTTGGTGAAGGGAAAACAATGGGGAAACACCCCATAACGACCTAGCATGCATCTAGAGCCCCCAAATCGATCAAAAACTCCACGAGTCGACGGATCCGGCGCTCAAACCCCAAACATGGAAATAACCCTCCCGGCATGAATCTAGCCCCTCTCGGCCTCTCCACGGCCTAGAAATCGCGGGGGAATGCTAGAAAGAGGGTAAGGATTCGTCCCCCTACCTCAAGGAAGCTCGAAATCCACCGAACCACCGCCGAAATCAAAGATGAAGCTTTTACTCCCACGAACGCCCCGCCTCTCGCCGCGAAAAGCACGCCACCGGGACCGCCTTGCCGCCGCCGCCGCTGCCACGCCGTTGCCGGAGTGAGGGGGGCCGCGTCTCGGTCGCCCGGGGGAAGAAGATCGGCCGCGGGGGAGGGGGAGCTCTCACGGTGAAGGAAGGAGGAAGAAGAAGAAAAGAAAAGGTAAAAAGGAAAAAGAAAAAGAATTGATATATATAGAAAATCCGAAAAATACCAAAAATATCGAAAAATAGAAAAATACACCTCCTCGACCGTCTCGACGCGCTGATCGCAACGGTACCACTCGCGGGCTGGTGAACGACCCGGTTCACCCGCTACAGGGTTCCGAAGGATTCGCCGAAACCCGTACGCGGAAATCGGAAAACGCGCACGGAAAAGCCACGGACACACTCCGGGCCTCCGAAACGACTCCGGATCGCGCCGATCCGAACACGAAAGATGTCCGAAATGAAATTTCGGACACAACAGGGTCAGACACTCCGACAAACCAGATCCGAGACCCATAACAAAGGATCCGAAAGATCCGGGACACTACAGCCCTCCCCCCTTAAACGAATTTCGTCCTCGAAATTCAAGGACAAGGCACAAGGACGGGGGAAAGACTCACACAAACAAATAAGGATACAGCTCCCGCATCTCATCCTCGCGCTCCCAAGACGCCTCGCCGCCAGAATGACGCTGCCAGACCACCTTAACCAAAGGAATAACCTTGTTCCGCAGGCGCTGCTCTCGCCGATCCTCAATGCGAACAGGAAACTCCGGAAGGGATAGATCTGGGGTCACCTCAGGCCAAACGGCATCCTCGAGAACATGAGAATCATCGGGCATGTACTTCCGAAGCATCGACACGTGGAACACATCATGCACGACGGAAAGCTCCGGAGGTAGCTGCAACCGATAAGCAACTTCCCCAACGCGCTCAACGATGGGAAAGGGACCAATGTAGCGGGGACTCAGCTTCCCACGCCTACCGAAGCGCATTACGCCCTTCATGGGAGACACTCTCAGGAAAACTCGATCTCCCACAATAAAGCTGAGGGGTCGCCTCCTCCGATCGGCATAACTCTTCTGCCGGCTCTGAGCTGCCAACATCTTCTGCCGAACGAGATGCACCACCTCAACACACTGCTGCACCAAATCTGGTCCGGTCAAGGCACGCTCGCCCACCTCGAACCAATCAAGCGGAGTCCGACAAGGTCGTCCATACAACGCCTCATAGGGAGCCATACCGATGCTCGAATGATAGCTGTTGTTGTAGGCAAATTCCACTAATGGCAAATGGTGGGTCCAACTCCCCTGCCATTCCAAGCAACATGCTCGCAACATGTCCTCCAAAGTCTGGATGGTCCGCTCAGACTGACCGTCCGACTGAGGATGATAGGCCGAGCTGAATGCCAACTCGGTGCCTAGAGCCTTCTGGAAGCTCCTCCAGAATCCAGAAGTGAAACGGGGGTCACGATCCGATACAATGGAGATAGGAACTCCATGCAACGGGACGATCCGCTCCACATACAACCGAGCCAAGCGCTGCACGCCCCAACTGACTTTGACCGGCAGCAATCGCGCCGTCTTCGTCAGTCTATCCACTAGCAACCAGATACTATCCTCCCCACTGGACGTCCTCGGTAATCCAACCACAAAGTCAGTGGTCACATGGTCCCACTTCCAAGCAGGAACATCCAAGGGCTGAAGTGTGCCTCCTGGTCGCTGGTGCTCAGCTTTCACCTGCTGACAGGTCAAACACCTGGCCACAAATTCCGTAACATCTCTCTTCATGCCAGGCCACCAAAACTGCCTCTTCAGGTTCTGGTACATCTTAGCCGATCCGGGGTGCACGGCATACCGACTCCCATGAGCCTCGCGCAAAACCGTACGCCGTACCTGCCCCTCGGCCGGAACGTACAACCTACCTCTGAATCTCACAGCTCCATCCTCACCAAACTCCACCTCGGCCATCGATAAAACACGAGGTAGCTCGGGGTCCGCTCGCTGGGCCTCAGTCACCTGTCGACGCACCGCGGGCGTGACAGTCAGACTCGCAAGGACAGCCGAATCCTGGTCCTGCGGGACCTTGAGCCTAAAAGTCATGGCCGGGACCTGCTCCCAAAGCTTCCACTTCCTCAACAACATCTGACTGATCGTTACCCTCCTGCTCAGAGCATCAGCCACGACGTTCATCCTGCCAGGCTGATAAGACAGAGTAACGTCATAATCCTTCATGTACTCCATCCATCTCCTCTGTCTGAGGTTAAGGTCCTTCTGCGTGAACACATACCTCAAACTCTGGTGATCAGTGAAGAGCTCAAACCGCTCGCCGTACAAATAATGCCTCCAAATCTTCAGAGCGAAGATCACCGCTGCCAACTCAAGATCATGAGTAGGGTAGTTCGCCTCATGTGGCTTCAACTGCCGCGACGCATACGCCACAACTCTCCCATGCTGCATCAACACAGCACCGAGGCCTACCCCGGAAGCATCTGTACACACCACGAACCCACCCGAGCCAGATGGCAACACCAAAACCGGAGCAGTGGTAAGCAATCTCTTCAGCTCCACGAAGCTCCGCTCACACTCCTCCGTCCAGACGAACTGCACCTCCTTCCGCGTAAGCCTGGTCATCGGGGCCGCAATACGAGAGAAATCCTGAATAAACCGCCGATAATAACCTGCAAGCCCCAAGAAACTCCGAATCTCCGTGACAGAACTCGGCCTCGGCCACTGCACCACCGCCTCGACCTTGGCCGGGTCCACGGAAACACCATCACCAGAAATAACATGTCCCAGAAAGTGCACCTCTCGGAGCTAGAACTCGCACTTGCTGTACTTGGCATACAACTGGTGATCGCTTAGGGTCTGCAATACCGCTCTCAAATGCTGTACATGCTCCTCAGCAGATCGCGAATACACGAGGATATCGTCCACAAACACGACCACAAACTGGTCCAAGTACGGACGAAACACCCTATGCATCAAGTCCATGAATGCTGCGGGGGCATTGGTGAGCCCGAACGGCATCACCAAGAACTCATAATGCCCATACCTCGATCGGAACGCCGTCTTCTCCATGTCTGACTCTCGGATCCGCAGCTGGTAATAACCCGATCTCAAATCGATCCTCGAAAACACCTGGGCCGACTGAAGCTGATCGAACAAGTCATCAATCCGCGGCAACGGATACCTGTTCTTGACAGTCACCTGGTTTAACTGACGGTAGTCGATGCACAGCCTCAAACTACCATCCTTCTTCTTCACAAACAATACCGGCGCACCCCACGGGGAATAAGTAGGACGAATATACCCCTTGGCCAGCAACTCCTGCAACTGCGCCTTCAGCTCTCGCAACTCAGCAGGCGCCATCCGATAAGGGGCCTTCGACATAGGCGCCGTACCCGGCACCACCTCAATCACGAAATCAATCTCTCGCTGCGGTGGCATCCCTGGTAGCTCCTCGGGGAAAACATCAGGAAACTCGCACACGACAGGAATGTCCTCTACCTCAGGACCCTGCCGCTCGACCAAAACCACGGATGCGAGAAAACCCTGACAACCTGCATCAAGCAAACGACGTGCACGAAAAGCCGAAATAAGCAAGCGGGAAGAGGAAGACCGAATACCTTGGAAATAGAAGGTGGGTCCACGGGGCTGTCGGAAGTAGACCTTCTTCGAGCCACAATCCACCAAGGCATGATGAGCCTCGAGCCAATCCATGCCCAAAATCACATCGAAGTCCTGGAGCGGTAACGCGTAGAGTCTAACCGGCAAGTTCCGCCCTTCCACCCACACAGGTACCTTCTCAAAGCAGTACGGGGTGACCATGAAGTCACCGGTAGGCAACTCTACCGCCAAGTCACAGGACACCTCGGTCACCGGGTCCTCCACGCTCTGAGCGAAAACCTCCGAGATGAACGAATGAGAAGCACCTGAATCGAATAAAACACGAGCCGCACAACCCAAAATCGAGAGAGTACCTTCCACCAAATGCGATGCCTCAGCCTCCCCCTGGTCAGATGAGTCACTCTGCCTCGGGATCTCTGCCCACCCATAGTAGTTGACCGTGCCAACTGAGGGAACTGTCCCTGCTGCGGCTGTGCTGACGACTGCTGGGGCCGAAACTGCTGCTGCTGCTGAAACTCGTGCGGCTGGCGCGGTCTCTGCGGACAGTCACGTGCCATGTGCCCTGGCTGGTCGCACCTGAAGCAAATCACGGGCGCCGAACACGGTCTGCCTGGATGAGAACCACCGCACCTGGGACAGCCATCTCGTGAACCGGTCATCGAACTCTGACGCTGAAAAGCCGCAGGCTGCTGAACACTGCCCAACGACTCCTGCCCCGACTCCTTACGATCCTGACGCCTCTTGCTAAAACCAGCTTCCTTGAGCAACTTCTTAAGCTTCGACTTGAAGGATGAACCTGGCGCCGGAGCCGCAGTCTGTGTCGCCACTGATCCACCTGCTGAGAGCTGGGCGGTACTCTGCTGCTGCATCCCTGTCGGCTGGCTGAAATCTGCCTGCACCTGACTAGCACTGCTCGGCCCTCGAACCTTCTGCAAATCTCTCTCCAGCGCCGCTGCTGCCTTACATGCCGCATCCAAACTGGTCAAACCCGACGCAAGAAGATGATGCCCTCAGCTCTAGCCTCAGACCACTAACAAACTGATCGGTCTTTACCTCCTCGTCCGCCATGATATGAGGAGCATAACGGCCCAACTCGATAAACCTGGCACGGTACTCCATCACCGTCATGTCACCCTGAGTCAGCTCCATGAACTCTCGCAACCTCTGCGACCTGACAAAGGACGGACAGAAGGCTCGCTCGAAAGCCGTGACGAACTCCTGCCATGCAATCTGCCGAAGAGGACGAGATCGGAACACTGAACCCCACTCCGATGTCCACCAAGTACGGGCCGATCCCTGAAGACGATGAGTGGCCAGCGCCACCTGCTCCTCCTCGGGGCACTCCATCGCACTGAAAATCCGCTGCACATCATCCAGCCACTCTCTGGCCACCTCAGGATCCGACTGCCCACCAAAAGAAGGAGGCTGATATAGCAAAAACTCCTTCAGCACACGACCGCGACCACCTCGAGCCTGATCCTCACCAGCTTCGCCACCCTGCTGTTGATGACCTCCCTGCTGCTGACCTCCCTGCCGCTGCTGAAACACATACTCAAACATGCCTCGGAAGAAATCATCCATCCCTGGAGCTCTCGCATCTCTAGATACACCCTCAGAAATCGAAGCCCTGCTCTGCTCCTCCGGACCACCACTAGACTCTCCCTGCTGGGCACGAGTCCTCCTCCGTGGCGCCATAACACCTGACATCAAAAGCACCGGAAATCAATAAAACACACGACCCTAAGCCAGTCGCCGACTGTACAGGACATTCATGGACCTTCTGGACCAGTGCAATTCGTTCCAAGTTCCGATATACCTCCACAACCTCGCTCTGATACCAGCTGTGACGACCCGAGGATCCGAGTACCGGAAAGGAACCGGCGCGTCTCGAATCTCGGCCCGCCAACCCACGAGCCCGAAGACTCGGAAGGGTAGAAAGGAGTGGTGTGGGGTATAAGAGAAGCTGCAACGTCCACAGAGATAGCACAATAATCAAAAGGAAATGCACATAATAATAAATAAATAATTCAAACTGCTACAAGGTCCACAGTGTCTCATGTCCAAAGAAAGTACAGTCAACAGGAAAGAAAGTACAACTACACGGGGCATCCCCCGGCGTACAACAACACGGGGCACTGCCCGGAGTACAACTACGCGGGGCATCCCCCGGCTCTGGCAGACTGGCAACTAACCCTGGCTAGAAGAACCACGCTGAAACTCGGCCGCGCCTCCCGTCGACCCCGCCTCACCTGAAGAGCAGGGGTGAGCCTCATCTCATTGGCCCAGTAGGGATCCCGCGAATCCCCACCTCGCACGAAAAACGAGGAAGAAGAAGACAACCCTACCAACCGAGAGTACGGTAGAACCGACAAGCTAAAGTAAATAAATGGAAAAGTCGCCTACTCTAACGGTACCGTAGTACGGAACCTCGGTCCAACAAAACACGAGTCCACGCCTGCCAGTGAACAGGAGCACCATCCACAAGAAGAACGACCGGATGCGTCCCCTGACGTCTTACACCGCGTCACAAGTGTCTAGCTACAACGCCCCGGGCGTGAGACTCAGACACGCAACAAGTACCACAACAAGGACTAGCTGGGGTCGCACTCGTCAGTGCGTGCCCTAAGCCCCCAACTACGTGTGCACACACAGACCATCTGCTCTAGGTCGGGTCCTCTAGCTGGTTTTCCCCCCCACCGGACTCTGGTGGCAAAGGCAAGGGGCCCTACGGTAACCAGCCTAAAAACCGCGTCACACTGGGTCTCGCTCTCCACCACTCCCAGGTGGGTCCGCACACGCGTGCGCAGAAAGCTACGACTAGTGGACAGGTCACTGGAAGTAAGGACTAATCCACGGAAACCACCGACCAAACACTAGCACGGACTCACGATGATCATACGATAGGCATAGATGCCGGGGACATGCATGAGGTCCAACCGTCCCTCAAGTCACGCGGCACCCCTACCGAGGTAACTGACTCTCCGGGGAACCCCGGGCGCCCCTGTGGCCCTCACTGGGTGCCCACGGCATCCCTAGGGCCACACGCCACAACCGGGTCCGCAACTCACCCAACCGGAGGTCACGCTATCCACAAAACACGGTTCGGGGGAGGGGATGGTCGCGCTAGGTATCCCTAGCGCGACACCGAAGAACGCGCTAGCTAAGGCTAGCGCGATCTTCCATGTCGCGCTGCCCAAAGCCAGCGCGTTCACACCTGAACGCGCTAGTTTTGGGTAGCGCGATCTGGACATCGCGCTACCTGAACCAGGCGTGTTCCCCACCGCCTTACAGTTCGTCTTCTCAGACGGACACGCTCGGACGACATGGCGCGTTCATCAAGAACGCGCCACTGGACTATAGCGCGACAACGGGCCGAGCCCGGTTCGCGAACTACGGCCGGAAATCACAAAACCACGCCCATTCACCCCCTTTGGTGAAGGGAAAACAATGGGGAAACACCCCATAACGACCTAGCATGCATCTAGAGCCCCCAAATCGATCAAAAACTCCACGAGTCGACGGATCCGGCGCTCAAACCCCAAACATGGAAATAACCCTCCCGGCATGAATCTAGCCCCTCTCGGCCTCTCCACGGCCTAGAAATCGCGGGGGAATGCTAGAAAGAGGGTAAGGATTCGTCCCCCTACCTCAAGGAAGCTCGAAATCCACCGAACCACCGCCGAAATCAAAGATGAAGCTTTTACTCCCACGAACGCCCCGCCTCTCGCCGCGAAAAGCACGCCACCGGGACCGCCTTGCCGCCGCCGCCGCTGCCACGCCGTTGCCGGAGTGAGGGGGGCCGCGTCTCGGTCGCCCGGGGGAAGAAGATCGGCCGCGGGGGAGGGGGAGCTCTCACGGTGAAGGAAGGAGGAAGAAGAAGAAAAGAAAAGGTAAAAAGGAAAAAGAAAAAGAATTGATATATATAGAAAATCCAAAAAATACCAAAAATACCGAAAAATAGAAAAATACACCTCCTCGACCGTCTCGACGCGCTGATCGCAACGGTACCACTCGCGGGCTGGTGAACGACCCGGTTCACCCGCTACAGGGTTCCGAAGGATTCGCCGAAACCCGTACGCGGAAATCGGAAAACGCGCACGGAAAAGCCACGGACACACTCCGGGCCTCCGAAACGACTCCGGATCGCGCCGATCCGAACACGAAAGATGTCCGAAATGAAATTTCGGACACAACAGGGTCAGACACTCCGACAAACCAGATCCGAGACCCATAACAAAGGATCCGAAAGATCCGGGACACTACAGTGTCCATGGTGGCCTCCCACTTGAGGTAGATGCCCGGGTCATTGGAGCCAAAAAAATCTGAGGCTTCAGGCCTACAAAAGCGGAGAGGATGGTTGCCAAGCCCATGGGTGGGCCAACGGCCATATTGCCTGGGTGATGAGGAATCCATGGGAAATTGGAGACTATACGATGGACATGCCGACACAAAGGGACAAGACAAACCGACTAATGCAAACACAGACTACATGATGCACTTAGACCTAAATGCAATTTGAAACACTCTCTTTTTTTTTTGGTATTTTGAAAAGAATGCAATTTAAAACATTTTTTTTTGTTTTGAAAAGAATGAGACTCGACTACACCCTAGACACGACCAAGACTCGGTACGCGGCGGAGATAATCGACCCGAAGGTCACTCGCACAAGTGTGCGGTCTTCCCGATAGGCGTAACCTAACGGTCGGACAACACCTTTTGATATACCGAGTGAAGGTGTGTGTGGGGTAACCTTAGACTATGCATGACTTATGCAACGACTACCCTAGACTCAACTCGCTCTGATACCAAACTGATGCGGGACGGACACGGGAGATGACACTATTAGGTGTCACCCTCGGACTCTAGATGAAGACGCGACCAGCAGCACACACCAGGGAGACACTAAGCCCGACACTACGAGCTCCTAGTGGCAAAACGTCGCTAACAGAAGTGGAAGCTCACTCGTCGTCCCAAGCGAGGGAAAGCACGGACCGTGCGCGGTTAAGGAACCGGCAGAGGTCAAGGGTAGTCCGACTCAACTTCCGGACTCGGATCGAGTCACGGGACGGGTCACACTCACTCTCACAGCGGTGACATGGACACACGGGCTAGTACCTACGCTCTCGGCAGCGGCAAAAGACCGTATACTAGCTAAGCAAATGAACGCCAAGAGGTTTGGACCATTACCTCCACGCACCCGGCGTGGCGAAGACAACCCCGGCCGAATTACGGATCCCCGGTTAAACAATTTTACAACAGTACAATGATTTGACCCACTCCACGCAGGGAGGTAAAAGGTCACATGTGGAGCCCGGGAATCACGCAACTCGGGTTGACGGGCAGCATCTTGATGTCGCCCGGCGGTGCCGAACTCCGCGTTTTCGTGCTTTCCGAACGGCGGGTTCTGCGGGCCCGCGGGGCCCACGGACGGCGCTGTCCTCCGGATCTGCGGGGGTAGGACCCACTATGATGGGGACCCCTGGTGGCGCGCCTCCACTGACGGCGGTCGGCCGGGAACACCGATCGGGGGTCGATCGGCCCCGATTCCCAATTGTTGAACTAGCTGCCCACGGATTTTGATTTCTGTTTTCCGGCGCGCGCTCCGGCGAAAACGGCCGCTGCGATCAATCCCGACGTCGGATCGGGACGCATAAGCTATCATTGGAAAGCTATCTTCAAATGCTTCAATCTAGACCCAGAGAGATGTACTGGATCTGGTCTGATCAGAACTTTAATGAATTTACAAGTCCCTGTTGTACAGTAACCAAAATCTCAGAGCTGCAAGGCACTTGTCTGAGAACCACCGTTGACCGCCTAGTAAACCTCCGATTCAGCTCTTGAGAGCTTCTTTAAAGTTGTAGGGGATCAAACCACGGAACGGGGACTATTTGTGGAATTTGATTTGGAGGTGGTGGTGATTTACTATGATTTTTGGGGTGACTGATGGTCGGATCTGGGAACAGGGGGACAGAACTGTAGCTGGGACTGATAACGATTTTTAGAAAATATGAAATGGACGAACCAAAAATTGATAAAAATTGTGGATGAAGGGGTGGATGGGTGGAACCTCCAGTAAAATTGGGCGAACCAAAATAAATCAAAAAGTGGACCTAAGACATGAAACTCAGGGCGGGGATGAATCTGGACAGAACTCTGGCAGAACTGAAATGGAAGGGTGGACGAAAATCAAAAATTATGAAACGGGATCTGAATGACAAACCAAAATTTATGGGATATCCTTGACACCTCTGGAACCTCCAGTAAAATCTCCAGGTCGATCAGAGCTCGTGGCTGAGGTAGAAATTTCATGAAAGTTGCTGTGGTACTGCGCGGGCAGAACTTCGTTGAAGGCGATGGCGGTGCGGTGGCGGCTCGTGGCGGCGGCGGCGATCGTCGGAACTGATACAAGAGGCTTCACACCTCAGAATGGAAGCCTTCACAGCAACCAAGGGGGAGAGGGAGGAGAGAGGAGGGGGCGCACCAGCCCTTTCTTCTTGAATTAGATTGAATCAAATGGCATTAATTCAAGTAAAATGGAAAATACAAGTTTAAATACCTTACATCTCACATCCATCCACAACCATTGGATCTAGGGGATAGGAATGAAGGGCTGGGATGGCATGTGACACACACACACAAAAAATAATAAAAAAACAAAGGGGGGGCGGCCCTTGGACCAAGGAGAGAGGGTGGACTAGGTGGTGGGGGTAGGTGGCCTCCCATGTGGACTTTTCTAGTCCATTGTCTCCCATGTGTCCATTTAGCATTCAAACTTCTAGATGCCCCCATGTGGCATGTTGACTGACCCCACGTGGGACCCTAGGCTGAGGTGGCCCAATGGGGTGGGGCCTGTGGGGCCCGTGGGGCCCACGGGGTCCGAATTGCACATAGGCCCTTATTACAATCAAACTTACATACCGAATAAAATGAAACAAACACACATTATACAAAAATAATGTCTAACTAAATATGATAAACGGGAGACTCAAGGGGGAGTCTCCAGGCCATCTCCAAGCCAGATGGAAGCCGCTGTCACTCGGGTGGTGCTCCGCGTACGGTATCGGGGCTCGCTGACTCGTGCCGATCGAGTGCTCTGGTGTCTGCACCACTAGTGTCGTGAGTGACCACTACGGGCGAGTTGTGAGTGAACCATTACATCCCACACCCTTGGTGTGCTGGCCGCCCATGATTTGGGCATCCCAGGCCCATTTGGGGTTCTCCCCAAGCTAGCCAACCTTTGGAGCCTCAAGGACCCGCCTCGGACCCTCTCCATCATCGCCAAGTTATCTTCGGGCACTAATGTGCGCCAAGCGAGTGAGCTCGCTAGTGTGAGTCCGCTGCCCAACTTGAATGCTTGCAAAATAGGTCCAAGGGCGGTGTCACATCAAGTGGTATCAGAGCAAGTTTACAACTTGTCTCTATCAAGTTGGTCCTAGGACATGTTTATGCATTTAGAGTCCTCGGTTGCATCTCTTGTCCACTAGTATGGCCACCTCATACCGACCTTACAAATCGGCCCTCTCCATAAGTCCAAACCACCAATGGATGCCTACCACTAACACACATAACCTCCCTGGCCATGTCAACTACCTCATGAAGGCCTTGACCTATGCCAATGAGCGGCTTGATAACATATCGGGTCGACTCAACCAACTTGGAGAAAATGGGCCCACCCCAAGGACGGACGATAGAATGGTCCCTCTCCCACTTCCCACCTTTGATGGAACCTTTCCTAGAGAATATTTAGATTGGGAAGCTACAATGGACCATTACTTTGAAAGGAATCCCCTGTCCGAGGATAGGAAGGTTCAATGTGCCAAAATGCAACTAACCAAAAGGGCTCAAACTCATTGGGTTAAAGTTGAAGGTTTAAGGATAATTAGAAGGGAAGCTCCCCTCACCACATGGGAGGATATGAAGGAACAACTTAGGGCAAGATATGGTTTCCCCTCCTACCCGGATCACCAAAGCCCAAGGAGCATTTCAACTCCACCATCCCCACCCGACCAACCCAAGAACCTAATCCCCCATTCCCCACCACTTCCCACCTATCCTATCCCGACCACCACATCTACACCCTACCTACAAATTATCACCACAACCATAGCTCCACAAACCCAATTGGGCCCCATGACCACCCCTCCACCTAGGCCCATGACGACCTCCACCCCCCAACCCAAATTCCCCCACCAAACCCATATCCCACAAGCTCCCTTGAACCCCACCACTATCCCTCCATCACCCCCAAAGAAAGATGCACCTCGCAAGGCCAAACCCCCTCGCCCAACCCACCTTCCACTTCCAACCCCAACCCTACCCCAACCTAGGCCACCACTACTTCCACTCCCAACCCAAGTTCGACCTCACTCACCACCCCGGGTGCACCATGCCCTAACCATCATCACCCCATCTCCACAAGACCTTCCCATTCCCTTGAGAAAGGAGGTCACACCCACTCACATAGGAATAGTTGCTAGTCCGGACCCTCTCCCCGCCCATAAGGAAGCCCAAGTTCACACCAATAGTAAGGAAGAGCCTCAACCCTTCACCACTTCAAATAGTCTGGATCTTCAAGAGCCACAAACCTTCACAAATGGCACCATAATCATAGATGGGCCCCTAGCTAGATGGCTAAAGGAGAGACCAAATCACCCAATCATGTCCCATGTTTTCCCTCCCATAGAACAAGACCTTCCCATAGTGCCCTTGTTCTCCTATCACACCACAATCCAAGCGTCCTATCAAGTGGAGACCTTAGAGGACCTTCTCAAGGGCTTAGCATGGCAATTAGGGATGACTAGCATGTTGACCCCTAGGGTCAAACAACCTAGGAGCCTTGGCCTCCTACACCTATGCATAGGGTCCATCACCTCAATGTGCACCATTGGTTGCTACACTAGTGACCTTCTCTTATTCCTCCCTATACCCGATAAGCCCGATGCTATCCATAAATTAGAGTTGCTTATCTCGGGTAGAACGTCGAGCCCTCCATTCATGGCCGACCATCCCATCAAAAACTTCGGCCCAATTATTTCACTAGAGGAGGATGAATCACCACTATGTGAGGACCATGAGGACCTAGAGTTCCTCTCCCTAAGTGACCCTTATCATGACCCCTTCGATCCCTTCCTACACCCACCCACCTTACTCACCACCAAACTTTTCCTACCCCAACCAACCATGTTGGACCAAGCCCACCTCTCCCAAGACCCGGACCACACCAAGGGAACCATGACCATGGGTGAAATACACTTAGGAAACAATGAAGAGCCCCTCTCCATGATACCCACCTTCCTAGATCCTTTCGACCCTTTCACATGGAAGATCAAGGGTCACCCCACACCCATGCACATGGAGGTCATCTCTAGGATAGGAGTGCATAAGTCTTGGCACAACACACCACTTGGCATGATTAGAAAGTCGGGTCCATTCATTCACATCACCCACATGTCAAGTAGGAAGCATGAGTGGTCCCTATTTGGGTGTAACGGTCCTCCCCAATTCACCATTGGTCTTATGTATGCTAGGAACCTACATGGGTGTCCGGGTCCTCCAACATTCATCACACTCACTTATAAGAGGGACACCTATGGATGCCCCGGTCCTCCCAAATCATTCAAAGTCTTCATAACATCAATGCATGATAGGTCTATATGTGGTTGCCCTGGACCACCTTTGCATACCATACATTATCCACTCACACCGCATCATAGTGCATGGCATATGCATCCGAGCAAGTATCAAGCAACGAGCGGTGAGATTCACAACAAGCGAGCAAAAACTCATGGGCGCCACTTAGAATTCCAAGTTGGTAACTTGACGATGATGACTTTGGAGTGACTCTACCCTAGGGTCACCTCCAATTTGAAAGCACGAGGACTTGGACCTTGCAACCCGACTTGCGGGTTGGACTTACCGATGGGTTTTGGGATTCACCCCATTTCTCATGTGGCGGATCCGGCACCCTCTAAGGGCACCGCGGTGGATCCTAGTGAGTGCCTTGAGCTTACACCTATCCTTGCGAGAGACACCCTCGGAGTGCCACCACAAATTAGCCTGAGAGCCCGACGTGAGCACACGGCGACAATACTAGGCAAGCAAGATCCCATCGCCAGCATGAGGGTGTGTCCGAGCCACTTTGATGAGCTGAAGCGCCCTTCTCCGACTATGAGCGAAGGTTGAGTTTGGAGATCGTGGTTCGCCCGGAGCTGCATTTTGGTGTACTACTTCCCCGGTGGACCCATACTCGACGGGGTCGAGTTTTCCCCACCCCGGGGGTATGATGGGGGCATCCCTCGCCCCCTCCACTTCTTTTGAGGCTCGGATTGCTCATCAGCATGCGCCATTGTGTTCGTCATAATTTTTTGAGTCTAGTCATGTAATTTTTACATTTTATTTGAGTCATCATCATGTAATTTTCCCTTTATTTGAGTCATGTACCTAGGTTAGTAGGTTATCTACTAAAGTCTTGTGTCATTGTGTTGGTTTGTTAGGCTATTGGGCCCAACTAATGGGCTAGGCCCAGGGGCGCCCCTCCCTTGGAGTGCTTGGTCAATAGTTGTTTAGTCAGGGTCATTTTCATCCTATGAAAAGTCCAATGCCTATAAATAGGCCCCCACTCATCTCATATGTAACAACTTATGCATGAATATTGAAATCCAGAATTCCAAATCCCACAAGACCTCTCTCTCATTATCTCACTCTCTATTGGGGTGGATTCCCCTTCCCTCTCTCCTCTCCCCTCTCTCTCTTCCCCCCAAGAGGAGGTCGCCCCCTTCTCTCTCTCCTCCCCTCCCTCTCTCTCCTCCACATCATCAACTCTCTCTCTCCCCCTCATTACTCATCCTCACACTTCCCATAACCCCTCATTACTACCCCCTAGTTCCAAGACAACTCCACCCAATCCACACCCCACCCTCCAACCCCCAACTACCCACTACCCTTCCCCAAGCATCTCCCCACCTTCCCAAGGCTGACACAACTTCTCCCAAGAACCCAAATTTGAATCTCCCCCTCATCTCACAACCCCCTTACCAGGTTGGGTCGCCCAAACCAACCCCCCACTCAGCCCAAGGTCGCCCTCCTCCTCCCTCTCCCATTGCTTGTCCCATTGCATCCACCTCCACCTTCCTGCCCTCTCCAGCCAGCTTCAGACAAGTTCGCCCTCACCACTGCCCCCACAGCCCTCCATCAGGCCTCCAGCAACTCCCCTCCACATCCCACAGCCATCAGCCATCCTCCCTTTGCTAAGTTGCCCCACCCCAACACCATTTGACACTATTAGGTTGCAGCTACATCAACAGTTCGTTGGCAGCAAGCTTGGGTCCTGGAAGCAGCATCATCCCCGCCACTTCCCCTCATCTTCTGGTGTCAAGGCATATACCTCTGGAAAGGTCGTCCAGTGAGCTTTCTAGGCGAGGTGGTTTCATCTTCGTCCAAGCACCGAGCTGCCCGTAGGAGTGATTCTCCCTCAACTGCGCAGGATCACTCAGGCAGAAAACCAGAACGTGATTGGAAGCTCAACCACGGCGATCCTAGTGGGAACCTGGACGAAAGTTCTTCTGCAAAGATCTTCTTCGACCTGTTTACTTTCAGAATCAAGATGCAGAACTCCGATTGGCGCCCGGTAGCAAGAGTTATCAATTTCTTCCTCCAGGTGCTCGGTTCTACTTCCACTATGTCTGCACCAACCCTTCTTCAGTGTTCAGAATCTACTGGAGGACTCTGACATCATTTGGTATCCCCGTTATTTTGGCTTCTAAGTAGACCCGTCAACAGTTCCAATGGCTCTGACGGCACCTGATTCTGAGTTCGGGAGCGTTCGTGGCATCCTCTGCTTCCTGCTGTTGGGAACCTGCAACTGTCCGAACAGAGGATATGCTACCCTGTTAAAGCCCCTACCCCGACCAGCAGCGGTACCAGAAGAAATCAAGAAAATTCCGGTGTCCTCCTGGTCCAGCTACAAACAATTTCCCACTGGTTTCGTCTTCAGCAAAAATCCGGAGTGGCCGCAGCATCAAGAGCGACTCTCTGTCCAGAAGCGCAGAGAATGGTCAGAATCGGCTTCGGCAACCTTTTCTTGTTTCTAGCTTGATTTTCCCCCTTTCGCTTGGCCGGCTGAAGGCCCCTCCCTGCGTGGAGGTAGTTTTGGCTGTATCCATTTAACCCCCACCCCGAGATCCCCCCCCCCCTTGCAAAGGGTGTAGTTCATGTAATCATTCATGTCGCAGGTTTGAAGCTCCATCGACGCGGCGTGCGGGTGCATTCCCACGCCTCCCCGCTCGCCCCCGTCTCCGGCTGGAGTCGGTGTCTTCACGCCGGCTAGGTGAGCCTCGGTCCCTCTCTTGGCTAGTTTCAATTCATTGCTAGCATAGTATTATCGCCATTGTTTCGTCGGACGGTGAATGAGAGCTCGGCCCTAAATTGCTAGTGCCGTGAGTGACCACTACGGGCGAGTTGTGAGTGAACCATTACATCCCACACTCTTGGTGTGCTGTCCGCCCATGATTTGGGCATCCCAGACCCATTTGGGGTTCTCCCCAAGCTAGCCAACCTTTGGAGCCTCAAGGACCCGCCTCGGACCCTCTCCATCATCGCCAAGTTGTCTTCGGGCACTAATGTGCGCCAAGCGAGTGAGCTCGCTAGTGTGAGTCCGCTGCCCAACTTGAATGTTTGCAAAATAGGTCCAAGGGTGGTGTCACATCAATGTAAGTACCCTGTGTTTCAATCCACTTATCCATAGATACTCTTGTTACTCTTGTTCGATATTCTCGAAACCTCTAGGATCAATCATCCCATTAAGGAAGAATATCGAAACTATAGTTCTGAGGCCAATTTCGCTGAAAATGGTTGAGTTTGATTATCATTTCACCACTATATGAGACCATTATGACCACTTTTATGAAAAAAGATTGGATTCATACTACGTCTACAAAATGCTCAAATAATTCCAATTATTTCATAATACTTTCGAAGATATGGATGTAGTGTTTCCCACTCATTTGCCATTTATTCCCCATTTTTGGCATGGTATATCTTATGAAGAATGGCATACCATTGAATTCCATACTGAAGAAATCTATATGTGAGAAGGAATGCTTAAGCGTCAACCAGAGAACGAGGAAATATTATGCTTTATCTCATATTGTTCCTCACCACGACGGCCATTTTGTAGCAGTTTTTAAGGAAGTTAGCCTGGATAAACCAATGGCTCATTTGTCAAAATTTGAAACTACTCTAAAGGCATCAATTCAGCCTACCCCCCTTCACAACGAAAAAGATGTTCATTTCAAACTATCAAGATGGGGACCCCCGGCTCCTAAAGAATCCCGAGATGTAAGACCAATTGCTGAACGAGGAAGGCATAACACCTTCATCTGCAAAACACATGAACCTAGCTACTTCAAGAGACAGGATGATCCTTTTCTATACAACAACTACTATTTGGCCAAAGGACCAATTCTTCCTCAAGAAAAGGCGGCAGAATTATTTCTTAGCACTATGGGACTCGCGGGCGAAGATAAGTTCCATGCTTACGCACTGGAACACCATGCAAACCTGCCAACAGATACAACTGCAGTAATCTATGATGACGAACTAGTTTCTGAAAAAGACTTCATTGAAGAAGTTAATAAGATAACTGAATTGCTGGATGAAGCTCTTACTCCTCCACCAAATACCAAGCTCCCTGGGGTGATATATTTAACCCCGATTCTGAAGAAAGAAGAAACGACAGATTTCTTTGAAGAAGAAGGACAATTCCAAGTCCAAATGATGCAATCTTCAAAAGTAGTTATCGAAGGGGACAATTTTCGCAGTAACAGCAGCTGCTCAAGATCTCGCCATATTTTCATAAACAAAGCTTATTCTTTTCAGCATCCTGCTTATATTTCTGAAGATGAAGAAGAGTCACCTGCATATTCTTCAGTCTCCATGCCCTCTTCTGATAAAGATGATGAAGATTTCATTAATCCATTTTATCATCCTCAGAAGGCCGTTACAGTCCCAATAGTCCTCCCAAGCGACTATAAGAAGAACAAAGTACCTGAGATAGTCATCAAACCTCCACAACATGACTTGTCGGAAACCCAAGCACTGAAAATTCAAAAATTAATTAAAATCACTAACAGTATTGTGATTCCAGGACATATTGCTATTGATGGATTAGAGCAATGGAAGAAGTGCCAGGTATTTATTGACACCGGAGCCAACATTAACTGGTGTTACAAAGGCTTATGTAAAAATTGGCTTTATTATCCAACATGTGGTGTTATTGAAACAATGAATGGCAGCGCACCATCTCTCATTTCGCCCTCCAAGTGCCACTCAAGCTCGGCAAACAAATTTTTTTAGTAGATTTTTTTCAGAAAAATGATGGAGCCTATGGAGTAGGTTTGGGTTGTGTCACTCTTGACAAAATAGGCCCCTACACTATTTCGTCCGATATGGTGGTGTTCAATATTCACCAGAAAGATAGATCATTCCAAGAATCTCTCCATTTTTTAAATCACAAAGCAACATGATGTCAATCGAAGATATATCTATTTATCAGCTTCTACGATTCAAAGAAAAACAAGTAGAGAAAGTATAAATGTATTCTTTTATTAAACAGCTGAATCATTTGTCTTCACCAACTCAATTGCATGTGCGCTCTTTAGCCATAATTTCAGCGAAGCTCAAAGAATGCTATGTTGAGCACCCAATTATAGAAAAATGGGACATTGATTCTCCACAAGCTCATTTTCCCACTATACATAATATCCTGATTCAAGGCAAGCCTATTAGGCATTCTCTTGAAGATGAGATGGAACTAAGCAGCAGATAGAAGAATTTAGTTCTAAGCAGCTAATGAGGCCTTCTTCTTCCAACTATTATTGTTCTGTATTTATTGTTCGCAATCATGCCAAACAAAAGAGAGGAAAAGTACGAATCGTCACTTATTAAGGGCAATTAAATGCCGTTACTATTGATATCAAATGGTCTCTGCCAAATAAAAAAGAATTGATCCAACGCGTATCACAAAAATCAATTTCTTCAAAATTCAATTGCAAATCGAGCTACCATCTTGTCAAAATTGCAGCAGAAGATATTTATAAGACAACATTCTCCTCTCCTTGTGGATTATACGAATGGCTGGTACTCCCTTTTGGTTTAAAAATGTGCCAGCACAATTCCAACGAAGAATGGATGAAATGTTTAAGCCATATGTCCATTTTATTGCTAATTACATTGATGACTTCCTAGTGTTTTCAAATTCCATGCAGGAACATCTAGAGCATTTACAAATCTTTATAGAAGTCATATAGTCTCATGGGATTGGGCTTTCGTCATCAGCCAATAAATTCCAAATTACTGTTGAAAAGGTGAAATTTCTAGGCGTCACGATACAAAACTGGCTCATTTCCATACAAAAGCATCCTCTAGAAAAATTATCTAAGTTTCCGGCCAAATTAGTGGACCTCCAGCAATGTCAATGATTTATGGGATGCATTAATTATCTCCACAACTTCATCCCAAAGCTCTCAGAAAAGACTCGGCATATTCAAAGGGCTTTGAGAAGTAAGCCCTTTGAATGGTCTGATGCAGCCACAAAAGAAGTTCTACAGTTGCAAAAGGAATGCCAACATCTATCACCATTAAGCCCATCATATACAGGACCATACATGTATTATCCACATATGCATCAGAAGATACATGGTCGGCCATACTTCTGCATAAGTAAGGTATCGAGGAACATATTTCTGCTTATCAAAGCGAGCAATTCAAAAAACATGAATTAAATTATTGACCAACTGAAAAAGAAATTTTAGCTGCGGTAAAAGGGGTTCAAAAGTTTCACCCCTATCTAATCGGAGAAACCTTCATTTTGCAAACAGATTCGTCTACTTTAGGCTCCTTTCTCAAAAGAAAGCTATCTGATAATGCTAAACTAAGAAGATATGTTTGGTGGTAATTTATACTAACTCAGTACACTTTCTCGATCGAGCGAATACCTAGGAAAGATCATCATCTTCCCGATGTTCTAACTCGAGAATTAAAACCCTGGATCAAGATGATCAGATCATCCTTTCAACCCCAAGCTCCATGGAAGAAATTACAGCTCAGAACACCTCAACTGCAGTTACATTTTTGTCAACATATCATAATACTTTTCCCCTATGGAAGTTCTGTCCAGGGGGAATACCCCACTTTTGACCAAGTTATCAACTCTGTGGGCAGAAGAAGCTGTCTCATGAACAATCTCAAATGGACAAGCCTAGAAGGTGAAATATTGAACCTTCTAATTAAAAAAGAAATTGTGGATGATATATTATTCACCCGAAGGTAGCTTTCTGCAAACTAGGTGGCAAGAGAGTATGTTGGCACTCAAAATATCGCTCGCGGCGACCAAGCCTCGAAGACGAATGACACGGCCCACTGAAGCACAGAAGCCGATAAATATCAACACATTGAAGACTTCTCAAGCTGCCAGAGCCTCGAGTCACCCCGTATGAACATGGGGACTTCACCTCAGGAGAATCAAGATGAACTCACAACCAACCGGCAGTGCGACCAAGCCTGCCCAATGAACCGGTATCGACTCTGTCGTGCCGCATACACTACACCCGTTGTCCGACCAAGGACGGCGGTCTACCCAGTGGCTACCCGCCTCATGAAAGACTCTCCTGAGATGAAAGAGTACCCTTGGCTCTTCAAAACGGAGGACCGAAAACTCTATCGGCAGAAGATCCCGGTCACCCGGCACGGGTACGGCTTCCCGCCAAGATGGGCCCATTAGTGGCCGAATGATCGCCCAGCCTAGGCGGTGTAGACACGCCATTCCTGACGTCTCCTGAGAAAGTCTCATATTACTATACAACGCCCCGCAACGGCTTACGCATTTTGAATCACTTGAGTGCTTCCTTTTCTTGAGTCTTCTTCCACCCTTTTCGACATCCGGAATCGTCTCGTCACGGCATTCGGACGGCATCAACACCAGTCAGACGCATCAGGAAGTTCCGGAACCAGGAAGGGTGTCTGCCGGGCGGCCGCCAACGCCTGAACTGAGGACCCGGGTGGGTCTTTATGGGGGCGTCCAGGCCCCTGGACGCCCCCATTCTTTTAATTTATTTTTCAAAGCCCAAAACAAAATAAATAATAATATATTAATGGAGGCGTCCAGGCCGCTGGACGCCTCCATAAAAACAAATATAAAAAAAAATATATATGCCAGTTGGCATAAAAAGACAAAACAAAATAAATAAAAATATATTAATGGAGGCGTCCAGGCCCCTGGACGCCTCCATAAAAACAAATATAAAAAATTAATATGCCAGTTGGCATAAAAAACAAAACAAAAATAATAAAAAATATTTTCTTTGGAGGCGTCCAGGCCCCTGGACGCCTCCATCAACTCCCTCACGGGCGCCGTCCACCGAACGACGGTTTGTCGTGTGTGAAAAAAGCCAAATTATGGAGACGTCCAGCCAGCTGGACGCGCCCATTTCTGAATCACGAGATGCCGCTCACAAAACCACGCGTTGTGCCAAACCGCGTGCGGCCGTCGGTGGTGTTCGGTGCACCTGTTGGTGGCGTTCGGGGCCCTGGACGCCTCCACAAAAATATTCTGAAAAAATGAATAAAAATAGAATAAAATATTAGTTCGGCCCTGATGGAGGTGTCCAGGGTCCTGGACGCCTCCACCCTCCGGAGCTCTATAAATAGAGGCCCCCCCCTCAGTTCTGGAAGAGCTTCTAAGAGATCCGATAGGCTGCCGGAGCCCAGAGGCTACCGGAGTCATTTTCTAACCCGTGGGGTCTTTTGTAGGTGGAGATTCTGCCGGCTTCTCGGGTGCCCACGCTCGCGAGAGGAAGGTCATCTTCATCCACCGCGCTTCCACATCGTCCCTACGCTGTCGGAGCTCCGCCGGATTTCACCCTCGGCTCCTCCAATAAGCCTTTTCTTCCCCTTTTTCTCCATAGTTCTTTACATTCATCATACTGCATCCTCTATCTCCCTATATAAGGGCGCCGTCTCTTGCATACTTCTTGCATTCATCATCGCATTTTCCTCCTACTCGAGTCCGAGAGGGGTTAAAAACCACACCAACCAGGTGTGTGTCAGGTCACGATCTCGTTACTTTTATTGCAAGGAATTGTTACTACACTGCCATTTTCTAATTCCGTTCGTTTATTGTCTACTGTTTTGCAAGGGTAACCAAGGAAAGCCCTCTCCGTCGGCCGACCGAAGGGGGAGGACGAAGCAACCCGCCATCTCCCGCTCTTGAGGTAGGCGCGACCACTTTCTTTATTTTGGGGTCTTTTGGCCCCTGGCGATCACATCTTGTTCTCGAGGCCGCGGCGAGTCACTTCCCCAATGGCCGTTTAAATTTCCCGTTCTTATATTCTCTTTATATTCTGTTATATTCTGCTCATATTCTCGAGGCCGCGGCCAGTCACTTCCCCAATGGCCGTTTAAATTCCCGTTCTTATATGTTATATTCTTATCTATTCATGTTCTCGAGGTCGCGGCGAGTCACTTCCCCAATGGCCGTTTAAATTCCCGTTCTTATATGTTATATTCTTATCTATTCATGTTCTCGAGGCCGCGGCGAGTCACTTACCCAATGGCCGTTTAAATTCCCGCTCTTATATGTTATATTCTTATCTATTCATGTTCTCGAGGCCGCGGCGAGTCACTTCCCCAATGGCCGTTTAAATTCCCGCTCTTTATATTTTTCTTATATTCTGTTATATTTTCACCTGCTCATATGCTCGAGGCCGCGGCGAGTCACTTCCCCAATGGCCGTTTCAATTCTTGCTATTTAATTTCTGCACCATTCCCGTCCCCCTGAGGCCGCGGCGAGTCACTTCCCGCTATGGCCGTTTAACCCCCATATCTTGCTATATTACATTTGTCCCGCTCGCCCCGTTGAAGCAATCTCCCGTGGTGGCCCCTTCTCTTTTCTCTTATTTCTGTGTTGCAGCAAACAAAAGAGGAGCCCGCGCGCTCCGCGTCTTCTCCGCTTCCCCGAACCGCGTGACGTCGCTCACAGATTGGCGATCACGGTGGGACCTCTACTACTTCCTTTCGGCTACCCTTGCAAGTTCGGCACCATCCGTGCCTCTCCACCTTGGCGCCCGCGCGCGCCCCCGTTGTGCTCACGGCAGCACTGTCAGTTGTGATTGGTTGTTTGTTTATTATATGTCTGTTATTTCTGTTGTTTTCCCACTCCATATCTCTGTCAGCATTTCATTGCATGCATGCATCCCTCTTTTTTATCTTTTTTTCATTTTTTTTGAGGATCACCCTTTCCTAGTGAAGGAAGGACTCTCCGTTTGGGAATTCCTCTCAACGGACTAGAATCTCCTACACTGGGATCTCCGTAAGTCCCCGACATCGAAGAATCTCCTCTTCGTTCACTGGGCTGGTTGTACCATTGAAGTTCCCCGGAGTTAGTCATTTCATTCGTGGTGAGACGAGAGACCCTAGCTGACACGGCGGTGAAATAAAAATAAACTAGGGTCCCTATTTTGTGTGAACTTCGGATCTCGCTAAAAACATAAAAAAAATCATCAAAATCAAAACACAAAAAGGCGTAAAGGCATCCACTTGTTTGATAATCTCTGCTACCTGCTTGCTAGTGTATGTTTTTACGTTCTGGGAAAACTGTGAGCATGGCTCACGAGTCTTTTGAGGAGAACCACCCTAGTCGTGGTTTGTCAGCCGACCCGCGAGTCTATGCTATGGACTCGGGTCCTTCTCATGAGCCCTCGCATGAGGTGCAGGTTATTGCCGGGGACACATCCCCACCGCAGGATATCTCTTCCTTACTGGGCGTCCTCGCCAACACGGAGCTTACCTCTGAACAGCTCCGGGCCTTCCAGGCCATTCTGAAGGGGAAATCTGTTTCCCCCACGCCCCAGGAATCAACTCCGGCCATCGCACCTCTCCAAGAGTCCGTGCAGGCCATTCCATCTCCTTCATTGGCGCAAGCCATCCAGTCTCTCTCGCTTCAAGGACAAGCGAGCCAACAACCACCCTCATTCCAGTTCCCATCACAATCTCAAACTCCCGTTGTTCCCCACACACCGCTTCAGCCAGGGCCAACTGTCGGCGGTCCGACAGCTCCCTCTCATTCCGGGTTCCCCCCTCAAGTCTCCGGAAGACAGTTTCTCCCCCAGTGGCAAGTGCCACCTTCACCTCCAGAGGAGCTCGCCCAATCGCTCCTCAATAGGTTCAATCGCATGGACGAGCAGTTTCAAAATCTGAGAAGAATGGTGGACGTGAAAGCCACCCCGGAGGTTGCTTTGCCAATCCTTCCCGTCATTCATCTTCCTCCCTCCGAAATGCCCACGTACCGCAGATACAATGGTACCGGCAACCCCTTCATTCACCTCAAGGATTTCATGTATGAGTCCTCCTATTGGCAAAACGATCAGAGGTCCCTGGCATACCTCTTTCGGAGATCATTGGATGGTCCCGCGCTTGAGTGGTTCTATTCTTGGAGCCCCGCGAGGCCGAGAATTTTGAAATAGTCCAGAGAAGGTTCTTGCAGAAATATAGGGATAGGGTCGGTCCCTCACTCTCCATTACCGACCTAGTGGCCGAAAAGATGAAGCCCGACGAGGATTTTGTCCGCTATGCTGATAGATGGAGGTCTCTGGCGGAAAGAATAAGGGATACCCTCTCCGAGCCCGAACAAGTGAAGATGATTGTGTCTAATGCAACCCCACAGTTCAGACACGTCCTGGCCATGAATAAACTTACTACAATGGAGGAACTCTATGAAAGGGCCCGGTACATCCAAACCCAGTTAAAAGACTCCCCCATTATGAACATGTTTGAGTCGCCGAAGCCCAAAGTGGTCAGAAAGACAGGCGCTGGTGTCCCGGGCGGAGCCACAGAAGGGGTCGTGACAAATGAGCAAGTGGGTGCGGTCAACAATGCCAACTATGCAGTCAACCCAAGGCCTCCACAAATGCCCCGACTTCCCCTCCAACCAGGTCCTTTCCCTCTTCGTCCTCCACCCCAAAATAATCCACCCCAGGATAATATGCCTCCATTACGTCAACCCCAGCAACAACAACCACAACCTCAGCAACAACAACCACCACTTCAGTACAACCAAGTTCCACCCCCGGGGAACTATGGTCCCCAACAGCAACAAAGGAGGCCGCTCGGTCCCAAGAGAGCCTACTATCCACCATTGCCAGAAACCTTAGCAGACATTTTTAATGCCCTCATGGCATCAAACCAACTCGCCCTACCCAGAGAAAGGCCCGTGTGGCCCCCAAATGTTGATACCTCCAAATACTGCGTCTACCACAGGCAGCCAGGACACACAGTAGATTACTGCTTCCATTTCAAAGATTACATCCACGATATGAATGATGAACATCAAATAGATTGGGATGAAATGAGACGATACGTCGCCGCTCTTAAGGCTAGAGACCTCCTCATAGGCCACAGCAGCAGTTACAACAGCAGCAGCAGCAGCAACCACAACAACAACAACAGCCTCAGCAGGCCCCACAACAACAGCCCGACATGGGCATAATCCAGAATCCATTACCGGAGCACCAACAGCCCAATCATCAGGTTAACCCCATCTCCTCCTTCCCGGAAGTCGGGAGAGAGCAGGTGTGGCACCAGGAAAGTACCTCCATTCTTTCTACCGCCAATCCTATCATCACGCAACACCCTTGCCTTGCCCGGGTAGCACCTCTCTCTCATCAACCCGCGTCAGTATCGCCTTCACCATTTCCACTACCATTACGCCCTCTCATCCGTACCCCGATCCCCTATCAACCGACACTCTCCACTACGCCTTCACACCCTCTCATCTTCTCCCACTCTCCCACTTTACCATCCACCTCTACCACATTTACCCCTACGCCTTCTAAACCCCTTATCATCCGTCAACCATACATAACCCCGTCTTTCTCCACCGTATCACCACTAATGCCTTCAAAACCACTCATTAACCATCACCCACCTCAAAATCATTACTCACTTCAAGCCCTACCCACTTCTACTTCGTCTCCACCTCCACCTTCCAGACCCCTTATCCTTCATAATCCGCGCGATATCCCCTCTACCTCCACCATGCCTCCACCTAACAAACCCCTCATCAGAATCCCTGCTCCCGTCATCACCCCTGCTTCATCGACCATTCCTCCACCACTACCCCTCAAACCTCTGTTAAAACCCACTGCTACCCCCACAGAGGTACAAAAACCACAGGCAATGGTGCTCCGGAGTGGAAGGATTTTCCACAGGGTTTTCCCCCACAACAGTCAGAATCCTGAGCAATCTCAGCCAGAGAAGGATGATGGAGAACAACCAGAAAGAGCTATCCCTGGAACACAATATGATCTATTGAAACACTTGGACAAGACACCTGCTCGGATCTCCATCCTGGAGCTACTTCAAAGATCCACATCCCACCAGGCAGCCTTAATGGAGTACCTTCAAAGAGTCATGGTTAATGAAGACCTCCCCGTGGAGAAGATTTCGACCGTCCTGACCCCAACAGACACACAACCGGCCATCATGTTCCACAACTACGAGCTCGCTCCCAAGGAAGCTCGAAATATGCATTGTGCATTTCAATAAAAATTAATGGGGTATCCATAAACCCGTGTCTTGTGGACACGGGTGCGTCCATAAATGTGATCTCCATGGACACCCTTCAGTTGTGTGGGGTCAACGAGGAACAAATAAGACCTTCCTCGATCACGGTCATGGCTTATGACAATAGCAAAAGGCCGCCGCAGGGGATGATTATTCTGAAGGCAGAACTAGGCCCCATGTCAATTCCCACGGAATTCCATGTCCTCGACATGGACCCCACATTCAAGGCTATACTGGGTCGCCCTTACATCGAAGCCATGGACGCTGTGCCTTCCACCAACCATCAGTGCCTGAAGTTTCCTTACAATGGGAGATTATTAAAGTGGTCAGTACACCTGTCCTTCACACAGTGGATGCTATCAACACCTCTCTGCCCTCTGTTTGGCCATCTCATCGGCCCATATTGTCATTGCTGGACGTGCGTGATCTATCTCACGTTCCACTAGCACCAAAGGAGCCGGTCAGGACAACCGCAACATCATGTCTCCCTTTTCACTCCAAAGGTTGGGAGATTATGAGGAACATCGGCTATCAACAGGGTAAAGGTCTGGGCGCACAATTACAGGGTATGCTCAAACCGCCAAAGGAAATTAGGCCGAACCGTAGGTTTGGCCTAGGCTTCAAAGGACCGTTCAAGGCGGATTGGAAGCCCCTCACATGGACTCTATCAAACCACTTCAACAGAGGGCCCGTTGTTCAGATGGGAGATTACCCACGAGAAGCATATGGGGGATCACATGCTGTATATTTGGCTGAAAAATGTCCGAGGATCACCAAAAGAGGCAAGATCAAAGATCCGAATGCGAGTGGAACAAATGGTTCGACATACGGGACATTTCCGTTGCACTGGAAAGGATGTTCTCGTCTCCGCAGCTTGAAGGACCACCATTGATCTCCGGAATACCAGAGAATATTACCACTCTTGCCAAGGTTCCAAACTATCCTCGTCCTCGCCAGAAGGACCCTGTCATCGACGGATCTTCATCCGTCCTCAACATTGCCGTCGACGGCTCATTAGCCGCCATCTTCTCCATCCACTCGTCTCAGCCTTTGCTGATATCTTCTTCCTGGGCCAGACAATTGTCTGATGATCTTCCCAGGTCCCCTTCTCTGCTTACATACCTACGCGGGCTTTTCAACCCGCGCCAGGTCTTCAACCATGATCTGCTCTATGAGCCTCACAATCCTCTAGCCATAACCACTTTTCTCTCTCCTCCAATCTCTTTTCACTGCTTTGTCATTAAAAATGAAAACGAAAAAAAAACGTCAATTTTCAAACTCCCCAACAACACATCTTCGTTGAGGAAACCTCCTACATCTCCCACGGGTGCGTACCGCCCTGCGGACCACCCGTCCAAGGTCCGATGAGCGACCTTTTCTACCCCTCCTCTGAGGGGTCTTCTCCTGTACATTCTACACCATCCTCTTCGTCTTCCTCTTCTTCTGTAAATATTGTCAGTCAATCTAGGAATGATAGGCCAAGGGTAGTACCTAGGAAGAAATCCAAGGGTAGGCAGATCCCTCGTCGATTCCTTCTGGATTTAGCCGCCAGGTGTCAGGCCCTTCTTGCCATCCCCCAGTTGTTAGAAAATCCCATCCAGCTACCGAAATAGAATGTGAGGGCGACTGTGCATTTGATGAAGGGTATGGAGTCTACGAGATCACGGATGAAGAATGCCCCACTGAAGATGAGGGTGAAGAATATGAGGATGCGGCTGGCGCATACGCTAGTGGAATGAGGAGATTCGACGAGCCGTCAACCGCCGTAGAAGAATCCACCAAAGAAGTCAACTTGGGAACTGAGGAAGACCCTAGGATCATCCTCATAAGTGACAACCTACCACCCTCTGAAGAAGAGGCATTAATTGAGTTCTCAAGGAATATAAGGACACGTTTGCATGGAGCTACGAGGATATGCCGGGTCTAGATTCAACCTTGGTCGAACACCGTTTAACCTTAAAACCAGGGTCCGTCTCGGTAAAACAAAGGTTAAGGCGTTTCCACCCTCAGATGGCTTTGAAAATGAAAGAAGAGGTCGATAAGCTCCACAAAGCCAGGTTCATTAGAGTCGTTCTTTATCCTCAATGGGTGGCGAACATTGTCCCGGTCATGAAAAAAGATGGGAAAGTCAGGATTTGTATCGACTTCCGGGACCTTAACCGCGCGTGTCCAAAAGACGATTTTCCCTTGCCTCACATTGATGTGTTGATCGATAACACGGCAGGCTACGAAACCCTCTCATTCATGGATGGATTTTCAGGATACAATCAAATTCGTTTGGCAGAAGAGGATCAGGAAAAGACGTCATTCACTACCCCTTGGGGAACATATTGTTACGTGGTCATGCCGTTCGGATTAAAGAATGCTGGAGCTACTTACCAAAGAGCGATGATGGCCATATTTCATGACATGATGCACATATATCTGGAAGTGTATGTGGATGACTTATTGGTGAAATCAAGGACCAGGATGGAACATCCAGAAGTTTTGGCTAAGGTCTTGCAGAGGTCAAGGGAGTTCCAATTGAAAATGAACCCGAAAAAGTGTGTGTTTGGTGTGTCGTCGGGTAAATTGCTGGGGTTCATTGTGAGTAAAAGAGGGATCGAGATAGATCCCGACAAAGCCAAGGCTATCAGGGATATGCCGCCTCCCAAGAATTTGAGGGAAGTCCGAGGTTTAATCGGGAGGTTGCAGTTTATTCGTCGGTTTGTGTCCCAACATTCACAAAGGTGTAGACCTCTCTACGAGTTGACCAAGCCAGGAGTAGAATTCCACTGGAATTCTAAATGTCAGAAAGCTTTTGAAGGGTTGAAGGAATATCTGGCTAGTCCACCCGTTCTCATTCCACCTAAACCAGAAAAACCTCTGATCCTTTACGTCTCAGTCTTGGATGACTCCGTGGGAGCCGTCCTCGCACAAGCTGATGAAGAAGGCAAGGAACGGGCAACCTATTACTTGTCCAAACTTCTCAATCCCTGTGAGCAGAAGTACACCGTCATGGAGAAAACCTGTGCTGCCCTCGTTTGGGTAGTGCAGAAATTGAAGCACTACTTCTTGGCTCATGAGGTCCACTTGATTGCTCGAATGAATCCTATCAAATTCCTTCTGGAGAAATCCGTCCTTACGGATAGGCTAGCACGCTGGCAAAGTTTTCTCTCTCAGTTCGACATCACCTACATCCAGCAAAAGGTGATTAAAGGCTATGCCATAGCCGAGCATCTCGCTCACCATCCTCTTCCCAAGTTCGATCCCGTCCAATCAGAGTTTCCAGATGAGGAACTAATGTCCGTCAACCAATCAGATGAGCCAATGTGGACGCTATATTTTGATGGAGCTCTGAATTCTCAAGGGAGAGGAATCGGCATCGCCCTCCTGTCGCCTGAAGGCCTCACATTCCCATTGGCATACCAACTCAAATTTCCAGTCACCAATAATATAGCCGAATATGAAGCTCTTCTAGCTGGCCTAGAACTCGCTCATTCTTTTCGTATCACTGAGTTGCGAGTCGTAGGTGATAGTCAACTCATCCTTCGCCAGGTGCTCACTAAATATCGCACTCGCGATCCCAAACTCAAGCCATACCAAGAACTCACTGCTGCCTTTGCCAAACTGTTCACCAAACTGATCTTTGTTCATGTCCCTCGTCATCAGAATATTCTCGCCGATGCCCTCGCCTCGTTGGCATCATCCATAAGGTTCCCTCTAGGAAGATGGTTTAAGTCCATTTCCATCTACAAACTTCACGCCCCTGCAATCGATGATGCTTCCTACGTAAATATCAAAGACAGGATAGCAAGAAAGATCCTGCAGGAAGATATCCTTGAGAAGAGGGAGATCATGTTGGCAGAGGCCGAAGAAGAACTGGCTGATGAAGAGAAACCATGGTTCTATGAAATCGTCAAATACTGCCAAGATCAGTCTTATCCTGAAGGGGCCACCACAGAGGACAAGAAAGCCATAAGAAGGGTGGCTCAGAAATATACATTGGTTGGAGGTCTACTCTATAGGAGGAGCCTTACTGGTATTCTGTTAAGATGTCTTGGTGACGATGAGGTTTGGAAATGTGTAGAGGAGACGCACTCGGGTGTGTGCGGTGGCCACGTGAATAGTCAGATGCTCGCCAAAAAGATCATTCGGCAAGGCTTTTACTGGCCCACTATGGAAGAGGATTGTGCTGTCTATGTCCGTAGGTGTGTCAAGTGTCAACTTCACGCCGATAAAATCCATTCACCATCTTCCTCACTTCATCCAATATCCTCCCCGTGGCCTTTCTCCATGTGGGCATTCGACATCATTGGTCCCCTAGGTGATCCCAATTCCCTCACCAAGCAGAAATCTTTCATCCTTACTGCGACGGAATACTTCACCAAATGGGCCGAAGCCGAAGCTTACGCGGAAATCAAGGCGTCAACAGTCTGCAAGTTCATCATGAAGAACATCCTCGCCAGATTCGGCGTCCCAAGCACGATCGTCACCGACAATGGGCCACAGTTCATTTCTCAGGACCTACAGGACCTCTGCAAAAGGTACGCAATTGCATTGCATCATTCATCGCCTTATTACCCACAAGGTAACGGCCAAGCGGAGGCCACCAATAAAACATTGCTCAAAATCATCAAAAAAACCTGCGAGTCTAGTAAGTTTTCAGACTGGCCAGAAAAACTTATCGAAGCCCTATGGGCCTATCGCACTTCAATCCGTACCCCCACCGGGCAGACTCCATTTGCCCTTACTTATGGTATGGAAGCGGTAGTCCCGTACGAGACTCTGATCCCTTCTCTCAGGGTACAATTGGACGAGGAATTTCCCTCGACGATCGTCGTAATTCACTCCTCGCCCAGTTGGAACTCTTGGATGAGAAGCGGCTGGCCGCTGCCGAACACGCGCGTGTGTATCAAAATAGACTCGCTCGCTTTTACCAAAAGAAAGTCGTTGAGAGAAAATTCAAAGTCGGTGAGATGGTCGTAAAAAGAATTTTTGTCAAACCTGGAGGTCCGCGTTCTAAGCTCCAACCCAATTGGGAAGGACCATTTGTAATTCAAGCCGTGTACCCTGGCAACGCCTACAAGCTAATCAACGCCGAAGGGACCGAGTTATCCCACCCTTGGAATGGGCTTTATCTTAAGAAATACTACCCTTAGCACAAAACAAAAAAAATGATGAAAAGATAAAAACATCAAAAACAAAGAAATATTGAAAACCACTAAAAATATGGAAAATTTAAAATGCCGATGCCTGGCAGTCACCATGTAGTTAAGTCCCTGCATCTAACCTTCATGTTAGGATAGGGCCCATTAAGGCTTGGTAGGCACCGGGTCTTGATTTGCCAGAACCGTGGAGATCCATGTCCGGCCACGTCGGCCTATGCTCGCTCGAAGGAAGCTAACATGTGCTCACTTATGTATTTTATTCAAAAAAGTCGGTAGCATCACCTACGGTGGGGCCCCACCCAGAAGATCTCCGGAAGCTGTAATCTTTATTCTTTTCTCTTCGACCAAATGAGACAGTCGGCGCCCTTAAAACGCTGAGCATGAGAAACCGAAACTCAAACCCCAAAGGCAAGAGTAGGATCCATTTCCTCGAGCATCGATCAGAGCACGAGAAGAGGGCAGTGTCCCCGCAGGCATACGAAAAGGGAGCCCACAAACGTCAAACGACTATATCTCCCTCACAAAAAGAAATACAAAATCAAAATCAAGAGAAAAGCCTGGTCGTGACCGTGCCTGTTGCGATAAACGGAACCCCTCAAAGCAAAAGTCTGAATCCACAAAAAGGGGGGGCTATGGAATGTAAATGCTCGAGATTTGGTCCGAAGTTGTCCGAAAGGAAAGAGTTAATGGGCCCTTATTCGCTCGCCGGGTTAACGGTTTTGCCGATCCTCTCAGGAGGTTTATCCCCTACGCTCTTCCTTCTCCCTCTAAAGATGAAGGTTCGATGGAGTTTCTGAAGGGTGAAAACTGCCCAGGGTCTGCGACCTTATTTTAATATACACATTTGGTTGCCTACTTTGAAAAGCAAAAGCTATCGCTGCGAAGGAGTCTCCGTGTTTCTGGCTGGTCAAGACCCCTGTTTACCACCTTGATGTCTTCTTGTTTAACCTCGGGCTTAGGCCAATGCAAGCGCGTCACCTATGGGTGCGACGGCGTCTGATTCCGGGTCAGCGTCGCGCGGTTGGTCGTTAGGGTTCCAGGGTGGTCCATCATATACCATCTAGAGTTGTGAGGAAACAGACCCGGGTCGGGCAAATCTCTTACCTCAAACACCTTTTGGGTGAATCCCTGTGGTCGGAAGCGACTGGGAGCCTAAGCATGGCATGACGGTATTGTCATCAGGGTAAGTCTTAGCCGGCGGGATCATCATTCGAGGGGTCTAGAGGCCCAAATCAACCTAGATGTGCACTTAGGATACCTGGGAGGTTAGTAAGAAACCCCTGTCTCACGTAGGTTAGGTGCCATTTGGGTGCTTGCCAGGCGTTAGCAAAAAAAAATTGAAATGATAAAAATAATAAAAAAATGGAAAAGAGAAAATGTACATATTTACAAACAAAAAAATCTTTTTTATGATAAAACAAAAAAATGCCAAATATAAAAAAGAAAACAAATCAATTTTGCATGATTGCATTTGCGTGCAGCATCTCACTTTAATACCGCTTGCATTCGTGTGCTTGCCTGTCGCATTTATCATCACCACTTCTTTCCCTTGCCTTCGTTAAAATAAAGGCTTGGCCCCTTGACCAGTTATCAAGGACAGTCACAGTGACCATTTGCTTATTGAGCAAGGGGCCAAGTCAGAACAGAAATTCTGATTTGTTTGTTTCAGTGATGTGTGCAGGGATTCAGGCAACAGAAGCAAAGGTGAAAACTAAACAAACCGAACCTTGTATTTTATTCCAAAAAACAAAAAAATTACATCAAGTTCCGCCCTCTCTCTCTGCATTACTCGTCCCACTACTCTCCGGGCAAAACGCTCTCAAAGGTGCTACCCAACTACGAAAAGCGGTACTCCTACCGCTCTGTACTCCCCTTCCTATTCCCACATCCCGGCGTTGATCCACAGAAGCAGCAGAGAAGCTACCAACACGAAAGCCACGCTCTCGTGCTCTTCGGTAGCGCTCCTCACCATCTCTCAGCCACTGTTCAGCAAGACCAAGGCTGATTCGGAGTTCGAATAGTTGGGCCTCCATGGCCCTTCGTTCCTCCCTTTCAGTCAATCTGTTGGCTCTTTCCCTCTCCAACTGGAGAGTGATCCTCAGTTCCATAGCATCCCTAGAGGAGTCGTCATCAGGATGATGTCGCAGTTCCCTCTCCAATTCTGCTATCCTAGCCTCCTTCTGCGCAGCTTGGGCAAGCGCTTCTTCCGTCTCCTTTTCCTGCCGAGTGTACCATCTCAAGATACGCGATAAGGCGTAAACAAAGAGAACTCAACACTGAAACTTTTACCTGTATACAGAGCATCCCTTCTGTCTCCGCAGCACGCTGCGTGGCGTGAGCAAGTTGCTCATGAAGAAAGTCAAGTTCTGAGGTGGAATCACAAGCTGGAAGAGGCACCACCTACTCCCATCGCTGGGGAAGCCGCGCCAATCTGGGCATGCTACGACCTGCGTGAATTAGCAGCCAACATCTTGAATCTGTGGTTCTAATTAGGAACGCACTGTACACCTACCAAGGCGCTCGTAGCTCCGCGGGCATCGCCCAACCGTTGCTCCATCTCTGCCAAGCGAGTTCGTAAATTCACTATCATGGTATCACGGATATCCTGCAGCCATACGAGTCAGCATTTCCACCAGAAAACCAAAAAGGGAGAAAGAAGAAAAGAGAAAAAGGGGAAACCTACCTCCACAAGTCCCCGGGGTTGGAACCGCTCTGCGTACTTTGTCCTATATAGACGCAAGTAGTCCTCGCTATCCGCGCCTGCGATTCTACAATCGTGCCACCCCGTTGCCAGTCTTCGTACTGTTCGGGGAATCGCACGCGCCAGTCAATGCAGGTCGCTGGTCCTCGCGTCTTTCTCCCAAACGAGGTGGCGCAGCTGAATCCACCCATTCTTGAGCCAGTCCTAAAGTCCTCATAACCAATCGTAGCCGAAGCGGCTCGATTTCATTCAGGCAGTGCATCCACATTCCCGTCCGAACCGGGCACGACTTGCTAGAACCCACGGCTGGTCGGCATCGACCATGTCTGAGTAGGGTCTCCAGTTTACCATCGCTGCAGGGAACTCCTGTAGCTCCCGCCTTAGCACCATCAGTTGGTAGGTTAGGGGTGCCGCACTCATGATGGGTTCCCACCGCCTGGCTAGCGGCACCATCGCGGGTCGCCAATGTCGAGCTCTCCCCATGGGGAGGTAATAATAGCTCCACAGCTGCTCGGCGCAGGTCATCAGTACCTTGCAAAAACAAAAAAAAATACAAAACAAGCAAAACCAAAAATACCTGGATGAATGGTGTGAAACCACTCACAGTCATCTCACGATCGCTTCTTGGAACAGGCCTGCAAACAAGTGCGCCAGCATGGCAGCTCCCCAGGCATAGTATCCTACTCTTTCAAGGTCTGACAGCAGCTCCAGGAAGCGACATTGGATACCGTCCCCTTTCGAGCTCAGTACCAATCTCCCCAAAAGGAAGAGGAGAAATCTCCTCAAATCTATGTTGCATCTTTCCCAGTTGCCGAAATCTGTGCAGTACACGGCAAGGCATCCTATTTCCATCCTTTCCATGAACTCTTCTGAGGATTCATCGTCCCGCCGACGAGTGTCAGTGAGCCCTAATGCATCCATGAGGGACGCCCTAGCTACCGACCTCTTTTTCCGACCATCTAGGTCCAAACTCAGTAACTTCTGGGCACCTTCTCGGTAATCCGCATAAGTGACCCCGGTCACTGCCTCGCCCTCCACCTTCAGGCTTGTGATCCGGACCACATCCTCCAAGCTGGGCACCATGTGCCCCCAGGGCATCAGGAATGCCCGACTCACTCGGTCCCATCTCTCACACAAGGCTTGGATCAGGACCAGGTTGAGCTGGATCGGCTCGATCTGAAGAAAGGTGCCAAAACCCATCACGTCTAACCTGGCCTTCTGAAAATCTGGGAGACCTCGGTATGCTGCCACTACCAACTCCCATGAGATCTGTGATTTCATCACAGTCTGTGCGTGCATAAGAATGGAAAGGAGGTTTCGTCAGAAAGAAAGGAAGAAAAAAAGAAGAATGAAAAAAAGGGGCAGGAAAACTTGGCTTACGAGTTGTGATTGGGCCCTTTCGCTGAAGTGCCCTTCGAGGTCCGAAAGCCTCCTGGAACTACTACCACTGGATCTGCTTCTCTTCGAGGAGTGGGAAGATTCGCCCTCCATCCAACTCTCGGAATTTTGAACTCCTCCTCTCCCGTGAGAACTTGTGCTCCTCGAGTTAGCTCTTGATATACCTGGGAGGATAAAAGGGACACGAATTTATAGAAATGGAAGGAGTGCAGGTCAAGATTGCCTCCATCACCTGTTAATGATAGCCCTCACGATGAGGCACCTGCCATGCGATCCCGTGTATCACTTCACCGCTCGCACAGGTTGATTGATTGAACGAAGAATATGACGACTAGCACCCTATGTTGTCTAGGGATACCCTATCATGTTTTGGAGGACGCCCGCAAAATTTGACACAACATCCGGGAAAAGGGACTAGGGCCGTCATTATTGACTTCGACGGCAGATTCCTATGGAAAATGGTCACAACAAGACGCGATTCTCCGCTTGGGGCGGAGTCTCGACAGACTCATCACATGGGAACAGTGCAAAGGAGGAGAAGTGTAGGAAGAAGGAACGCACAAGAGAACAAACAAGCAGTAGAAAATCAAATCACTCCCTTCATAATTCTACATGAGCTGTCAAAAACATCATAAACATAAGGAGAAGGCGAGTCCACCAGCTCGCCGATCCTCACCATCACTCATCTCTCTGGGCACTCCCCTCCTCTCCCCTGAGGTGCGGGTCCCTCAGAAGCCTCTGGGATCCTCGTGCAGCAGCACCTGCCTCGCCTCTTGGCGCCTGCTCCGCAGTAGTGACTCGCTGCTCCTCCCCTAGCGTGGCGAAGAAGCCACTAGCGGCAAAGCGACCGAACTGGCGGAGTCGCTCCCTGAACACTCGCGCTCTCTCGTAGCACGTCTCCATCCCTCCTAGCCTCTGCACGACGGCTTGAAGGCCGAGCTAGAGCTCCCTCACATGGGCCTCCAAGGCCCTCCTCTCGGTCTGATCCCGCTGTCGCCCGGACCTTCTCTCGGCTTTCTCTCTCTCTGCCTCTCTCCTCATCATCTGCAGAAGAACCCTTAACTCCAGGATGTCTGGAGAAGGCCTCTCCTCACCACGATGCCGCAGCTCCACTACAGTCGCCACCCAGGCATCATGCTCCTCTTCCGCCCGGGTCGCGCGGGCCACCGCACCGGCAAGTTATTCTCGGAGGGAGGCAATCTCGAGAAAAGGGGCCGAGGAACTGGAAGATGCGCCACCAATCATCCCCGCCGTCGCTGTCTACTGGGCACGCTGGAACAAAATAAACAACGGCCGTCAGTGAAACTCCAAAATCTGAAGATAAAAGTGCGGCACGTAACTTACCAGGAGCGATAGCTCATGTTGAGCGATGGCCAGCTGCCGCCTAGCCTCTGACAGTTGGGCGCACGAGCCACCGATGCCACGTGTGTCCCCAGCTTGGGGAAGCCCCGCATAACTCTCTCTCTGCTGCCGCGGGAAGTCGATGCTATCCTGCACCAATACACTCACTTGCTGTCCAGGGAGACATACGTGCCAGTCCTCGAGCCTCGCCTTGCCGCGACTCTCCCTCCTGACGCGGCTCGGCTCGTCCGCACTCGCCCACTCATCGGCCAGGCCCAGGGTCCTCGCCATGTCCTGCACCAAGGAAGGAGGACCTCGCATCATAACAAAGAACGTGTCCCCTGTCTAGGATGTGTCCATCACTTGAGTTCAACACTCGCAGAACCCTTTCCCCCTCGCACGCCTTGCTTCAAAACTCAAAATGGATCAAAGAGGAAGAGATTGGAGGACCTACCAGACCATGTTCACCTCCCTCCGCAACATCGGGCCCCTCGGGTCCCTCGGGGGCCCGAAGCGGCCCTTCCTCCTCCATAGACGCCGTTCCGTGCTCTGGCCCGTCCCTCCTTGGGCGAGGGGTCCCGCGTCCCTCTCCACCTTCACCATGGTCGGGCCCACCGAACTCCATCGATCAAAAGAGGAGGAAGATGAAAAAGGGGGCAAGCGAGTTTTGACGGAAGGCGGGCTCGTTTGCGGGTAAGGCATGGGAGAAGAAAGGCCACCCGACGCTTTAAATTTGAATTCAAGGATTAAGACGCGTCCTCGCGCCTGGACGCGCCCAAAAAGGGAGAAAGGAACATAATCCCCCCGTGCAAAGTAGTTCCCTTCTGTCCAGGGCAAAAGTCTTGTGAAGCGTAAACAACGTGTTGCAAAAGAAAGTGTGGGAAAGAAAAGGGCACGCCACACGAAATCCATTTCATATAATAGTCAAAGTACATCATACAGTGAGAAGGGTGACGTGTACAAGCAACTCTCTAACTCTCGCTGCCACCCTCCTGGTCATCCCTCTCCTCCCTCCTCTACCGGGGATCCCTAGGGGGCCTCTGCGAACCCTGAGAAGCCGTGCTCGCCTCGCCCTGCGGTGGCACTCCAGCCTCGAAGGCACGACGATGCTCCTCGGCCGAAGAAACCAGATAGCTGCCCATGGAAAAAGAACCAGACTGACGAAGTCGCGCCCCACGTTCCTTCGCCCTCTGGTACCGCTCCTCGCTCTCCCGAAGCCTCCCCTCCGTCGTGCCGAGACTCAATCGGAGCTCCAGCAGCTGGGCCTCCAGAGCCCTCCTCTCGGTCTGATCCCGCTGTCGCTCCTCCCTCTCTCTCTCCCTTTCCTCTCTCTCTCTCACCGCCTCCCTCCTCGATAGCTCGAGGGCGATCTGCAGATCCAGCACGTCACGAGGGAGCTCCTCAGCCTCCCGTCGACGATCCTCCTCCAGCTCCACAATCCGGGCGTCACGCTCCGCCACCCGAGCGTCGCGCTCCTGCTCGGCATGAACAGCACGCGCCAGGGCCTCTCGGATCTCGGCCATCTGTCAAAGCACGCATGCACCGTAAGAGAACAGTGATAGAAGGAGAGCAGCCAGAAGGAGAGTCGAGGTCAGGCAAACGCTCACTCGAGCCTCGCGGTCATGCTCGGCCTCCTCAGCCCGAGCCACCGCATACGCCAGCTGCTCCTGGAGGGCAGAAACCTCCGGAGGAGGGCCCCGCGAACTGGAACCCGCTCCACCAGCCATCCCGGCTGCCGCTGTCTGGTGGGCCCGCTGAAACACAGAGCGAACGACAGTTAGAGGCCAAGTATCAAAAATCCAGGTCACAAAAAAATGCATCGCATAAACTCACCAGGATCTCCAACTCCTGTCGGATGGCCACCAACTGCCGCCTAGCGTCCGCCAACTGGGCCCGCAGGTCGGCGATCATGTTGTCACGAGCATCCTGCATTGCACATAACTTAGTGCCACATGCATATACATATAGAAGGGTGAAGCATTTTCATTTCACTTACCCCTGCCATACCACCAAGGAAGAGGCGGTCCCCGTACGTAGCCCGGTACCGTCTCAGGTAATCAATACTGTCCTGTACATGGGACACCACTAGGACCCCGCCCTGCTGCTAGTCCTGGTACTGTGCTGGGAAGCGCGTACGCCAGTCCACAATCTTCGCCTTCCCCTTGGTCTTCCGCCCGATGCGGGCGGCTCATCTACATCAACCCACTCCTGGGCTAGCCCCAATGTCCTCATAACCAGCCTCAGCCGAAGCGGCTCGATCTCGTTCAGGCAATGGACCCACACGTCCCGCCTGAAACGAGGAAGACCCGCTACAACCCAAGGCTGGCCAGCGTCGCCCATGCCCAGGTAGGGTCTCCACACCACCTGCATCACCATACATACATCATGTTAGTTACCATTCAGTCACATGCATAAACACAAAAAAATCATACACATCATACCATGGCCTCGGGATACTCGCTCAGCTCCCGACGAAGTGACGCCAGCTGGTAGCTGTGTGGTGCCGCTACCACGACCGGCCTCCACTGTCGCGCTAGAGGAACGGCTCTCCTGTTCCCCTGCCTGGCCCTCCCCATCGGGAAGTAGTAATAACTCCACACCTGCATCCATCATACATCATTAGCACGAGTAATTGCATATTTAACTACGGTAAAATGCATAAATAAATTATGTACCTGGAGAAAAGATGCGAAGCCGCTGACTGTCGTCTCCCTCTCTGAAGTCTGGGAGAGATCAGCAATCAAATGGGCAAGCAGAGCCGCTCCCCACGTGTAGTGCCCCACTCTGTCAAGGTCCGCCAGGATCCCGAGGAAGCGGCAGTGGATGCCATCCCCCTTCGTCCCCAGTAGAAGGCGGCCCAAGAAGAAGAAAAGAAACCTCCAGAGGTCTAGGTCAACCAGCTCCTGCTCGCTCGGGTCCTGGGTGAAAGCTGCACGGGCATCTCCCTCCAGTCGTGCCAGAAACTCCGCTCCAGTCTCGCTAACCCGCTGGCGCGGGTCGACGAATCCGAGCGCCTCCATAATCTCCACTCGGCCAACTACCCTGCTGTCTCTATCAGTCACGCTCGTCTCTAACCACAGCAGGTCCAGGGCACTCTCTCGATAGTCGGGGTAGGTAACCCCACTCACCGCCTCTCTGTCCACCCGTAGCCCGGTGATCCGAGCCACGTCCTCCAATGACGGCACCATGTGCCCCCAGGGCATCAGAAACGCCCGGCTCGGCGCGTGCCACCGCTCCCTCAATGCCGGGATAAGAGGAAGGTCGAGCCGAAAGGGCTCGATCCTAAGTAAAGCTCCGAAGCCCATGGCGTCCACACGCGCCCTCTAAAAGTCTAGCAGCCCACGGTATGTCGCCACCACTAGGGACCAGCTGATCCGGCCCTTCATCACGCCCTGCACACCACAAAATCAACAAAGAACACATCAGCATTATGAATAGTAATAAACAATAACACTGTATATACTACTTATTTATTTTATTTTATTTTTATTTTTAAAAAATATTTATGTTTTTTTTGGAGGCGTCCAACACCTTGGACGCCTCCTTTACATTTTCTTTATTTTAATTTTAGAAAAACCCAAAAACCAAAACCAAAATAAATAAAATATATATATATATTATCATGGAGGCATCCCCAGACCTGGACGCCTCCTTATTTTTAATTCTATTTTTATTATTTACGTAAATAAGCAAATAAATAAAAGAAAAAAAAAGAAAATATGGAGGCGTCCAGGCCCCTGGACGCCTCCTTCCCTCACCCCCCGGCGTTCTCCACACAGCCTCTTGTACGCCCTTTTAGCCCAGTGAACCAATAGAATGGAAGTCTAAAGAGCTTACCGGGTCGTGATCGTCCTCTCCCGCGTCGCCAGCATCCATTGCAGCCTCCACGGCCAAAGGAGGAGCCTCCTCCTCCACGGCAATCTCCTCCGCCGCAGCAGCCTCCTCGGCATCATCCCTCAGCCTCCTCCGACGACGAGCCCGTCGTTTCCGCTTCTCTCCACCCTGGCTCGGGCCTCCCTGCTCCATTGGGACAAAGAATGGGTTGTCTGGAGTGGCTGGACGGCCAGGATGAACAGTGTAAGTGAGTAGGGGGGGGAGCCCCCCCTATATATAGATTTCCCTTTCATTGGGGCGTCCAGGACCTTAGATGCCCCCAAAAAATAAAATGCCAAAAAAATAAAAAATAAAAATAAAAAAAATAAAAAAATTAGGGGCTTCCAGGACCCTGGACGCCCCCATGATAAAAAAAAAATTCAAAATATATATATATATGTATATATATATAAAAAAGCATCTTAGACAAGTGTATATATAATCAAATCAAAATAAAAATACAAGAAAAATGAAAACCAAAAATAATAATTAAGGGGACAAGGGTCCAAAACATCCAAATGCCAGATTTTATTCCATCAGAAAAGCAGAATGAGCTACATCAGGGGTTTAGGCGCCTTAGGCCTTAACTTCCCCAGTTCGGTTACATAAGCCCTCCACAGCTCGCATTCTTCCCCCACATGCGCTAAGGCCTTTCCCGCAACACTTGTCTTCCAGGGTGCTTTGACGGCCTTCGCTTCCTTCGCATCCGCTTCAGTACCCAACTCTCTCTTCTTCAAAGGAACGATGCCAGTCGGTAGTGGGAACGAATGGCGTGGAATGCCGACCTGGAGGTAGCATCGATGCACGTTATAAAGGACGAACTCGGTCGCGCCGATCAGTTGAAGATCAACTTCGGGAGAAGGCCTCATGAGGAGATCAAGCGAAAGCAAACATGCCAGTGTGCAAGTGAAGAAGCCTTGTGTCACGGTGCAGAAGTGAGACCGCCAGTCTTCACGTTTCTTCACCCACGGAACGCGGTTCACTACAGTACCACCGAAGCCTAACACGTCGGCTATGTGATGAAGAGGGCTTTGTTGGAAGAGCTTCGAAGCGGTTGGCATTCCCTCACGGTGATCAAACTTGAAATGCAAATCCAGCCAGCAACTCAGGACAAGTGTGCAACCAAAAGGAGGCTTACCCATGCTTGAGGCAGTAAGGCCACTATACAGGTAGGCAAGGACAGCGGGTCCCACCCTCTTTCCACGCCAGATCCCGCAGATAGCACTTAGTTGGTCTTCCTCCACCATGTTGTCAGTATAAGGAAACAAGAGAGCACCCGCCAGACAAATGGTGAACCCCTTCATGATTCCCTCCAAATAGTCATCGTCTGGTGACCCTCTCAGGGCGTCCATGACCCACTCCGCGAGCTTTTGGAGATCGATCCCCTTTTGAGTACGGACCTTTCGGGCTGCGTCGGGTGGCATGAAGCTTCCAAGGACGCTTTCAGAAGTCCCCCGTGTCAGCATCCGCATAGCCTTCACCTTCCCGTCACTCTTGAATTTCTTCAATCCGAGCAGAAGTTCCACCTCCTCGAGGAGGATGGTCACCTCGAAGGTCGGGAAGATAAAAGTGTGGGTCTGGGGATGCCAGATCTCCACTAGTGCGCCCATAGCCACCCAGTCCATACGAATCTTCTCGTAGTGTTTGGCGTGAATAAGGAGCCCCTGCAGATGCCACTTCGAGAGTATGGCCCTCATGCCGATGGAGATGTTGGAAGTTAGCTTTGAAAGCCATGGCAGTTTGGAAAACTTCCTCGGACCTGGGAAGAATGGATATGGCTGGAAGAGAAAAGAAAGAAGAAGAAATGAAGGAAGTAAGAAGAAGGCTCACGTGGAGAAATTTGAAAAGAATCAGCTTACCATATGCGACATGATCGTCCCACTCAGATGACCCTCGAGGTCGGAGAGTCGCCTGATCTCGCTGCTAGGCCTGCTCCTCTTCATAACACGGGAAGACTCTCCTTCCATCCTGAAATCTCTAGATCCCCCTCTCCTTCCTCTCCTGAGCTTCAAAAACCCACCTTGGTGCATTTGAATGAACTAGCCTAAGGGGAGTTCTTATAGGAAGGAAAGATCGCTACAGGACAAAACATGTTACATCAGTGGTCATTGTCAGGATTTTGGCTAGATCTCCTTTCCATTGCGGTGCGATTCTGTTATGATTCTGCTACTTTCTGATGTTATTAATCAATGCTGGCCTATGCAGGTTTTACTAACTGACGTCTTTGTCCTATCTCCTGTCCCACCTTTCAATGGTTGGTCCCACCATGTCATGCATCATAGTATATGATACCTACGCTACTAGAACAAGTCAAGGACCTTGCGGCCCAAACGAATCTGGGATTTGAGTTCCCCTTCATCAAAAATAGTGATGATCCCGAAGAATTTGGGTTGTACGGATAGGCCGTTAACTTGTGGTAGCATGGGGACGACGGTTCCATTCAGTGAGTTGGTGCGCGGGTAAATGGGCCCCAGCCCAGTGTCGGCTCACCGGATCGGTATCCTGACCCGTTCTTAACAAGTTGACAATATTATCCTTGACTATTTTCTATTTTAGTTTGTTTTAAATTTTTCTTTAAGCCCGGCATGCATTCATATAGGACATTGATTTATTGCGGAAGATCATTCAAGTGATTCGATTGCGAAAGCCGCTGCGCTTCAATTCTTACAAATATGAGATATTCCACTCCGAATGAAATACTGAGTTTCCTTGAAACGGCCCTACGTTGCTCTTCCAAAGGAGACCCTTGTTTGGAACAGACTCTCAGATATTTCTTTACTTTTTACCTTGTTTGACCCACCTTGGCTGCAGCACTTCCACATTGGCTGGTAACCGCTCACCAAAGGTGAAACCTGCGGGTTTATGACCCAGGTACTTCCACACCGAGAAGTTGGTCTCCTTTATTTTTGTGCTTGAGTGCACATTTCACCCTCCCTTATTTGATCTCCGTCCAAGCAACCGTCAAGACTTGAAAGACCTCCTTCAAGGTCGCCTCATTGAAACTTCAGGAAAGATTCCAGACAGTAACGTCAAAGGCGTGTCTCATCACACCTTGGTATCAACTTATCAGTCCGCTCCCACTTCATTTCACTCCACTTCGATACCATTCCACTACGTGTCGCTCCCTTGCAAAGCAGACGCCAAGGCGGGGCAGCTGTAGACACGCCATTCCTGACGTCTCCTGAGAAAGTCTCATATTACTATACAACGCCCCGCAACGGCTTACGCGTTTTGAATCACTTGAGTGCTTCCTTTTCTTGAGTCTTCTTCCGCCCTTTTCGGCATCCGGAATCGTCTCGTCACGGCATTCGGACGGCATCAACACCAGTCAGACGCATCAGGAGGTTCCGGAACCAAGAAGGGTGTCTGCCGGGCGGCCGCCAACGGCTGAACTGAGGACCCAGGTGGGTCTTTATGGGGGCGTCCAGGCCCCTGGACGCCCCCATTCTTTTAATTTATTTTTCAAGCCGAAAACCAAATAAAAAAATAATATATTAATGGAGGCGTCCAGGCCCCTGGAGGCCTCCATAAAAACAAGTATAAAAAATATAAAATGCCAGCTTTGGCATAAAAACAAAATAAAAAATAAAAAATAATATATTAATGGAGGCGTCCAGGCCCCTAGACGCCTCCATAAAAACAAGTATAAAAATTAATGTGCCAGTTGGCATAAAAAAACAAAACAAAAATAATAAAATATATTTTTTGGAGGCGTCCAGGCCCTTGGACGCCTCCATCAACTCCCTCACGGGCGCCGCCCACCGAATGACTGTTTGTCGTATGTGAAAAAATCCAAATTATGGAGACGTCCAGCCAGCTGGACGCGCCCATTTCTGAATCACGAGGCGTCGCTCACAAAACCACGCATTGTGCCAAACCGCGTGCGGCCGTCGGTGGGGTTCGGTGGACCTGTTTGAGGCGTCCGGGGCACTGGACGCTTCCATAAAAATATTCCGAAAAAATAAATAAAAATAGAATAAAATATTAGTTCGGCCCTGATGGAGGTGTCCAGGGTCCTGGACGCCTCCACCCTCCGGAGCCCTATAAATAGAGGCCCACCCCCTCAGTTCTGGAAGAGCTTCGAAGAGATCCGATAGGCTGCCGGAGCCCAGAGGCTACCGGAGTCATTTCTAACCCGTGGGGTCTTTTGTAGGTGGAGGTTCTGCCGGCTTCTCGGGTGCCCACGCTCGCGAGAGGAAGGCTATCTTCGTCCACCGTGCTTCCACGTCGTCCCTATGCTGCCGGAGCTCCGCCGGATCTCGCCCTCGGCTCCTCCAATAAGCCTTTTCTTCCCCTTTTTCTCCATAGTTCTTTACATTCATCATACTGCATCCTCTATCTCCCTATATAAGGGCGCCGTCTCTTGCATACTTCTTGCATTCATCATCGCATTTTCCTCCTACTCGAGTCCGAGAGGGGTTTAAAACCACACCAACCAGGTGTGTGTCAAGTCACGATCTCGTTACTTTTATTGCAAGGAATTGTTACTACACTGCCATTTTCTAATTTCGTTCGTTTATTGTCTACTGTTTTGCAAGGGTAACCAAGGAAAGCCCTCTCCGTCGGCCGGCCGAAGGGGGAGGAAGAAGCAACCCGTCATCTCCCGCTCTTGAGGTAGACGCGATCACTTTTTTTATTTTGGGGTCTTTTGGCCCCTGGCGATGACATCTTGTTCTCGAGGCCGCGGTGAGTCACTTCCCCAATGGCCGTTTAAATTTCCGTTCTTATATTCTCTTTATATTCTGTTATATTCTGCTCATATTCTCGAGGCCGCGGCGAGTCACTTCCCCAATGGCCGTTTAAATTCCCGTTCTTATATTCTCTTTATATTCTGTTATATTCTTATCTATTCTTATTCTCGAGGCCGCGGCGAGTCACTTCCCCAATAGCCGTTTAAATTCCCGCTCTTTATATTCTCCTTATATTCTGTTATATTCTTATCTGCTCATATTCTCGAGGCCGCGGTGAGTCACTTCCCCAATGGCCGTTTCAATTCTTGCTATTTAATTTCTGCACCATTCCCGTCCCCCCGAGGTCGCGGCGAGTCACTTCCCGCTATGGCCGTTTAACCCCCATATCTTGCTATATTACATTTGTCCCGCTCGCCCTGCCGGAGCAATCTCCCGTGGTGGCCCCTTCTCTTTTCTCTTATTTCTGTGTTGCAGCAAATAAAAGAGGAGCCCGCGCGCTTCGCGTCTTCTCCACTTCCCCGAACCGCGTGACGTCGCTCACAGGAGGTAGCCATACCCGAGCCCAGGGAGGCCATAGCTTCTAGCCCCTACTCGGTCCCATCTAAGGAGTGCCCAAGCCCTCTCCCCATCTTGGATACCCCTCCTTCATCACCCGTAAGTGCTCCGTTGCCATCCTCTCCTTCCGAACTTCATCCGTAGCCATCATATTGGGAGCCACCACCGCCTGAACCACCCGTGTTTCTTATGGGTACGCTATACATAGTCGAGCCGCTTCTTAGTTGGCTCAAGGATGGCTTGGTCCCACGTCCTTACCCTTCTATGGACCCCACCTTACCATTAGTGCCCGTCAACTCCTTCCACACTACCTTTCGGTCTAGTCACCATGTTGATACATTGGATGACCTTATTATGGGATTAGACACGCAATGAAGTTGACGCATTCGTTGGCCCGAAGCTTCGACCAACCCAATAATCTTAGCTTCACCCGTCCGGCCTTAGGGTCCATTACCTCCGTATGCACCGGGGGTTGTGTCACCACGGAGATTCACTTGTTCCTTCCCTTACCGGCCGAGCCTACCTTTACTCCATTTATCCCGAGGGAGGAACCATATCTTCTATACATGGTCCCATTTACCACGAGGGATGGAGGTGACCATCACCTTCATCAATTTCAAACATGGGACTATGTAACGGAGGAACCGAGGGGTCACACATTCTTTGACCCATTTTACCCCTTCTCTAGTGGGCCTCGTGATCCACCACTTCCCTTCTACTTTGTCAAGGAAGTCCCCTACCACTCTCTTCCCACTCGGGCCAATCAAACTCCACATAGCAATAGGTCCGATTATTGGGAAGCATGGCATGCCTTACCTACATGTAGTGGTGATGAACCTCTTAGCCTACCCACACCCACATCTGATAGGAAGTCCTTGCATGCATGGTATCTTTTTGGGTGTCTAGGAGTCCATAATCCTACCTACCTTTGGTTGCATCTAGTGTATGCACGGCACACATTCGGGTGTCCTGGTCCACCATTGTATATGCATGGTCTGCATAACCATAGGTTTGTCTAAGGCCATGTGTGTGTCTATTTGTCTCTCGAGTTTGTTTTGGTTTGCATTAAGTCGTGTCCCAATCAAAGGCCAGCCATGCACGTATAAGGAATTAGCTGATACATGCTATATGTCCGTAAGTTCAAAAGGGGGAGTACGTCATGATCAGGGTCATACCTGAACGGTCTCCTCTTGGGGCCGTAAAGCAACTCTAGGCTCGTGATACCCGCTCTTCCCGAGTCATGAAACAAGTGGGTTCAAATGCGTACGTTATTGAACTACCGAATGACTATGGTGTCAGTTCGAAGTTTCATGTTTCTGATTTTGTAGCATATCGGAACCCGCGGTGATCCCTAGTGAGTTTCGAGCTTTATCCTTCTATTGTTAGTGCCACACCATCCGAGAGTCCACCTCTTCCAGCCTTAACGCATGCATATAGATTTTATACTGGATGAGCAGGTGATCACCACCAGGAACGGAGCCTACCAACACTTCATAGTGCGTTGGCGAGGATGCCCCACGATGAACAATGCCCCGATCACATGCGGAGAGTTCAAGCTCCAGGACCCATACTCGACGGGGTCGAGTTCCTCCCACCCGGGGAGAATTGGTGCGGACACCAGCGCAAGCAAATAGCACGAGTCGGCGAACCGACGGCACCATACGCGGAGCCCCAGTTGGACTACATCGGCTTCCCTTTAAAATGGGGATAATTTGGCTTCAATTTGGATACTTTTTGCATGAACATTGGGCTTGTAATGGTCTTTATAGTTGTGTTTTCATATTGGGCTGCTTGTAAGGCCCTTAAATGGCCATTTTGGTTAAAGCCCCTTAGAATGCCTTAAGAAGGAATGGCCTTGGACCATTATGATGGATCCATTAGCCATGGAAGGCCCAATTGGGATTCCTTCATTCTTGGGCTATCTAGATTAGAATGGCCTTAAGCCATATTGGTTCCATATTGGCTTAATAGGCTTAAGGAAGACCATGGCCAAACTTGGCCCATTCAAGGCCCAAGAAGGGGGGCGCCCCCTATTTTGTTGTATTAGGCTAGAATTTTTGTTTTCTTTTCTTCCATTCTCCATTTACCACATGGGACATTAGAATGGCTACTGGTCAAGGGGAAATGGCTGCCACCTACTTTCATTTCTTCCATTCTCCCTTTACTAGAATTTCAAAGTTAGGTGAGTTTATGTCACCTTGTCCCCCCTTCTTTCCCCCTTTCTAGATCCATGCGCACCCACCCCCTCCCCTTTGGATCCCACGTCCTCCCCAACCCCCTCCCCTTGCTAAACCCTATATAAGGGCATGTATAGTGTTTGATTAGAAGTTAATGAAATTTTGTTGAGTGAGATTTGCATTAAGAGAGTGATTCTCTTCTTTCCTTCTTGGGTGTGATACCCTTGTGCAGTCCTGTGACGGGACAGAAATTAGGCGTGTGATTCGCCCCTGTATCTTCCCTATCCCCTTACCATCTGCCTCCACATTAATTATCCTTGATAACTCTACGCGTTAGGAAGAATTCAGAAGTGGTTTTGCATCGATCGGAGTTCGGGATCGCCAGTGGCGATTTTTCTTGTGGCGGCGCGCTGATCTGTCCCAGATTGCTTCCCAGATCTGAAATTTCCTGATTACAAAATTCCACAGATCGCCTCTCAAGTCTTCTGGAGGTTATTCTTGGAGTGATCGTATTATTTTGAGTCCTCTTCGCGTTGACGGTGGTTTCGCCTCGATCCGACACCTTTGCTGGTCGTGGCGATGATTCTCGTGGGATCGCGCGAGCTGATCTGAGCAGGCCCAGCCCAGAACCGGAGGGGACTTCCAGAGCCTGCCTCGCCTTCTCCGGAAAAGATCTGAGTGAGCCCTTTGAACCACGACTTCCTCTGGACGTCGCCAACGATCTCCCACAAACTGCGCCTCGATCCGACATTGGAAACTAATTTTCCATTAATTACTCGTGTCTCTGTGCAGTTCTGTGAGCACAGAACCAGAAGCTGAATCAAGTCGCTTCTGCGCCCAGATCTGAAAGGATCTGATCGCGCCCTTTGGAGGGGATAAACTACATTCTGTCACCGACGTTATCCAATAAACGTCGCTTCGATCGGGCATCGGATCTAGCCGTACCGGCCTCCGCAAGTTCTCTGCGCAGGGTGACCAGCGCGGACAGAACCGGGTCGGCTTCCCATCGGCGTACCCGAGCGGCTCCGGCACGCGTCCCTCGCCTCCTGCGAGTGTGGCCCGTCAACCCAGGTTCCAGCAACCCCAATTTAGGCCATTGTAGCCCTATACCTCCCTGCGTGGAGTGGGCATTAAGTTCTGCAATTGTAATTTTAACCGTTGTGTGTATTGGGTTGTTCGGACTCGGCCGGGAATTCTTCCCCACGCCTAGGCGGGGAGGTACGCGCTTCGATTCCTTCCTCACTTTGCTGATTTAGTATATTGTCTATCATGCTGCGTTTGTGAGATTAGGACCGTTAGCTAGTTTCAAATCACCGTGAGTGTGAGTTGTGAGCGCCCGTTCCATAGCTCCAGTCGAGCACCGAGCTCAGACTGCACCACCCTAGGCGACGGTGGTTCCTTAACCGCTGCGATCCCCACGTTTCCCTCGCAAGGGATGAGCGTCGGGCTACCTAGTGTTGCTGTTGAGAGACGTCTCCACTCGGAGAACGCCACGGTAGTCCGCCGCCCGGCTTGCCTTTAGTGTGTTAGTGCTGGCCGCACATCGAGTCCGTCGTACGTCTTAGTCCGGTCGTCCTCCGTCCCACATCACTTCTTACCTTTGAAAAGTTCTTATGGTATTTTTCTCAAGATTAGTCTTACCATGGCTCGGTTTATGATGTAGCATGCCGTGCTAACGGCTTCCGCCCAAAAATACCTAGGAAGGGTTGTTCTCGCTCAGCAGCGTCCGAGCCATCTCAATGAGGGTTCTATTCCTTATCTCCACAATGCCATTTTGTTCTGGAGTTCTTGGTGCTGAAAATGTGTGCGAGTATCCATTTCTCCTGCAAAATTCATCAAAATTGTTATTCTCGAACTCCTTACCATGATCACTTTGTATTCTCTTGATGAAATATCCTTTCTCATTCTGCACTTTCCTGCAAAAACCTTCAAATTCCATCAAGGCAACATTTTTATGTGACAAGAAATATACCCAGCAAAATCGTGAGAAGTCATCTACAATGACAAGTCCATATAACTTATCACCGAGACTGTGAGTCCTACTAGGGCTAAATAAATCAATATGAAGAACTTCAAGAGTCTAGAGGTTGTCACATCATTATTGCTCTTAAATGAGGTTCTGGTTTGTTTACCTTTGCTGCACGCCTCACACACCTTGTCCATTTGAAACTTCAACCTTGGCATTCCAATGACTAGATCATTTCTTGAAAGCTTTGTTAGAACATTAAAACTGGCATGCCCAAGTCAGCGATGCCACAATCAAATACTATCTAAATTATTAGCAACTAGGCAAAAATTATCATGAGATGTATCATCTAAATCTATCATATATACATTGTTTTGTCTCATTGCTATGAACATGATTTCATTTGTGTTTTTATTTACAACCGTGCAATGCGAGGAGTCAAAAATCACATTACACCCTTTATCACAAAGTTGACTTATACTAAGTAAGTTGTGATTGAGACCTTTAACCAACAAAATATTTTCAACACTATGAGTTGATCCTTTACCAATCATACCTTCACCGATGATTTTTCCTTTGTCCTTGCCCCCGAAGGCAACAAGTCCACCATCCTTTTCTTTGAGGTCTGCAAATATTTCTTTGTTCACGGACATGTGTCGCGAGCATCCACTATCGAGGTACCATTTATTTCTTTGAGCCTTCATGCAAACCTACAAAAACATTAAAACAGGAAAACTTCTATGATTTTGGTACCCAAGCTTGCTTGGGTCCACAATGGTTAGAAGATCTTGTTCTGTTCAACCGCATTGATTTTCTTGCAAAGTGTTCATCATCAGCCAACATTAATCTGCATGTATACATGGTGTGACCATACATTCCACAGTATGAACATGAAACAACTTTCTTATTATTATTCCTTTTCTTGTTATCATTCAGGAAGGGTTTGTGAGAGGGAACATGTTTTTCTTTCCTTTTGTATGTTGAGCATGATGAAGATGAAGCATTTACATTCACATAAGATGTGTGAGTTTTGTTTTCAAAAGCTTTCTTGTTGCATGGCTCATATCCCAACCCTTCTATTCTGAAATTCACTTTGATTCCTAGCATGGTGTCTAAGTTTTGCTTCCCTTTGACAAATTGTGCTAGAATGTCTTTTAAATCTTGCACTTCACCTTTTAGAGTTTCATTGGCATTTTGAAGTTCCATTTTATCCTCTTCCAGACCTTTTACTCTAGCATTCACTTCTTCAACGGCTTCCTTTAGCTTTTCATTTTCTTCAATTTCTTTCATGAACTTTTCATCATTTTGGTGTTCTTTCTTTAAACATGCTAGCTCTTCTTCAAACAGGGTGACTTTAGAATTAAGCAATTCATTTTCATGTGACAATGTTTCTAGATTGGAAGTTAGTTCAGCACATTTCACACATGAAGATTCATTGAGCATGCTTTGGTCAATCTTTTTCTTTAACATTCTATTTTCAGATTTTAACCTTTTGCATTTTTCATACAAAGCTTCATATGCAATTTCCCATTGTTCACATGAGAGTTCCTCAGTTTCAGAATGTACCTCATTGACGTCCTCATCATTCGCCATTAGACATAAGGTTTGGACAAGCTCATCCAGCTCATCTTCCGATTGATCATCGGTGTCGTCTTCATCACTCTAAGTCGCCACCATTGCCTTGGTTTTCTTGTATTTCCCTTTCTTGAATTTTTTCTGAAGTTCAGGGCACTCTCCGCGCATGTGCCCTAGTTTTTTACATTCATAACAAATGATCTCTTCCTTCTTGCTGCTTTCTCCCTTCTTTGCCATCATCTTCCTCGGTGCTCTTCTGAATGGAGCTCCTGCTCTTTTGGATTTCCTGATGAATTTTCTGGCCCTTCATGTTATCATGGCCACCAGCTCTTCATCCTCACTATTTGAAGCAGATCCACCTTCACTGTCATCTGAACCTTGGAGGTTGGTCTTTAAGGCCATGCTTATAATCGGCTTCTTTTTCTTGACGTCTTCTTCATTCCTTTTTATATTCAGCTAGTAGGTCATCAATGATCCTATGAGCTCATCAAGCGTCAGTGTACTAAGGTCCTTTGAGTCTTCAATGACCGTGGCTTTGGTGTGCCACTGTGGAGCGAGGGACCTTAATACCTTCCTTATAAGATCCTCGTTGGAGTAATCCTTCCCGAGTGCTTTCAATCCATTGGTTATCTCCAACAATCTAGCAAACATTTCTGAAATACTTTCGTCTGGCTTCATCATGAACAATTCGTACTCCCGAATGAGCAGATTTGCCTTGGTTTCCTTCACTTCCGATGTTACTTCATACATCAACCGAAGTTTGTTCCACATTTCCTGCCCGGAAGCACACATGGAAATTCGCGAGTACTCATTTGGGTGAATTGCACATTGAATTATATTCATTGCCTTGAAATTAGCTATGCACTTTTTGATATGTTCCTCTCCCCATTCTTCCTCTTTAGGAGGTAAAGTATAAGGACCACTACTGATTACATGCCAAATTTCAAATTCCTGAGCCCTCAGAAATACATACATCCGATTCTTCCAATATGGGTAGTTTGACCAATCGAAGAACGGAGGCCTATGAATTGAGTGCCCTTCGGGTAACATCCCCTTGTTCGCCATTTACTAGATCTTACTCTAAGATCGTGAGATCAGAAAAAGTCAGAGACCGGGCTCTGATACCAATTGTTGTCCCCGGTAGATGGCAATCAAGAGAGGAGGGGTGAATTGATTGGCAATAAAAATTTTAACGATTCAACAATATGCAGGAATAACATAGAGATAGAAATCCAAAGTGTTGGGTCCCACAGTGTAGTGACACGGATCTAGAGGGGGGGGGTGAATAGATCTCTCTCTAAAAATTAAGTCCAATTAAAATAACTTGAAAGCTTTTCAATCAAACCTCAACAAACGTGCAAGAGATAAGATCGCACACGGGGAATTAGCACAATTAAATAGCCGTATGCTTAGACAAAACTAGCATCGATGAACAACATGATTAATAATCCATCCTGTGAATGGCGGTAGAGGATAAGAAGCATACACACAACCAATCACACGTGCACAAAAAATTTAAGGTGGTTCAGGACCATGACGGGTACCCTACATCCACCCCTCACCACCTCGGTGAGGCTTCACTAACACGCTACCCAAGGTAGCACACGGGGACGAACCCCAAATACACCACACGCTGCACGACGGCAGCAAACCACACACACGAGCACAAATCTCAACACGTTGTAATGCAGCACACACACGAGGGTGAACCCTCAACACGGTGCTCAGCACCACACAAACACACACCAAGACGGGAGATGCACCCCAACAGTGATTCCACACTCAGAGTTACCACTCCGAACACACACACAATTAGTCTTAGTTTAAGGAGTGATTACAGATATACAAGCAAGCTCAATGAACATAAATCTTCAATGCAATCTCACTGGACATCAACTAAACACTAGACTGCTGCAAACAAGAATAAGGACAGGGTTGAGGGAACTCCTGGCTGGAGGACGATAGCCTTGACTTCTTTAATGACTTGAGCGGACTGGACTGTGGGAAGAGGATGGACGATGATGCTTCAGCAGGTTCATTTCTGAAGGATGGAGGAAGATGAAGATCAAATCCTTTCCTCTTCCTCTTGAATCACGTTCTGCCGATTGGGTGACATGGTGATGGTGCAGCCGTCGTTCTTCAACAAGATGGCTTCTAGAAGGTGGAAGACGATAGTCTTCAACCTTGAATCGAGCTCAGCACGAGATGGGAAGAAGCTTCAACACCGCTCCGGCCTCTCTCCCTGCAAAACCCCAAAAACGTATATATCATTCAATGCTTTCCCTTCTCTTCAAGAAATCCTATCTCATTCGATTTATACCCAGGAGGAATGGGCGGCCACGTGGAGGATATTATCCCCCAAGGACCAATCATAATAGGGCACAAAAAGATGGGATTGAGCAAGGGCACCGGCCGCTGCGCGAATCGGCATTTTTCCCGGTCGTCGGAAAGTGTCGACCCCATGGGTCGACATTCACGTTCGGGCAAGAACAGAACTCGGCCCAAACAGAACCCATCGTAGAAAGTGTCGACCCATGGGGTCGACACTTTCTACTTGTGGCATGAATAAAAGGACACGACAGAAAGACCCGGAATAAGTGTCGACCTTGTGGGTCGAAACTTATGTCCAGGGTTCTGAAAATTGAACCCAGACAGAACCTAGCGATAAAAAGGTCGACCCTTTGGGTCGACTTTTTATCCCTACGTTCAAAGACATAAGAGGCCGGCTGATAACAGCTTACCCTTGGACAAAGTGTCGACCCATGGGGTCGACACTTTTCCTGACATAAGCAAACTATAACAAAACACACAATGGGGTGATCCTAAAGACACGAGACAATAAGGACACATGCAAGGATGAAAGAAATGAGTATTGCCTCCCCCAAATCATAGATATACCAATTAGAGATTGTTAGGGAATTACCTTGAGAGATGTCCATCCATTTTTCACAATAAACCTCCTCCTACCATTCAACCAAGGCAACTTACCATTTTGTTGGTCCACATGCATGTGAAGATCCAATTGGAAGATATCCAATGTGGTCTATATGTTCATTCCCATTCTTTACACCGCATGATAGCTATCACAATAGCTTGAATCCCATCCGAATCAAATAGGAAAGAGTTAGAAGAATTTCACCCAATTTGTTCGGAGACTTTCCTTTCTAACTAACTCCTGTAAACAATTCAAAACACACGTCAGTTAAGTTCATCAAATCAGTTGACCGTGTCACTAGCCATTTAATCAAACGGAGTTTGCTCAGTTCATTTCAAATCCACAAACTACATATGCAAATTATTTACATGGAGAACAATCACATGGTATTTAGTTCATCATCAAAATTCTTTAATACACGGTTGTGCACGGGGTTCAACAATCTCCCCTTTTTTATGATGACAAATACTATGTGTAATTAGACAAAATAGTGTTGACAGATAAAAATGTTTCAAGAAACTTCAACTCACATCTAGCATTCTAGACGTGAAACAATGCTTAACCATCCAAGTACACTCATTCTCAAAATGCAGTCAGACTCATTTAACACACAAGGCATCTTGTAGACCATTTGATACCACACCCATGAATGTAATGGATTCTAACCATGAATCAAGATAACAACTAGCATCATTGATGAATTATCCATCAAACATCCAAAAGTGCATTTCCAATCATAAATTGAAATGGCATCTGAAAAGACATCCATCAGCAAGACATGTTCTTTAAGCATCAGTGATCATCCCACAAAATAAACACAAGTCCACAAAATAAACAAGACAACCATGTCCACAAAATAAACCATAACACAACCATTTTCCATAGGATAACCATGTCCACATAAACAAACACAGAACTAGACATAAGTCCACAAAATATGCCATAACATCCACATTTCATCTCCCCCTTTGTCATCAACAAAAAGGAGTGGTAAGGGCGGTAAAGTCAATCAGCTTGTCCATTAGAAGGAGGGTACTAAAGCTTCAAGGAGAGTCAGGAGGTGTCCGAGGACGCCTGAGAAAATCAGAGAGATCGTCAAACTTGGAGGTTTTTATGCCAATAGCTGTATGTAGAGAATCAATAGAGTCAGCCATAGTAGCGAACTTCTGAAGATAAGTATCATGATGAAGCTTGAGTTCTTTGACTTCCCGTGTGAGGGCATCCACTGATTCTTTGACATTGCAAACTTCATCAGCTAATTCGTCAAATTTGGTGTTCATTGATGTATCTGCTGAAGATGTAGCTTGTGACACTCTGGTTCTGGCAGTTCTGATGATGGGTTCTTCATGATCTTCACCTTCATTCTGCTCAGACCCTACTGCCGGGGCTTTACCTTTCTGTGACGGAAGTGTGCGAACAAGAACACCATTCTTCAATTCATATCCCATGTTGTTGTAGATGGATGGGATAGTATAGATGTCGGCATCCTTAATTGGATGACTGACCTGCTGACTCAAGTCAATATGCAAGGACTGAAAAATTGGTGTTAAAGCAGCTCCATAAGGTAAATTCCGGTTCTTGGACTTCCTGCAGCTGCTTATGTACTCCATCATCACCTTTCGGAAGTTAACTAGTTCTCCACTCATGATTTGTACAAATAGGAATTTGTGCATGTCAGTTACTTGTTCCCTAGACCCTGATCTTGGCAATAGAATAGTGGTCATCATGTGATGCAGAATTCTCTGAAGGGATGGGAATTCATTTGCATTGAGCTTCAGTACAGACCCTGGTGTTGCTACCTTATCCGTCATTAGTTCATATGCAAGTTCTTCTGAATAAATGGCTTCTTCATAAATCACCCCACTATCCCAAGGCAAATTCAGAGCTTTTCCTATCAACTAAGGCGTTAAAGGAACAGAACGCCCATTTATCTCAATGTACAGTTCAGTATTTTTGACAACCATATTTGCATAGAATTGATGAACTAGGGAATGATAAACTCTCCGGTGATCTGACATGAAGGAAATTAAATTTGGCTGCTTCCTTAAGAGTTCGACTAACCTTGGCCGATTCTTTTCTATGCTCCCAAAATCAACCGCACGAGGGTGCAACACTTTCCTTTCAGCCAACATCTTCATCTCAGAGGCTCTTTTCCTTCTTTCAACCTGGGCTTCCTTGTCTTTACGCCTTAGCTCAGTTTGGATGCAGGCTTCTTCTTGTTCTAGCACAGACCTTTTCTTGGGTGCCATGGGTACGATTCGGACAACACTCAAGGCAAGCAAAAGACGACTGGGTACCAACCTCTGAATGGCTGGTCTTCACCCCACGAACAACACCTTCTCCAAGATAATGAGCTTTGTAGGAGAACCCTGCAACTGCTTCCGGAGGAGAAAGAAGGGTCGACGCCGGCCGCCGCTCGCAGGAGTAAGCCTTCTGGAAGCGGTGACGTTGAAGGAGCTGCGGAGGGCACCGCGATGGCTTCAAGTGGAAGAAGGAGGACGGAGAGGTATGAGGGGTGTAAGAAGAGTGTCGACTGCGGGGTTGGAGGTCGCGGATGGTCGCCTGTGGGAGGTCGTGGAGGAAGGTTAGTGTTGGAGGAATGGGTGGTGAATGGGTTTTAGAGGTGGAGAAAGGGTTTTGGGTTCGATGGGGTTCGACCAAAAGAGAGCCAGGCCAATATGGGTTCGATCCAAATGAAAAGGGCGTGAGAAGGGAGCCCTACGATCCGGTTCACAAACCGGGTTCCGAGACAAAAGTGTCGACCTTGTGGGTCGACACATTTTGGAGACGATTCTGTCTCCTAAGAAAAAGGACACCCGGTAAGAGTGTCGACCTTAGGGGTCGACACTTTCTCTGCACTTTGAAAAATCAAGTGAAATGGAATGGATTGATGGCCAGATGAACCAAACTTGATATCCATGAAATGATAAGCACAAAGTGGGCAATATGTGGGTAGTTCAACTGAGAAAAGTTGATCTTGGACAAGGGAAATCAAATAGCCACACTTGGATGATCAAATCAATTAAGCATTCAAGCATTCATTTCTATTATCCATCACAAATCATTGAGATTGAAATGTTGCAAGGAATCATACCAGATTTGAGTTAAATACACTTCATTCCCATGAATAGCATTGAAGCCAAGTTGCTTACCTTATCTCCTTCATTCTGAGCACTTCAAAGAATTCAGGATTAAATCATGTTAGAGTCATCAATTGCAATCTGTTAACTTTGTGCATCAGAAATCATGGTTAGTGAAATATGAAACAAGGTCCAAGTAATTGACATAATGTCAGAAAGTAACTTATTGCACAAAGCTATTCAGTTAGGGTTTGTATACCCATTCAGCCATCACATTTTATAGTTGGTCACATGAGAGCAATTTTGACCAACTCTATTCTACAATCATCCAGACATGATTTTCTCTTCAACAAAAATCCATCTTAGAGAAAATTCATGGAATATGAGTGGGATAGCAGATTTGAAGTGAGTCATGTACTTCAAATTTTTTTTTTTTTTTGGGGGGGGGGGGTTCAACAATTGAGTTCTCATAATGCATTTTTAAGCATGCAGGCATACAAACAAGCATACATAGGTATAAAATCAAGCATGAAGGTCCCTCAGGGACAGGTATAGGAAGAATGCAATAGATTTGAGCAATCATATCCATGAACCATATTAACATGGTTGTGCTTACAAGTAGACGTACTACTTAACCATTGATGATCAACTAATTCAGAAAATACATTCAAACAATCAAGCTCAGATTCAACATGTGAACGATGAAGAATGACTTTCAAAACAATATGGATAATCATATATTCTAAGTAACACTAACAAGAATCTCTCCTCCCTACATTTCAATACAAAATGCTCAGCTTTTGGTAGCTTCGCACAGTCCCATACAATTTTGTATTTATTTTAAATAGCAACATGACTAGCCTTTTGACACGAGACATGCCCTTTGTCTCAGGGGTAGTTCCCGGCTACTTGGTATCGTCATTTATGATAATGTGGATAAGACACTTTCCGATGCGAGTTTCCTCCTTTATTTCAGGGGGGATTCCCGATGTACTCGATGTCAAATCACACTTATTCAATTTTTGGTGGGACTGACAGCTTTTTCCTCATGAGTCATTTGACTTTAATGTAGGGGTTTAAGAATCCTTAAAAGTGTTTAGTGGAATAACAGAGATCCTTATTGAATGAAGTCAGTTGTATGAAGGTTCCATATGAAGTGAGTGATTGAACAGATAGTAGAACATGAATTAGCCTTTTCAAGGTTTTGTCTCCCCCTAAGTGTATACACGGTTGAAAAATCAAAATGACCTTGTTAAAATGTGTCATGAGGCATTCATGCCTAGATCATTGCAAATTTATTTAACAAGGTTGTTCGGTCGTAGAAGCATTCAAAAAGAAACGGATGTATATGATATACACTCAAGCATGTCAAAATGGTGTATTCAAGCGAGTTGATTACCGGTACGTGGCAGAGGACATAGGTCTGAAGACCACACTCACGCATAACGAAAGCTTCCAGGTGGACTTAATCCACCTTTCCACTGACGTCATTTTATATACCGGTGAATCATGGCATTCATGCACACGAATATGAAATATATGCGAGTCTGTACATCAAGGTGACAAATGATTACATTTTTATTTGTATTCACAAGTATGCAAAAAGATGTGATTTGTATGGATGTAAGATGTGTGTGCTCTGTGTGTAAAATTCAACTTTTATTCACAAAAAGAGACAAGTGTAGCTAGAGGTAACTCTATGAACAGTTGCAAAAGATTGTTGTCACATGCGAAAGTAAAAGTGGAATGTATTACCACATTGGCTCATCAATTTCTTACCTTGGAGGAGTTTTATTCTATTGACAACTTCTTCCATCACAAGGCATCCCTGCAAAATAAGATTTTCACTTTGAGGTTTTGGGAACCCAAGCCATCTTGGATCCCTGGGGGTTAGCTGCACCACGACTTGTAGCTTTCCACATTTTCCTTGCATTCAGATCATCAAGGTGCAATAACGAGCAATCATTCATGAGATGTCCAACATAACCACAGTAATGACAATACATACGTGGTTTCAATTTCTTTGGTTGAACATAAGCATTGGACTTTTGTGAATATCTAGGGGGTCTTTGATTTTGATTATGAAATCTGGATTTCACATTTAACAACCAACAACTTTTCATAGTATGGCCCACTTTCCCACAATGAAAACATTCAACTTTTCTTTTCTGATCAGCTTGAAATCTATTGTCATGCATCTTACAAGCATTCAAGTCATCCTCTTTCATTAAACTACAATCATGCATTAGATGTCCAAGCTCACCACAATAGTGACATGATGCATTGTTTTATTTTTGAGCATGGTGTTTCACATCAAATTTCTTTGCATGCATAAGGGACTTTTATTTGACAGATGAAGAAGTGTTTGGTGTACTTGAGGAACTAGAAGCATGCACAAACGAAGTTTTTGTTTTCAGATTAAATGCTTCCTTTTTACGAGGATTGTATCCTAGTCCTTCCCTTTGGAAGTTCACCTTAGTTCCCAAGAGTTTGTTTAGATTCTCCTCCCCACTCACGAATTTGCCCAATGACCTATTCAAGTCAAAAATCGCAGATTGAAGAGATGCTACATGAAGTTCATATGAGATAATCTGATTTTCACAGGAACTGACCTTTTCATTTAGAGTGGCATTTATTGTCTTGTAAGATTCTATTTCCTGTTCTAGAATTCTTACATTCTCACTCTCTTGAGAGACCATGGACTTGCCCTTTTCAAATGTCAAAAGTCTTTCACACATGGTCCTATTCAATTGCTTTAATTTTTCAAGTTCAGTTTTTAGCAAATCATTTTCTTTCTCAAATTTCTCATTTTTGTCCAGAAGGGACTTGGCATCAATTTCAGAGTCAAGTAGTTTATCAAATATTTTTTCATCATCCGACAATGAATCTAACTTGTTCTTTAGAGTTCTTTCACTTTTCTCAAGCAAGGTAACTTTACATGCCAAGAGTTCATTTTCTTTTTCCAGTTCTTCAATTTTTGAACTTAGATCAATGCATTTCACACAAGAGGAATTGTCATGGATATTTTCATTAGACTTCTTCTTCAAAGCTTTGTTTTCACATTTTACCTTTTTATATTTTTCTGATAATTCTTCATAAGCATCTACCAGATCTTCAAAAGACAATTCATCTTCATCAGATTTAGAGCTTACCTCCTCAGCACTTTCATCACAAGTCTGATAAATATCATCAGCCATTAATCCCCTCAGTCCTTGCTTCTCTTGAGCTAGCATTAACTTGTCCATATGTTCTTTGGCGGTTATGCAAGAGGAGATGAACGTGAACCTGTTAGTATTAACAGAATTTTTCAGCAATCTCAAAATTGTAGCATTTTCATGACTCTTTAGTCTGTCTTGGTTGGACCACTTGGTCTCATCCCGAGGCAGCTTATGAGGACCATCATTAACTAACTTCCACAAGTTTGGATCAATTGAATTTATGGTCTTACACAGTTTTCCCAGCCAGGAGTTAAAACCATCACCATTATAGACAGGTAAGGAAGATAAAGAAGCAATATCTGAAGAAGCAGTCATCATTCAAAACTACACTAGGATCCCTCTGAAGATCGTTTGATCTAGAATAACAGAGCCGAGCTCTGATACCAATTGTTGGGTCCCACAGTGTAGTGACACGGATCTAGAGGGGGGTGAATAGATCCCTCTCTAAAAATTAAGTCCAATTAAAATAACTTGAAAGCTTCTCAATCAAACCTCAACAAACGTGCAAGAGATAAGATCACACACGGGGAATTAGCACAATTAAATAGCCGTATGCTCAGACAAAACTAGCATCGATGAAGAACATGATTAATAATCCATCCTGTGAATGGTGGTAGAGGATAAGGAGCATACACACAACCAATCACACGTGCACAGTAAATTTAAGGTGGTTCGGGACCACAACGGGTACCCTACGTCCACCCCTCACCACCTCGGTGAGGCTTCACTAACACGCTACCCAAGGTAGCACACGGGGACGAACCCCAAATACACCACACGTTGCACAACGGCAGCAAACCACACACACGAGCACAAATCTCAACACGCTGCAATGCAGCACACACACGAGGGCGAACCCTTAACACGGTGCTCAACACCACACACACAAACCAAGACGGGGGACGCACCCCAACAGTGATTCCACACTCGGAGTTACCGCTCCGAACACACACACAATTAGTCTTAGTTTAAGGAGTGATTACAGATATACAAGCAAGCTCAATGAACATAAATCTTCAATGCAATCTCACTAGACATCAACTAAACACTAGACTGCTGCAAACAAGAATAAGGACAGGGTTGAGGGAACTCCTGGCTGGAGGATGATAGCCTTGACTTCTTTAATGACTTGAGCGGACTGGACTGTGGGAAAAGGATGGACGACGATGCTTCAGCAGGTTCATTTCTGAAGGATGGAGGAAGATGAAGATCAAATCCTTTCCTCTTCCTCTTGAATCACGTTCTGCCGATTGGGTGACATGGTGATGGTGCAGCCGTCGTTCTTCAGCAAGATGGCTTCTGGAAGGTGGAACATGATAGTCTTCAACCTTGAATTGAGCTCAGCACGAGATGGGAAGAAGCTTCAACACCGCTCCGGCCTCTCTCCCTGCAAAACCCCAAAAATGTATATATCATTCAATGCTTTCCCTTCTCTTCAAGAAACCCTATCTCATTCGATTTATACCCAAGAGGAATGGGCGGCCACGTGGAGGATATTATACCCTAAGGACCAATCACAATAGGGCACAAAAAGATGGGATCGAGCAAGGGCACGGGCCACCGCGCGAACCGGCGTTTTTCCCGGTCGCCGGAAAGTGTCGACCCCATGGGTCGACATTCGCGTTCGGGCAAGAATAGAACTCGGCCCAAACAGAACCCAGCGTAGAAAGTGTCGACCCATGGGGTCGACACTTTTCATGGGTCGACACTTTCTACCTGTGGCATGAATAAAAGGCCACGGTAGAAAGACCCGGAATAAGTGTCGACCTTGTGGGTCGACACTTATGTCCAGGGTTCTGAAAATTGAACCCAGATAGAACCTAGCGATAAAAAGGTCGACCCTTTGGGTCGACTTTTTATCCCTACGTTCAAAGACATAAGAGGCCGGCTGAAAACAGCTTACCCTTGGACAAAGTGTCGATCCATGGGGTCGACACTTTTTCTGACATAAGCAAACTATAACAAAACACACAATGGGGTGATCCTAAAGACACGAGACAATAAGGACACATGCAAGGATGAAAGAAATGAGTATTGCATCCCCCAAATCATAGATATACCAATTAGAGATTGTTAGGGAATTACCTTGAGAGATGTCCATCCATTTTTCACAATAAACCTCCTCCTACCATTCAACCAAGGCAACTTACCATTTTGTTGGTCCACATGCATGTGAAGATCCAATTGGAAGATATCCAATGTGGTCTATATGTTCATTCCCATTCTTTACACCGCATGATAGCTATCACAATAGCTTGAATCCCATCCGAATCAACTAGGGAAGAGTTAGAAGAATTTCACCCAATTTGTTCGGAGACTTTCCTTTCTCACTAACTCCTGTAAACAATTCAAAACACACATCAGTTAAGTTCATCAAATTAGTTGACCGTGTCACTAGCCATTTAATCAAACGGAGTTTGCTCAGTTCATTTCAAATCCACAAACTACATATGCAAAATGTTTACATGGAGAACAATCACATGGTATTTAGTTCATCATCAAAATTCCTTAATACACGGTTGTGCACGGGGTTCAACACAAAGCACAGCTCTTCTCACCTGATGATAAACTCACATGACCAAAGGCACTATTGGAGAATGACTGTTGCAACACTCTCCCCTCGACAAGAAGCCCACATGAATAAAAGCGCTGATGCAAACCACAAGGAAGACAAGGATTTTAAGTGGTTCGGGTTCACCATATTGCCCCCTACGTCCACCCCTCATAGAGTGAGGACAACTTCCACTATGAAGTGAAAAACACACACAAACACACGCTGTGATCCGCACAGCTACACACACACACACGTGCGCTACGACCTGCAGACGCACACACACACACGGTATAAATCTATGAGTGTTCAGATATACAATGAGCCCTTAGATATGGAAGAGAATGAACAAGATATGAACAAACTAGACAGAAAGGACACAAGAAATCCCCCTTTGGATGTCGAGCAACCGACTGTTCTTCTTTCACGAATGGGGTTGAAGGATGTAGACAAAATCTTGAAGAACGAGGCGCGGATGAGTATGCTTGGTTGAGGCTTTCGTTGCTCAGCTTCAATATAAGGAAGAACATCTTTGAACCTTACTCAAGCGGCTTCAGATGTGCACAAAATCACCATGGATCACCCTCGAAATCCCTCTCCCGTGTTTCTTCTCCTGCAAGCAAGTAAACCCCAAAAAAAATGGATAAGGGAATGTTCTATTCGATCCACCTTTTAGTTCACCCCAATGATGGGTTTTATACCCCCAAAGCTGGGGGACACGTGTAGGGAGATGGGAGCCTTGGATCAAGCACTTTTAGGGCAAAGTGAGAGTGAAAAGGTGACGATGGTACGGATTCGAAACGTGTTCGGCGGCGTCCAAACGGAAAGGGTCGACCCTCGTGGACCTCCTTAGAGATCCCAATCAAGCGGAGAAGCAGTGTTGAAAACCATAACACCCAGGGGTCGACCCTTGGGGTCGACCCTCACAACCAGCCAACTGAAACCCGTTCGGATGAAGAATGAAAACCACCCAGGGGTCGACCCTTGGGATCGACCCTCGGGACAGCCGAGCCTGGACGGGTGGGTTTTGAAAAAGGAATTCCCAAGGGTCGACCCTTGGGGTCGACCCTTGACCATGGACTTAACAAAATGAAACCTAAGTGTTATGAACAAGCATGGGGTTCACCCTTGGGGTCACCCCATTCAAAAGGATTATTTCTAAAACAAGAAAGAGTAAATACCAGATCAAAACTTACTGAGATCAAGGCCATAACGAGTTACCCAAAAAGAATTTGTCATGGATAAACAACTGTACAATGGAAATGGGGTTGGAGTAGATCTCACCAACCGTCCTCGTATCCTTGGAGAGTAAGCCTCATTCCTGAGTTCTGAACACCGTATCAGAGTCAGATTAACTCTTGGACAATTTCAACTCATAACACTTACTTCAGCGGGATTTTCTTGAACCTGCATGTTTCATCCTTGACTGCACTAGTGAATCATGATTTAAAGAGTAATAGAAATCAATTGCAAGTGGTTTATACTAGAGCAATCCAAAATAGGATTAGTCAAATTTATTCAGTAGACATTCATTCTAACCTCATATAGTGTTTGGTCATCATCAAAATCTGTCAAATATGAACTTCCACACACGGGGGTTCAACAGTAAATAAATATATATATATATATATATATATATATAAGTATAAGAATAAAAGTTAATGATAATAAGATAATAAAAATGAGAAGGAGAAGAGAGAGAGAGAGAGAGTAGAGAGCTCAGTTGACCGGTCTAAGGGCATGTCGACCTGCAATGGAGTAGGTTGACCTACCCTAGTTAGGTCGACGCACCTAGGGACTCAGCTGACTTGAGCCTAAATGGCCCATTTCTGCCCTATGGGTGTCTCGTGCACCAAGGAATGCAGTAACAAGAGAAAATAAGAGAAAAATAAGAAGAATAAAAAATACAACAAACATCAAAACAAAATAAAACAAAAACAAACAACCAGCATAAACCAAAAAAAAAAGAAAGGGTGGTGAAGTCAGTCAACTGATGTTGGTCAGCCGGCTTTGAAGCCAGCCAACTGAGCGTGAGCTCAGTCGATTGACTTCAAAGTCAGTCGACCGACTTTGAAGCGAGTCGACCAAATTCTTTCCCCCCACATCTATTAAAAAAAAGGAAAAAGAATTAAAAGAATATTATTATTATTATTATTAAACGACAATGATAATAAGAAAAGAATGATAATAATAAAGCAAGAGACAAAGAATGAAAGTGATAAAAATGATAATAAAAAGCATGCAATTAGATTAAAAACAAAGATGTACCCATGCATTTAAAGGGATTTGAAACAAATATATATATATGTGTTTATAAATATAATAATGTCCATTCTGGAGTCCTCATCTCCCCCAGACCCTATGTGAAGGGAACATAAAAGATGCCCTCGCAAGCCAGGCTTGGATCTCGGAGACCACCCCGCCATAGCCATGGCCTGACTTTACCTTGGGCCAATACCCCTCCGAATCTGACCAATTTCAATTGGGATTCATCACGCTTCTGTCATCATCAGACATCAAACTTGTCGTATTCCTGACAAACATTTTTGTTAATACCATCCATGCTTTTGCTGTGCTTCCGACTCATAACACTTTTCGAGTATTGAGCATGCGATGAGCAAATGAACAGACTTAAATGCTCTCACCCTAACAGGGAAAATTTTGATATGTTTTCGATTTATTCATTCTCTTTTGTTAATACAAATTTTAGGCTATAAGACCCCTCTTTTTGGTGACTAATAAAGGGTTTTCTCCCCTTCGGAGAGATGTAATTAACGTCGTAGCCTTTATGGCAGAGCGGGTTCCAGTCCCGACACGAAACCCACCATCATCTGACTAATCAGGTGACGCGCTCCAGCGGCTTTGGACCACCTTGGTCTTTAAAGTCCGAACAAATTGTCATATTGTGACTGGCATGCCTACTCACTAATAAACGATATAAAATAAATAAACAAACAAATAAAAATATAAAAATTATAAAAAAAATGCGTCCACAAGTCTGGCACGCCCGGTGGGATAGAACCTCCCTTCATCTCTTCGCCAGGATTAGGGGCCCTATGGCCTCTTCCTAAAATTCAAACTGTTTAATTTGAAATTGCAGGTTGCATCCTGAAGAGCTTGATGGCTATCACTTTTGGACCCCTCACCGTCAACGATCATGCCAGATATGGCTATCTGGCAATCCCAACTAGGTTTGGCAATTTCCCTCCGGTCATTGGCTTCCCCAATTTCTTGGGGGTGGCATTCGTGGACCTCCTAGAGACCCCGTAGGTGGAGTTTACAGCTTCCAACTTTGCGAAGGCTGCATCAAATAAAGCTGAGATGGTGGGCTGCTACGTCCACCACATTGATTTCCACGCTTCTACTAGCTAGAGGCATACTACGGCTGTGAGGAGAGTGGTCAAGGAGAACGTTGGCGCACTGCAAGGCCGGTTATCCATATCGGGCAATCTGTACTAGTCGGAGACGTCTGAAAATTCCTTAATGGCCGACATGCGAAAATAATACCGATAGGGTAATTTTTGTAGTGCCAGTGTGCAACTCCTTTTAGGCGCTGGACCAAGATAAGGCGGATCGTGCTGGGTCCAAGCTGAAGGGTGGGTTGGCCCCAAAGCCAGCCAGATTCAAGCAAGTTTGGGTGCCCAAGAAAGTTTGAGTCCCAGGTCTGCCACAACCAGGGCATGTCATGGTTGACAGGTTTGAAAGAAAGGAATGGAAACAAGAAGAGGAGATTGAGATGCTAGTTCGGGCGTCTCGTAAGCCAGCGTTCCGGGCCTGCGTTCGGCAGGCGAATATCTGTTTACATGATAGAAATTATGGCGGGACAGCCCAACAAGGGCAGTTCGCCTACAGACCTCTGATAAGTGTCCATTTGCTATGATAATTCATTGCATATGCACCATTTTATAAGCATATAATTAGGCAATTATACATGTCCCATCGTTAATCGTAACTTCGCATGTAAATTGGGCATTTCACGTAAATTGATTAATTCGGTGATATCATTTAGTAAAGTAAAGTTCAGGGCCATGAGCATTAATTCGCCATTGCATAATGATGAGTATTTGGGCACATTGTGATAATTTTGATGGATTAAATTTTAATTATGTGTGTGCAGGACACAGAAAGTAATTGTAAGAGAAGTCGGGGGCAAAACTGTCATCACCACTTTGACCAAGTCAAACAAAGAAGCACATATTTTGGTTGGAGGGAAAAGAGAATTCAAAATATTTTAGTTGGAGGGAAAAGAAAATTCAAAGTTTGAAATAAAAGAGAAGAAGCACATATTTTGGTTGGAGGGAAAAAAAATTCAAAGTTTGAAATAAAGGATAGAAATGATGAGTCTTGGGAAGGGGGTTGTCCAAAGCCCAAGGAGGGGGTGCCCAACTCCTTTTCCTTTCCCCCATGCATCATCTTCTAACTAAATCCCAGCCATCCATCTCCTTTTGATATAATCTCCACCCTCCATTGACCCAATTTTCCCTATAAATAGCCCATGTCAAGGAGGAGAAAGGGAGTTCTTCTTTTGGTAATTTTTCACTCTTTCTCTCATAACCTTAGGCCATCGATTTTCTCCCCCTTCTACTCCTCTTCTTCTCCTACTTTCTTCACAAAAGTTCTTTGTTTGTAAATGCTCGACAACTTCTTCTTCTACATCATCTTCTAATTCCTTCT